>JBAMBK010000772.1:0-378414 GCA_037043435.1 Drosophila suboccidentalis | reverse complement strand
CAGTGGGCCAAACTGCTCTGCTAGCGGAATTTTTTTAATAACTCGAGTAAATGAAGAGATATTTGAATGAAAATTTTAACTTAAGGATTTCAATGCACTCTTCACGTACTCTCTAAATTTCAATATTCTAGGTCAAACATTTCTCATACCTCCCATACAACTGATTAATAACAATACTGGACACTTTTCGGACCTGTGTCTTGGGGCAGAGGTCCCAAAAATTTTTTATGGGACGGCCCATGTCTAACCTTTTTTGTTGAAAAAGAGGCATGTCAAGCCATTTTTGATTTTTTTTTTCAAAAAAGTTTCTACTGTATCTGCATGCCTTCCATTTTTCTGTAAAATGGGCCACGAAAGCTTTCAACTTTTTGTTTTTTTCTTCCAGGTAATTTTTATAAAATATACCAAATACAAATTCTTTGATGGCTAACATTTTATTTTTGGCCACTTTTTCGTTAAGCCAATTAATATAAATATATATATATAGCGCTTCGAAACTGACATTCCACCTAAAAAGGGCAACAGACTTAAGAGTTGGTCGTAGTTGGTTAACATTTTGGAAATTTGTACACCACAAGGACTCATACTTTACATATATGCTAAAATTAGCTCGGATCCGATCCGAGCACGCTAGTTTTAGCCCAAAGTTGACAGCATACGCTATAAAAACATGTATACTAAAAAGGCATACTTCTACCACATTTTTTTTGCTACACATGAAAAGACGGGTCACAAACATATAATTTTTATTTAGTACATACCTTATCTGATCAAGAAAAAAAGATATTGATACAAGAAATTGACAATTGGCTTGCAATTTGGCTCAACCAACAGAGGCTAAAAAATGCAGTCAAATATTGACAGGCCACGTGCTAAACATATATTCACTTTAAAAGCTCACATCCGATCAGGAATGCACCGGAAAGCTCATGCAAAAGCTTTTATAAGCTATGACAAGAGTTGTCTATCAAAAGAAATAAAAAAAAACCCGAATATACAAAAATTGAAATTCGACTTATATCCCGCTAGATTGCCTATTTGGGCCACTGTGCAACACCCCGGAAGCATTTGTTGTCCCCTCGCTGGGAGACTTAAATAAACATGTGCAACTTTCTTATGTTAATTTCATTTAGTTTCAGCTTCTGCCTGAGCCGAGGACTTAAATGTACTTAATTCTTTGTAGTTGGACGTAAGATCTGTAAATCCTGTTTAACTGGGTGAGAAAATATGTAAGTGAGAACGATAGCAATTCACAACAAGAAAGGATGTGAATTGTATAGACTTTTAAATTTTCTGTATTTTAAATTTAAGCTTAATAAATAAAATCGAATGAACAACTGAGATTATTAAAGATTTAAGAGAATTATTTATAAGCTATAATGTTAGACTGTTAACTTCACACAATTTTGTTCACTAATCGTAGAGCATAGGATTAAAAATTTGTAAATTTAGATGTAAGTAAAATATAACTTTATTATTGTATCTAAATTAAATTCAAGAAAGCCCGACACTTGTTAAATCAAAATAGGACCTAAAACATGTACTGACAGTTATAAAAAATAAGGACAATTTAACCTGCTTATTGCAGATACAATTAGTGTGGGAGCCCTAGAAGGAGAGCGACAAAAAACTGCACGCAGTGGTCATAATTTCTGATCGCTCTCTTGCTTCTCCATTGTAGCTTTGCAGCCTTGCGTCAACTGCCAGCTGCAACACATTTTAGCTGAATATGCATACTTTTACTTTGCATTGAAGCCTTGAAGTGATACGTTGTCGAGATAAGCATTTGGAAAGAACTTTGTTTAATTAACCGAATTGTGAACTAAATTTAATCATATAAAATAATAACTATAAATCTGTATGTGAATAACAATAACAGTACAATAATAAATAAAACATTTGTGATTTAAAAACTCACATTAGTAAAAACTATTTGTTGTCTACACTACATAACGGTGCCAATTGATCATTTCGTCCATACACATTTATTGATACCCACTTAAATTAAATGCCACGATTGAATGATTTATTTGCCATACAATGGCCTCGACTGCAACCATCCACATATGTTTCCATTTCCAATTTTCCATTTTAAATGTGAGCTAATTTATTTGCTAGTATCGACGAGCGACAAAGGCAGAACAATCGAAGGCAGCACCTTAAAATTTGTAATAAATGTCACACATGCCGTGGCAGACCAAAATTATTGCCACACATTTATCACACGCATTTCGCAGTAGCTAAAACAGAAACAGAAAAAATTCAAATAAATTAAAAGGAAAACGTTCGAATGAATACGATATACATATATAAAAGTGTTTTTAATTAAAACTTCACAATAACAAAAGAAAGAGAGAAAAAAGGCGAATTGTAGTTGTGACGTTAATTAAAAATATTAATATTTTTGTTGTTCTGCAAATATTTTTCGCTGCAATTTCTAGAAATTTAAAAACAAACAAAAGATACAAATTATTTAAAAAGTGTAATTTTAATTGAATATTTTATTCGATTATGTAACATGTATTATACAAATTTGAAAACAATGTGTAAAAAACGATCTCTGAAAAAATTTAAATCACTCATAATTTCTTATGTAGTAAAAATATTGTAGCAATAACATAACATTAACATAGTCTGTAAGCTTACTGTGCAATAACTGTTAGCACTCTCTCAACAGCCTTGCTGAGAGAGCACATAGGGATACATAATAATTAATAAAGAGAGAGCGAGATCAGTCTGGATCAAGCTACGAACATAAACGGACGTGCATTTGTCATTACTACAATTCAGAAGTGGTTTTACAAACGCTTACAAGTTAATTCGTGACTAATCAATTAAAGGCCGATCCAAAATATAACAAAATTCAAGAACTATAATCATGGACGATATAGAAATAAAAGACATAACTCTAAGTGAGCTTAAAATGTGGTGTGCCCGTTTAAACTTGCCAACACACGGCACCAAGGCTGCGTTAATTAAAATTCTAAATCAAATTCCGGCAACCGAGCGTGGATTTAGACCAGCCAAATTTGACGGAGATAAAAACAGCAACGATGCAGAAAATGATACTGAAAAATCTGACGCCACTCAGAAATGCAGCAACATTTTTAACGATGACAACGACGGCGCATACGCTTTGAGCAGCGGTAAGGCAGACGATTACAACAAAAACGATGGTAACGACGAAGAGACTGGCGCCGACGCGCACAACGAAATTCTGCAGAAGTTGCAAATGCTTATGCGCAAAGAAGACGACGGAAAAATGGCGGATGACTTAATAAATAAAGGAGGCAAAGAAATCAAGAAAACAGTGTTAGAAAACGATAGTGAAGATAAATTCGATTCCGATATCAATGCCGATAAATTTCCAATTGACAGCTCAAACGCAAATAGCAATGCAACCCTGGAAACAAACAGCAATGCAACCCTTGAATACATTGTTTACAAATTGCAACGCGAAAATGAAAAACTTCGGAGCAATTCCTTTGATATTCCTTTTAACACTATCAAAGAATGTGTTCCTGAATACAACGGAGAAGACGATATAAATGATTGGCTGCAGTGTGTTCAGAATGTTCGCGAAGTGTTCAAAGTCAAGAACGACATCATGCGTCCACTTATTTGCAGTCGCATCAAAGGCAAAGCCAACTTGTGGCTACTCTCGAAAACTTCACTGCTCTCAAGCGACATAGACGATATGCTCATGCAGTTGAAGACAATGTTTGGAAGCAAGGATAATATCTTGGAAATTCGCCGTAAGTTCGAGCAACGTAAGTGGCAACATGGAGAACGATTTGCCATTTATTACCATGATAAACTGGCGCTGGCGACTAATATCAGCATGAGCCGCGAAGAGCTGGTGCAGTATCTCATCGATGGCATTCCCGATCTACAAATGCGTAACCAAGCAACGCTACAATGCTTCAAGTCAACCGAAGATATTCTACGTGCATTCCAACATGTGGATAGACCCCGTCCAGCATCAACTAAGATGCGTTCGTCCTCGATTGAAGTCTCTAAAATCTCAGCGTCTAAAGTAGAGACAACCAAATCACTGACTCCGGACCAGCGAGCCAGTAAGTGTTACAACTGTCATAGCTTGGGACACATAGCAGCTGAGTGCCGTAAGCCGGTGCGAGCAGACGGAGCCTGCTATGCCTGTGGGGAGCTTGGACATTTGGCTAAAGAATGTTCCCAATACAAGAAGCCGAAGGATATTAATAAAAATGAATATGTAAGGTATTATAATATATATTATTTTAACGATACTAACAAGCCTTATCACACAGAATGCCTCCTAGATTCGGGCAGCCCAATAAGTTTTATGAAGAAGTGTATTATTCCAACAGAAGCAAAGATAAATGAAGATAATTTGAACAACAATTACTTTGGAATCAACAAAAGCAAATTGAAAATTTATGGAAAGCTATTTTGTGTTATTGAAACGTTAAATAAAAATATTAAAATCGAAGTAATGGTTGTTGATGACGAATCTACAGGGCATGATGTGGTTCTAGGCAGAGATTTTCTTAGAATAAGTAAAACAAAGTTGATATCGTTGGATGATGTTGAAATAATACCCAGAGAAAACGTAAAGTTCAATGTGGAAAATGTTGTGACCAATCCAGATGTTGAAGATGTAAATTTAAATGTGGAGCAGTACAAAGTTTTGAACAACGTAGAGTTATCCGAAAATGTAGAGTCAAAGTTGAGCAACAAAGTTGAGCCAAAGCTGAGTAACGACGGTGCGCCAAAGAATATAAAACAAAGTATAAATGTAAGAGAAAATGAACAATCGGTGGAAATGTATGAGTCAGATGATTTTGAAGAGCAAATGTTAGCGATCAATGTTATACAGGATGGGAAAGTTGCTTATAAAGTTGGTGACCATATAAGCTATAATGTGAAAGAAAAGTTTGAAAATATGTTTGAGAAATATTACTTGTTACCTATTAGACCAGCAGAACCAAAGACGAAATGTGAAATGAAAATATCAATAGAAAGTGATAAACATTTTAATTGCCCCCCTAGAAGATTGTCGTTTGCAGAAAAAGCCGAAGTACAAAAAATACTAGACGAGAATTTAGCTTTAGGATACATACGAGCAAGTGAATCAGAATACGTTTCACCCATCGTATTAGTTAAGAAAAAGACTGGTGAATTGAGATTATGTGTAGACTACCGCCGATTAAATAAAGTCACCATTAAGGATAATTATCCGATTCCCCTTATTGACGATCTGTTAGAAACGTTAGCAAATAAAACCGTCTTTTCCAAACTAGACCTTAAAAACGGTTTTCATCATGTATTCATGCATAATGATGCAATTAAGTACACCTCATTTATCACCCCTCTAGGACAATACGAGTATTTAAGAATGCCTTTTGGCTTAAGAAACGCACCATCTACATTCCAAAGATATATAAATAAAATTTTTGCCGATATGGTCAAGGACGGAAGAGTTGTAATTTATTTAGATGATATCCTAATAGCAACAGAAAGCGTTGATAGACATTTAGAAGTACTCAAAGAAGTTTTTAAACGTGTAGTGGAAAATAAATTAGACCTCAGATTAGATAAGTGTGAATTTCTACAATCATCTGTGAAGTATCTAGGTTACACGGTAAATGGAGATGGAATATGTGCAAATGATAGCGGCCTAGATGCTATAAATTCTTTTCCGGTACCAACAAAGGTTCACGAGGTGCAAAGTTTCATTGGATTATGCTCGTATTTCAGAAGATTCATCCAAGATTTTGCTATAATTGCAAAGCCACTATATGATAGCACAAAGAAAGATAAGAAGTTTAAGTTCCAAGAAGTAGAGTTAGAAGCTTTTAATAAGTTAAAGAAAAAATTAGTAGAGTCCCCGATTTTATCCATTTATGATCCAAGAGATGAGACTGAACTACACTGCGATGCGAGTTCATTAGGTTATGGAGCCATACTCCTACAGAGAAAGAAAGATACAAAGTTTCACCCGATATTTTACTATTCAAAACGTACTTCCGAAGTAGAGTCAAGGTATCATAGCTTCGAGCTAGAAACGTTAGCGATAGTCAATGCACTGAAAAGGTTTCGTGTTTATTTACAGGGTATAAAATTTAAAATAGTCACTGATTGCAATTCGTTAACCCTCACTCTAAACAAAAAGGAACTGAACCCTCGTATAGCCAGATGGGCACTTGAATTACAAAACTACGATTTCGATCTTGAGCACAGATCCGGTAAAAGAATGCAACATGTTGATGCACTTAGTCGCAATAATAATATATTAACAATAGAAACAAATACTTTCGAAGAAAATTTAGTAATTTCTCAAAGTAGAGACGAAAAGTTGAAGAAAATAAAAGAAATGCTAGTGGAAAAAGAAGACGAACATTATGAAATGCGTAATGGAGTCATATACAAAAAAAAGAACGGTGGAATCTTATTTTGTGTACCAGAATCCATGGAAGATAGTGTACTTTACAAGTATCACAATGAAATGGGGCATGTTGGGTTAGACAAGGTAACAGATTTGATAAACAAAAGCTACTGGTTCCCAAATATAAGAAAGAAAGCAGATACCCACATTAAAAATTGTGTTAAATGTATTGCATTTTCTTCAAAGTCAGGCAAGAAGGAAGGTTTTCTACACTCAATTCCGAAAGGTACAACGCCATTCAAAGTTGTTCATATAGACCACTATGGTCCTATTAATAGCAATGACTCAAAGAAAAAGCACATACTCTTGGTAATAGATGCGTGTACAAAGTTCATAAGACTGTTCCCTACGAAAACGACTAGTTCAAAAGAAGCAATAGATGCCCTTAAAGACTACTTTAAGTCATATAGTCGACCCAAATATATAGTCTCAGACAGAGGTACCTGTTTCACTTCTAATGAATTTGAAACATTTTTAGAGTCAAATAACATCGATCATATTAAAATTGCCACAGGATCCCCCCAAGCCAACGGCCAAGTTGAAAGAATCAATAGAGACTTAGGTCCAATGATAGCTAAAATTAAAAATGTAGAGAAAAATGAGCCGTGGCACAAAGTTTTAGATAAAGTAGAGTTTGCAATGAACAACACCAAGAATAGAAGCATAGATGAATACCCCAGTGTAATGCTTTTTGGAGTCATGCAAAAGGGCGATACGATAGATACCCTAAAAGAAAACGTTATTGAAGAGAATGAAGATGCAATAGTTAGAGATCTGGAACTCACCAGAAATAAAGCTGAAATGGTTCAACTAAAAACTCAAGAATATAATAAAAACTACGTAGATTCAAAAAGGCAAAAACCTAGAATTTTCTCAAAGGGTGATTATATTATGGTAAGAAACTTTAATTCACAAGCAGGAGTATCTAGTAAACTTATTCCCAAGTTTAAGGGACCTTACGAAGTTATAAAAGCATTAGATAATGACAGATACGTGGTTCAAGACGTTGAAGGATTCCAACAAACTCAAATTCCATACTCTGGGATATGGGCTGTTCACAACATGAAACCATGGATTGAAGATAAAAGTAATGAAAGTAGAGATTCAAATAACGAAGTCAGTGAACAATATGAAAATATTAATAATAACTTAGAAATGGATAAAGAATTAACACCTAATGAAAATGAGACTAGCAATGATGATAATCAGCAAAATGTAAATAGAAATAATGAAACGTATTGTAATGAAAATGTAAATAGTGATAATGAAACAAATTGTAATGAAAATGTAAATAGTGATAAGAGGAAAGATAAAATTGAAAATGTACAAAGTAGTATGATAACAAGAAGTATGACAGCGAGGACCAGGAGTTCCTTAATGTCAGGACTGGCCGAGTTGTAGCAATAACATAACATTAACATAGTCTGTAAGCTTACTGTGCAATAACTGTTAGCACTCTCTCAACAGCCTTGCTGAGAGAGCACATAGGGATACATAATAATTAATAAAGAGAGAGCGAGATCAGTCTGGATCAAGCTACGAACATAAACGGACGTGCATTTGTCATTACTACAATATGAATAAAAGCAAATTAAAATCGAATACGATTGCTGGAATACATTTCAAGATATTTTCTTTTATTATAACTGGTGTATTTATTTGTACGTGTGTGTGACAAATATCAAGAAAGAAGTTTAATCTTTTTACGCTTTTACGGCAAGTTGAATGAAATGCGAAAATACGTAGCATTTTCTTTGTCACGTTTCCATTTCGCATTTCGCAAAGTGGCGGAATTGAAAAATGTGTTGCCGTTTTTCTTCGATTGTTGCAGCAGCTGTTGCATTTTTAACGCCTGATTATATAGTTTTCATTTTTTACGCCCACTCACTCGGACCGTTGTCATAAAAGTCAATATGAGCAAACGCCTTGACCCTTTCAGTAACCCACATGTGGCATGCCACGCATACATATGCGGCATATACAGGAATTGTATACAACTTAATCGCAGCATTTTCATAAAATTTTATTGAATTTAAAACCGATGCCCGTTGCCAGTCAGAAAAGGCAGCCAAGGCAGCCACTTGGGCAAATATCATTTATTTTATTGTTCAATTCCGGAGACCGTAACGGACGACTGGCGATTTCAGTTACATTCCCATTGCGCCTTCTTGTTACAAGACTTTTAAGACATTGTGTGTGTGTGTGTGTGTGTGTGTGTGTGTATTCATGTGTGTATGTGTGTGTGTGAAAGTGTGTGTATTACTCTGATTTCCTGGCTGTCTGCTGGCAAGTGGCAGCTGTGCCATAAAAACTAAGGCATTCCGACTTCCTCCGAGCGTTGTGTTGTGTAGTGCTGTGTTGTGTTGTTGCCCGACTCTGTTTGTGGCATGCGACCATACGTAATGAATGTTTATTGCACCGGACATGGACATGTTTTGCTCGTCTCAGTGCTCAGTGTCTTTTGTTGGGCTGCCCAACAAGTCTGCGTAATTGCTTTTGGTTTTTGTGTAGACATTTGCCATCTTAACGATTCTTCAAAGCAAACAACAAGGCTAACAGGACACGATACCTTAACAACTATACAGTCTGAGAAGGTTTATTTATTCAAGTTGATCTATCGTATATTCATTTCATGTTAAACTAGAAATTCAATGTTCAATTGATGGCGATCGAACAATGTGCTAACTATGTACCTAAAAATGTGTAATCTATAAATTATACAGAACAACAGTTCAATAATTACGTATATGGGCATTTCCGGAAAAAGGTCCACCTCTCCCAAAAACGAAAAATTTATCAAAAACTCACATCTTGAGAAATTTTCTTCCAAAAACGTATTCAAGCTTTTTATTTAAGCAATATACGCTAGACAAAATTCAATAGGATGAACATATAGATTCTACATTAGAATAAAATCACTTTTTCTATAATTTTGCCCATTTTCATTAAAATTGACTTCCAAAATGGACCGTTTGTATTTGAACGATTACACTTAGTAGGACAGTAAGATTGTAACGTGAATTATTTTAATTCTTAGAAATATATTGAAAGTTTAATTTAAAACAAGTTTTACAATTGTTCTCGATGTATCGAACAAAATTTGATGAACAAATCACGTTCGCGATGTCGCGTTACAAATAACTAATAAAACTTTTCATAATTATTTCTAAAATGGAAAACTACATTATTTTATTATGGGTTAAAAGTATTTTCTTCCAAATTACTCGCCACATTTCGTAGACTTTCGCATTTGTCAAAATGAAGTCAGACATGACTTCCATTTTTCGTCGCGTTCGCGATGCATTGTTTTCTTTAAATAATTAAAAAATGACAAGTCTTCAAAGCTTGTCTTTTATCATAAAAACAGTGTTGGTAAAACGCATTAATCACGTGAGAAAACATTTTTGAAAATGTCAGCTTTTACCACTTTTTTTTTTTCATTTAAGGACGTACAAATGTCGCGTTCTCGATCCTGGAAATACCCATATGTGAAAAATAGTAAAAGTAAGTTATATTATAGAAAATAATTTATTTTAATATGTACAGGGTAGGCCATTTAAAGTGGAAGCATTTGTTTTTGAAAAAAAAGAGGGAAAAACAATTTTTTTTTTTTTGTTTTCATCTCATTCATTTATTTTGGTCCAAGGATAAATTTTCTAGTTAGTTTTTGAAAATGATATCGCGTAAATGGCCACCATTAGCTTTGGCCGCAAAATGTGCCCTTTTTTCGGCATTTTCCATCACTTTTGCCAGTGTATCGGCCGATATGGCTCTTATTTCGCGGCGTATGTTGGCTCTGAGTTGAGCTAGTGTCCTTGGCTTGTTGGTGTATACCTTGGACTTCAAGTAGCCCCATAAAAAAAAGTCTGGCGGCGTCAAATCGGGTGATCTCGGTGGCCAGTCATAATCGCCTTTTTTCGATATGATTCGGCCGGGGAACAATGGCCGCAATAAATCGATGGTTTTTCGTGCTGTATGGCATGTAGCGCCGTCTTGTTGAAACCAAAAGTCATCCAAACCATTTTCACGAACAATTGGCATCACAAAATTGGTTATCATGGCTCGATAACGGTCACCATCGATGGATAAGGTCTTTCCACGGTTGTCTTGGAAAAAATACGGCCCGATGATCATATCGGCGCAAACACCACACCAAACTGTGACTTTTTGGTCGTATAGAGGCTGCTCCTCAAATAATTGAGGGTTTTGAGTGGCATAGAAGCGACAATTTTGTTTGTTTACGCCTCCATTCAACGTGAAATGTGCCTCGTCTGACATGATGATGGTTTTCACAATTGAGAAGTTATTTTGAATGTAAAGCTGAACAATTTCAGCACGTTCTTTTGGAGTGTACTGTTCCATGGTATAAATTGCCTTGAAATGACGCTTCCAACGCGCTATGTCATTAGTCGATATGACAGCTCTGTCAAAAGTTATAGGGTTACCCGATGCTTCCACTTTAAATAGCCTACCCTGTATAAATAATATAATAAATCTCCATTCAAAATAAATACAATTTAAACAAATTTATCTTATAAAATAAGAGAAAGGCAATTAGCGATGTCTTTTGAACTATCTTTAAAATCTTTTAAAAGTATATTTATGTTATTAATCCTTTTTCCAAAAAATTTTATTTAATTTCTGCTAAATTCCAATTTAAAGTAAGTACTATTCAATAATATTTACGTGTAAATCGCCTAAGTAATATTGTCGGCGAATCTAATGCGCCCAAGATACGAATAAACATATGTAACATTTTAATAATCATAAAAGCAAACAACAAAAGCCAAATGCCCAGCCCACAAAGCTTCCACAAGGATATTTCAGAGAATCTAGTTTGATATGGAAAGAAGGAGACAAACGTTTACACACACACACTCATACTTAAACGCAGACTTATACACATATTGAAATAGCTAAAACTTGAAAGCTCAGTGGCAGGCATCGACAACGTGGCTGAGAAGTTGGCTTCTCTCCCAAACACAAGTCATTGTTATGCATGACGCCAACTGGGAAAGCCAAAGCCAAGTTGGTTAGCTTCGAGATACTTCTGTCATTTCCATAAACAGCAACAACAATAGCAACAACAACAACAACATCAACAACAACAGACAACAGAGCAACAAGAAAAATATTAAAGATTCTCAAAACCATAATCTTATTGACGTGATAGGATTACACTTTGCTAAGTGAATTAATAAAGTATGCGTTGGTGGCAAAAAGTGTGTGGCCAACTACTTAGGGAGACCACTCAATATGAGATGCACACAATATTATGGTCGACAATGAGGTGACAGGGTAGATGAGAGCTCAGAGGGGAAGGCAACTGAACGTGGCCTGATTCTTGACAAGAGCTGGGGATGAGCTGCTCGCAATGCTTTGAGCAAACTTTTGTAGCGCTCAACTTTTGTGGCAAGTTTCCCGGACGAACATTATTAACATAATTTATCACGACAGCGACAAAAGTCCGCTAAGCAGCTCAATAAGGTAACACTTTTGCCGGCTCCTCCATCCCAAAAGTTTGCGGCAAAAAAAACTTTGCAACTGCCAAGAGCAAAACATATTCATTACATAATCATTATTGAAGTATCAGAAATTTCTTTATTGAGCTCTCCTTCAACCTGTCAATGGGTTTCATTAAGTTGCTGCCAGAAATAATTATGTCATGCTGCCAATGATTAATCATTGCTCGATCTGCCTGCTTGCAAATAAATTGGCATTTCGACACATTTTGTGTAGACCAGAAAATTTGATGGCTCAGATCCAAGTATCCGGCCATCTATTGTACCCCAGGGAGCACTTGAATGTTTATTGGCAAATTTTTGTTTTATAAATGTGTTAAAACTTTGCGTATTGAATTCAATTGAAAGTGGGAATATAATAATACTTTTTATTATTATTATTTATTATGATAGCACAACTAAGGAACTGGGAAATTAATTTATATATTGACAATTAAAATAATTAAACTTTACTGAACTTAAGTTATAGAGTAAACATAAACTTTTATATTTAGACTGAAACGAAGAAAAGTTAAAGTCGGAAGTAACGAACATTTCTTTAAGAAAAAAACAAATATTAATTATTTTATTAATTAACATGATTTTAGCTTTAATTTGGTATCATAATAAATATTTTATTTTCTAAATAATGATCTGATAACTTCTACTTGATTTTAATTATAAATCGTCTTTAAAACTATGATTCGTATTCGCGGATTGATTGAAGAACTTTACATATAAATGTTCGGGCTCAATAAACGATTTAAGGCTTATATGTTTTATAGACAAACGTGCATTAATAAAATTATGCAATATTTGCCCGTTTAGGTAAATACAAAATGAAAAATTCAAGTAATTTTTAAGGTTCATCTTCCAATGTAGTGCGACCTTGAGAAAAGGCTATAAAATCGTTGACAAAACTTAGGAAGTCCCAATGCGACAGTCATAATTCGAAAAGTTTTTACAACTGGCCAAAAGAAGTCCAGAAATCTTGAAGTTCCTCAAGTTCTGGCTATTAAAAAGTTACGCTTTTCATTTGACAATTGCCAAAGTCGAGCAGGCGGCCCAAGTTGCAAGTTGCAAGCTGGAACAAATTACAGAACTACTCGTTGAGAATTTTACAGTTGGCCACCGAATGCCAGAGCCATTGGCCCTCCGACATGGCGTTAAAAGTGTTGCGCCAATTTCAGTGATTGCTGGCAACAGAAGTTGGCCAAGAAGTTAGCTGCCAATAAATGTGAATGCAAATTGCCAGCCAATTAGTTGCAAGTGCGAATCGCAATAATGTTTATTAATTGGCCGGCAAAGATTACGAACTCGCTTAAAGCCCTCCGATATTTAGTCAACAAAATACGAGTATAAAGAAAAAAACACTCGAAGATGATTTCCCCCTTTTTTTTGTTTGTGGCATTCTTAATTAATGCAAATTAGATATGCAGCAGCATTTTAGCATTTTGTTAGCAGCTGGCAGCGAAGCGCTCGAAATGAGTTTTTCATCAAGTATAACAACTTAATTAGCTCATAAAAATGACGCCCCGAAGCTGTTAACCCGGCCAACGATATCACAGCCCCTTTCCTTCCCTTCTCATTCCCCCCTCACATTGCCTAACCGCCTACTGCGTGTTGTGGCCACTTAAACGCAGCACAGATTGACTCCGAATCCGGCAGGAAATGCCGGGGCGCCAGGTCGTAGGTCACAACGTAGGCGCAAAGCTAATTAGTATTAAGTGCTCTTGTGGCACTCGAAACCGACCCCACAACTCCCTTTCCATGTTCCTTGTTATGACTGCCGTTGTTGTTGTTGTTGCTGTTGTAACTGTTCTTATTGTGCTCGCCTCGGGTGTGGCAAAATATTTTTGTGTGTGCGGTCACTCGTGAAATTCCAGCAAAACGGTCGCTTCCCTCCACAAAAAAAAATTTACAAAAAATTAGATGGGCAACAAAACAACGAACAGGGAATACGCTTACTTGCAATGATTGCAAATTGTTAAAACTAAATCAAAAAAGATATTAATTTAAAAAAAATAATATTATTTTCACTTTTATATTTTTGTTTTTATTTTTGTAATTTCCAAAGTTTGACAAATAAATGAATATTAAATTACTTTATTATGTATAAATATTTCATATTTATAAATTAGCTGAGATCAATCAAATAAATTACAATTTGAATCATACTTAAATATTATTACTGTGCATATCTTCAACAACAATTAATTATTTCTATAAAATGATTACACTAAAGATGTCAACATTTATTTCTCTGGAAGAAAACCCCGTAAAAGGTAACAATTGGTATAACAAATGAATGCTACCCAGTCGAAGTAAATGCAAATAAATTCCGTGCATAAAGTCCATTGCCATCGAGGCATACTTATAAATACAAGCGATTTAATGCCGGTTGAGTGCGCAATGATCCAGCACCAAGTCGAGTTGGCTTTTTGCCTAATTTGTGGGCTGTTCTTTTTTCCTGCCTCCTTATTATTATATTTTTTTTTAGCCTGGCCGGCAGGTGGAAGCTGCACTGGTGACTCAGAAGGTCAGCCAAAATATGTTTGATGTTTTTGGCGGCAGTCGCTTTGTGGTGCTGACACATTTTCAAGTGAATGTCAAATTAACGTTTAAATAAGAATTAAAAGCCAAACTCGGTCTTTCGTAGTCCAATTGAATTTTATATGAGAGACATTTATGAATTCAACTTTATTTTGTATAAAATATGTGTCACAATATCTAAGGATAAGTTAACAGCTAAAATTGGCTTGATCCTGGACACATCTTCAACTGCATTTAAGTCTCTTTATAAATGCCATAGCTTATTTTGGAGCATCTGTTATCTTAACGTTTTAATCTTCGTCGCACTTCTTCAATTGTATCCCCATAATAAGGGACCGTCAATTTAGCCTCAATTTAGCAAGCACTTACATCAATCCGCAAACAAGTCAATTATCTTATTAGAATCCATTTCAATGCCTCTCCATCCTCTTTACTTGTTCGCCATCTCCCCATCTTCATGTTCGTCTCAGTCTTCATCTCTGTCTGCCTGGCACGTAACGTTTTACTTTAGTTCAACTCATTTCCGCTGCTCACATGACTTTATGCAATAACAGCCAAATAAAATTATCTTATCAGCCAGTGAAGGAGCATTCTGCTGCGTGTCTTGTGCGTTTTTTCTCTGTTGGGCTAATTTTATTGCATAAAACTTGTGCTTATTGGACTGCCAACTGTCCTCAGTACTCAGTCCTTAGTCCTTGTGCTGAGTCCAGGCTTGTGTCCAGCTAAAAATTGCACGTTTCGGTCATACAATGTGAACGTGACCGCTTGGCCAGTGTACTGATGCGAACTGACATGTTCCTCCCCCCTCTCCACTTCTGTTTCTCTCCTCTGGCTTTTCATTTTCCCGTGATGATGTCCTGTGGACCATATTCACATACACGTTCCCATGTAATGTGCACGACTTAGAACAAACAAACAACAACGCCAAATGACAGTTATTCATGGTAATTTTTGTGCTAGGATCAAAATATAGTTGGGCTTGGGCTTCAAGTTAACCAGATGCGCTATGATATGAAGCTTAGAATATATATTTCTTATTTAAAAGAACATCATTTTATTACAAAATAAAAAATAATAATTAATAATTGGTAGTTTAATTAAATTTAAATGTTGTATTTATTAAAACAAGCTGTTGTTTAAATTAATTTTATTCATTTTTTAATTGAATTCATAATTCTACATTACTAGATAAACTTAATGAATAAATGTTGTATTTAATACTATTTTAAGTATTTTTTCCATGTTCCATTGTTAAAAATCGAAGTGATTCAATTTGAAATTGAGTCATACGATAAGTATATGATCAATATATATTTTCTATAATTTTATAATAACTGCCTTCTCTCTAAAGTATTTTCAATATCTCAATATTTTTTTGTTTAATTTCTCACATTTAATTTTCCGCATCTAATTTTCCCTTTTCACACACCGTCTGTTCAGCAGGAGAAGAATCCTGTGACAGGATAATCGTGAGATAAGAGTGCAGGAAACAAGTCGACTTCGCTGACAACTTGAGGCAAATGTGTCACGTTCACTTTTTGCAATAAAATGACAACACGACGAGTACAACAAATATAAATGCAAATATACATTTTGCGGTAAACATTTGTAGCTCGTTACACTAATACACACTTACACACACACATACACATACATAATGTACGTAAACGTATGTATTCATGGATGCTGTAAGTGTAGTTGTTGGTTGTGGTGTCTGCATGTCCTTCGTCTCTCTGCGTTGATGTCTAGCAAACCGGAAGTGTTGATTATCATTATATGGCGTTAGTTCAATTGGAAAAATATTATTCTAGGCCTTTAACTATGTGTGTGTGTGTGTGTGCGTGTGCATATTGTTGTGTTTGACTTATTAAATTAGCCTGGTTCACTGGGTGTGTTTTTGATTGTCTAGTTCAGTTTGTTTTATCGAAACGAAGTCAAACGAAAATTGTTGATAATATTCTAATACGCATCACCAACTGAAATTGACAGATCTCAAAATGTGGCTGCAGCATTAATTTAAATTTATTTCAACGGTTCCAAGTAACTAACTAAATAACTTCAGTGGTAAATATATTGCTCTTCTTAAACGCATATGATTAATATTTAATAAAAATCAAGATGCGAATAATTTTTAGCAAAATATATTCAAAGCTTAAAATTATTTTAATACTCATGCAGCTGATCAATCAAATCTTAAGGTTTTATGTGCTTTAAAAACCTAATGTCATAAATAAACATAAATGTAGTTATTCTGAAAATTCTTTAAGAACTTATATAATTGTAGCGTAGTTTTTCTAATTCCATTTTATTTATATAAAGCCCATTGCAACTACATACATATTTTCTTAGCTCAGAAGTGAAATGCAAATCAGAAATTCAAGGAAAACCCGTAAACCGATTGTGAGTTCGAGTAGCAGCTGTTCTCGAAGATAAGCAACTGGGAGATTTCTCACTTCTCACACTTTGAATGCATAGCAAAGTGGAATTGCAATTCAACGAAGCTTAGAAATTTGACAGAAGTCCAAGCGAACAACGATAGATAGTAGTTATGTACAGTTGTCACAAAAAGTGTGCGCACAATGAAAAATGCCAACTGAGGGAGACATGAAAATTTATATCCAAACGAAATGAAATTTAAAACCAAATTCCGACTTACGTACATACACTCACACATATATGTATATAGAAATTGTCATTGTCAGTTTTGCGAGTGTGTGTGTGTATAACTGTTTGTATGTGTTTGCATATATAGTTGATATAGTGTAAATATTTGGACATAACAATATGTTGTTGCAAGCATGCTTGTGTGCTCTTGAGTGTTTGTTCAAAATTTACTATTCTATACGATACTCAATGGCAAAGCATTGGGTCCTGGCAAAAGGAATCGGGTCAGAAAAGGGACAGGGACAGGGACGGGCCTTGGATTTAGTTTATTTGTATGTTTTGTGGCATTCCCATTCGCAGTTAATTTGTTAAAATTTCACTTTATAAATAAATTTTGGTAAATTATTATTTGCCCAACAACAAGAGTGACAATGATGACAACACTGCAGTGTAAGGCGCCTTCTGTTTAAGCCTCAAGGCTTTAGATTTACATACTCGTATCTTTTAGCTCGCTTAAAACCATAAATATACAAAAGTTTTTCAGCTTATATCTATGGAAATAACTGAAAAGTGTGCATAGAGAAATTAGTCAATGAAGAAATTGTAACTATTATTATTATTATTTATTTAATTATTATACATAAGTTCCTTATAATATAATAACTAAAGACTATAGTAGTAGCTACTGGGCCATCGACTCGACCAAGGTGTAACTAATAATTCCATATTACAAAAAAATTAAACTATCTTTATCAAGTTATTAAATAAATTAAATAATTAAAAAACTTACCGGTTAGAAAAAAGCTTTTCTGTTGCTTCTGCGATAATCATTTCTTTGCATGTGCCACATCTGCCACATAACTTAAAAGAAATAGAAGCGAAACACAATTTAAAATAAAGTTAATGAGACACAGTTCTTAGTATTAATACAAAAAACTATATATACATAAATACTATAAAATACAACAAATTGTAAACAAGAGTAGCAGTTAACAATGAGAATAATTTTGAACTTGTAATTAATTAAATTATGATTTTTTTGATAGAATGTCATCTAGTTACTATTGCTTTAATCATAAGTAGTAATCTTATTTACTTAAGCGCTTGGAAGAAAAAAGAATAAATACTAAATTCATAGCATATTATTTCAAAAGTATATTGCGACAATTGTCTTTTGTTGAGGACCAACTAAATATTAAACCGCAGGTTCCTTTAAAATGCCCATTTAACTTATTACATAATTTTCGATTGGAGCAAACATTTTTAATAATATTAACCAAATTTATAAAGTGTACAAAATGGAACCGCAAATGGCTATAATTAATTTTTGACATTATTAAATTTTAGTTAATGTGAAAGGATTCTGTGTTGCTTCCTTCCAACCGAGAACTGAGAAACGGGAAATCGTTTTCATAATTTAGATGACTCAATTTCAATCACTCACAATCGCAACATTGCTCAAGTGCCTAGCCCTATTCCGATTTCAACACGAGTAAGAAGCAAAACTCAAAGGAACAACTCTCAGCAAATTTGTTTATCCAAATATAATTTTGACCGATCTAACACAAGGAAGCTCCACAGATCCAGGTTGACTACTCCTACAGGTAGTCGCTATCTGGCAGCGGTGTCGGCTCCGAATGTGTCTCATCGACGCCATCAACGAAGATCATGATGATGCCCAGAGTCGGACGCAGATTCTCCGGCATGTGCGCATTATCCCCGCCGAGGATGACGACGCAGGGTTTGCCGGTCATCAGGACCGGGAGAAGTCGCGTCACGAACTGCGCCAGTCGATGCAGATTCAGGCGACGCATCTCCAGCGTGGTCAGTCCCTCCGGCCAGCTGTCCTCGTAGCAGCAGTCCATTAAGCCGTTGATCAGATGCAGGGGACACCCGCTGGCCCGCAGCCCCTCCCGGACCATCATGTGCATGGGCGTGTCCGGGGTGGAGATCAGGCTGCCCCAGGTGCGCACCGAGGCGAGGGGCAAGCCACGGCCCCAGCGCATCAGCGAGTAGCGGTCGAGCTGGTCGCCGACATTGCGGATTACGGGATTTGTGGAACGCAGCGCGGATATATAGTACTGAACTAGTTCCAGCTCACGCCGATGCTCGCTGAGTCGCCGCTCCTGGTGCGCCTGCAGATCCCGCAGCTCGGTTATCTCGCTGATCTGATCCTTGAGTTGCTCGCGCAGCTCGAAGACGCAATTGTGCTTGGCCAGCTCGTCCTTGGGCACCTTCATGCCACAGCCCTTGGTGCACATGATGACCACCTTGGGATTGTTCTGGCAATGTGCCACATGATTGCGAAACTCGTCCAGAGTTAAGACCGCCGAGCAACCATTTTCCGCAAAGCTACACTTGATCTTCAAACGGCCGAGCATGTTGCGCATCAGGCGAGACACGGGCACCAGGTGGATGGGCAATAGGTCCGATCGATCCACGGGACAGATCTGTTTCTCCTGCATCCACTTCTCGATACAGTAGCGGCAGAAAGCATGCTCACAGCTGGAGGACTGCATCGGCTCCTCCAGCACATCGGCACAAATGGGGCAGAGGAGCTCCTCATCGACATGACCAATGATCAACGATAGATCGTATCCCATGATAGTTTTCTCACTAGTATTATAGCTAAACAAATTGAGAGTTACAAACACTATATAAGAAGTTTCGAGCCTGCATCCGCTGTTTACCCTTGTCACTTGTATTTACAGATGGATGCCGAAAAATTCGTATTTTCATAAATTCCGTTTCGAAATGTGAAAGTTGCTTTGCAGCCGGCAGTTGACTAGATCTGTGATGAATTTTTACGAAACTGATGTGAATTTTTTCATATTTCATTGTTGTCCCCATACCATTTCTATTGACTTTTAAAGCAAAACGTATTTGAAATCAGTCTAGTCAATTGCCAAATAAAATTGACTACTAAAATAGTGCGATAGGCAAGAAATTCCCCAACGATGCAGATTGGGTATTACCAATTCCTAATTTTTCAAATTAATAATTTTTTACACCAGCATTAAATAAATATATGGCCAGACGGAAAATCCCAGTGTTAATATTAAAAAAAATTAATATATTTTTGACGACAAATCCGATATAAGTTCTACATTCTGTCAAATAAGTTCCCGGAAATTCTCATTTTAAATTTTCCCTTTGAGAATATTTCTAAAAAAATTTTTTCCCAGGTTGGCACAACTGTCAGCCACTATTCTGCTAATTTTTATTGCTATGTGTCATTTAGTTTGGTTACGGCGTCATTAGGAACAAGTCAACCTTTTGTGTGCGTTGCGATTTTTACTATGGATAAAAATATCGAACAAATAGTTTGTGAGAAATTTTGTGTTTCAAACGAAATTTCTTGTGCCAAAACGTTGGAAATGTTGAAAAAAACATTTGGTGATTCAACCATGTCGAAAACTCAAGTTTACGATTGGTATAAATCGTTCAAAGAGGGGCGAGAAGAAGTGAACGATTTACCACGTTCAGGACGACCTTCGACCTCTTCAACTGAAGAAAACGTCGACAAAATAAAGGAAATGGTGCTCGAAAATCGTCATTATACGAGGGCTGCTATATATATTTCTGGCCTAATAATGAAAATGCGAATATTTATCATCAAAAATTGTTTTATTGTTTTTCAAAGTATTCTCCAGCCTGATTTATACACTTTTGCATGCGCTCAAACCAATTGTCGAAGCACTTTTTCCACTCCGATTGAGACACCTCCAAAACATGGTTTTTGAACTGGTTTGAGCCGATGTGTGAGAGCTCGCGTTGTCATGGTGAAGAATGATTCGTCTTCTCTTGTTTGTTTTTCGAATTTCTCCGAAGACTTCAGGCAAACAAATTGTGGTGTACCACTCAGAATTGACCGTCCTTCGTTGCTCAAGCGGAACAGTCGCCACATGACCAGTTTTGCCGAAGAAACAGGCGACCATTTGCTTCGAAGTGCTTCTTCCACGAACAACTTTCGTTGGATTTGGCTCGTCTTCGAAGACCCACACGGTCGATTGTTGTTTTGTTTCGGGCTCATACGCATAGATCCAAGATTCGTCACCTGTGACGATCTTATGAACATCTTTTGAAGCACCGCGATCGTATTTTTTCAACATTTCTTTGCACCAATCGACACGAGCCTTTTTTTGAGCGATTGTCAAATTGTGCGGGATCCAACGACAACAAACCTTTTTTACGGTCAGGTGTTTATGTAATATCGAATGTATGCTGGTGGGAGAAATGCCCAAGGATGCCTCTATCTCCCGGTATGTCACATGACGATCTTGCATTATTAGTTCACGCACGGCATCAATGTTCTCTGGCACAACGGACGTTTTTGGACGACCTTCACGGAATTCGTCGTTGAGCGAACTGCGACCACGATTAAATTCGTTATACCAGTTTTTCACGGTGCTATAGGATGGTGCTTGATCGCCATACAAAGACTTAAGTTCATCGATGCACTCTTGTCTGGATAATCCACGTCGAAAGTTGTGAAAAATGATCGCACGAAAATGCTCACGTGTCAATTCCATTTTTTTAACGGAATTGAATTGTTCAAAGCTCTGTAAGTTTAACAATTCACGATTAAATGACAACACGTTCTGAGTGATGTTATGCTAAAAAATGTCAACCTTTCCAATGGAAATATCAGATTGCACCTGGCAACACTTATTGTTGCCTAGGCCAGAAATATATATAGCAGCCTACGTAGTTTGCGAGAGATAGCCCTAGAAATGAACATGTCTCATGAGACCGCTCGTCATATTTTGGTTGATGTTTTGGGTATGCGGAAAGTCGCAGCGCGATTGGTGCCAAAAGATCTGAATTTTCATCAAAAAGTGAACGAGTTTTTGAACAAAAATTCAACAAATATCATCGAACAACCACCGTACTCTCCAGATATGGCCCCGTGTGACTTTTTCCTGTTTCCAAAACTCAAATTACCACTTCGTGGAACCCGTTTTGAGAGCATTGAAGACATCAAAACTAATTCGCAACGAGAACTGAAGGCCATCCCGGAATATAGCTTTAAAAAGTGTTTCGATGATTGGATTGTTCGTTGGAAGAAGTGTATTGCCTCAGAAGGGGCCTATTTTGCAAGGGGATATAATAAATTTAGATGATTGATAAGTTGTTTGTGTTTTATTTCAAATTTCCGGGTACTTATTTGACAGAATGTATGTCGACTCTGTAAAGCATCAGTTCCACTCGAGTCTTCGTAGAACAATCAGAAATCATGCAGGTTTTTTCTATTGCCACCGTGGTAAGTATCAGAAAAATCTTCAATTTATTTCTTATTCTATTGACAATTACTTTGATTAAATATTTACAGGCAATCCGGTAGCCTTTCCCGGTGATTTCCGACTAGAGATGTGTACGGGATGCAATGTCACTATGAACGAATGCATTAATTGCAATAACATTAGTCACAATCGATCCTGAGCTCTCTTCAATAAAGGGTGATAATCAACTCTTATTATTTCATTCGATATAAATAATAACTGTATAAATATTCGCTACTCAACTCCCAAGCGAAATGTGGTACGATAGATTAGTTTGGAATGCATATAAATATGTATTTTATAAAGGATGTATATTCCTTATTCATATTTTAAAATATTAAAAATATTAATTTTAAATTTAAGTTATAACAGCTTTCCCGTACAGGGGGATACAGCTGACTGAGCTCAGAATTTCCAAAACTGGGAATAAAGATCTAATTTAAAAGTACGATTTTTCTGGTCCATAACATTTTGGATTATACTAGTTGTTATTGGTTTTGATTGATTTTTCATTAATTTGTCTTATTTCAGAAATAACTTTTGATTCGGGACAACAATTTTCAGTCATTTGTAAATCCACATTTCAATAATGTTTGAATGATTTGAACACTCTAAACGAAAAGCTGAGTCTGTGTATTGTTATTCTTTCAATTAAATTTGTTAGTACAAACGTTTTGCACGCAGGGAATTTAAGTAAAATAATGCCAAATCATTTAGAAAATAAGAACGCACGGCATGTGAACTCGACGAACGTTTTATTAAGAAGGAAGATGATTGCTGAGCTTTACAATGAAGTAAATTCATTCTATATATACTGTGTCAAATGTAATTAGAGTTGCCAAGTGTAATAATAATCGAACTTGCAAACTTTAACAAAATTCAATTAAGTTTTTAAGACTCGTTTAAGACTGTGACTATGCATTACATTTTTATGAATTGTTTTTCAAATTATGTAGATACACAAGCTTGAATTGAGGTTAAATTGCATTGATGTGATTTGAGTGCAACTTGTAATGAAAATGCGAAAAGTTTCTGCTTCAGTTACAGTTTCAGTTCGCGGCAGTTGGCGACACCATTTGGTACTTAAAGTTTTACAAATTGCTTTTGTAGTCGGTATAATTTTTATGGTCCTTTGAAAGTTTCGCACTTAACTGAGGCACAAATTGAATTGAAGCTCTCGAATTGGATGAATAGTTTCAATAAGGGCAATATTAAAATTTTACTAATCTAATTTAGTCATTTAGATATTGTGTTTGGAGTAAAAATTTTAATTAAATTTAAGAAATAAATGCTTAGTAAATACTTATGAGGGCTTTCTTGCATAAATTTGAAACATAAAAGGTGTATCAAACCCATTTCTTAATTTATTTTGTCATTTAAGTATGAAATATTTTCCATATCAATTATTTTCAATATAATATTTCAATGAAACGGACTAAGTGCCAAAATGCAATTCTTAGGAAAAACAATGCTATTTTGTATAACATTATTTATTATTTTATTTCAGAGTTTACAACTCATAAAAGGATGAAAGCAATCCCTAATACACATGCTACACAAATACATATTTAATGTAAATAAAGTTTTCAATCTGGTAATTGAGTTAAGCAATGCAAAATGCAGTAAATTAATTAACTTATAAACTTGAGGCAAAGTCACTTTAAACTGATAACCTATTTATTTGCATTTGTACAGTGTCTGCTGTAAGTCAACAAACAAGCTTGTGAACAACCACAACAAGAAGACGAAGAAGACGAACAAGGAGAACAATAACAACAACATATAAGTATATTGCAAATTAGTGTCAAATTAAATGAAACTCTTTGTCAACTAATTGAATGAAATAACATTCCCCCAGAGAAACTTGCGGCAGATACTTAGTTAGTTGATTAAACAAAGGCCAAAGGTTGCAGTGAACTAAGCAACTAATATTGCTGATAACACAGACGTTTACACCTGCAACAGGATAGAGTCCAACATGGTCATGTCCTGTCTGTCTGCAGCACAAAAACATAAGCCAAAACTTAATTAATATTTACATGAACACTTGTTAGATGAAGCTGTTTCGAGAATGAAGGCTAAAAGGGCTCTGACTTGCGGCCAATTGTTGCAGCTGCTGCTGTTGTTGTTGTTCTTGTTGTTGTTGTTGTTGCAACTGTTATTGTTGTTGTTATCTTTTGGGCTGTCATGTTTGCATATGGCTGGAGCACAAGCATCCTATGTATCCTGCGAGCATGTGGCATGCTTGCCTTGAAATCAATTCGCATTGTTAACCCATGATTGGATATTATTGATTCAATTTGCTGCCAATGTGCCGAGACATGTTTTATGCATACACCTGTATGTGTGTGTGTATGCATGTGTGTGTATATGTGTGTCGAGGCACTGATAATGTCTGACTGTATCTATTATAGGGTACATGCACGCTTGAACAACAACACCAACAGTTAACTTGCCACCTGCCACCTGCCACCTGCCACCACCACATGCCACTTACCCCATACCCCATTCTCATTCCCTTTCCCACTCCCTTTCCCCTCGCCATCCCCATCCATCCAATCGACGGACTCTCCCAATGCTGCTTAATTTATGCATGTGTTGCACTTGTCTTATGCGTACAGTGGGAGCTAAAAGTCATTTCATTATCACAATTATTATTACTAAAGAAAATCAAATTTTTTAGTTAAACTATTTAAAGTAAAGCAATTTTTTATTTATATCGGTTTCAATTCAAAAAAAAAAAACAAATAAAATTCATTTATCATTTAAATTGAGGCTAGGTAATTATGTAAAATTTGACCAGATCGGCTTACAAGTCATGTCATAGCATATTAATATCTATATCTATCTATATATACTTTTCGTAATTACTGCAATAAAATAGCACTAAAAATCCGTAAATATCATAATCGCTGCCACTGTTGGAATACACTTAGATCTACAGCTGAGGGCGTAACAATATACCCATGTCCTATTAGCAAACATCTCGAAGTCAATGCGAATAGGGCCATAAATTGTCGGTAAATAGAAATATTTGAAATTGTTTGTAGCTGGAAATGCAATGTTGGCCATATTGTTGTTGGTCGTGTTCTCGTTGTCGTTGTTTGTTGTTGCTGCTGCTGCAGCTACACTTGTTGTTATTATCGTTGACAATGACAACGATAACTAACAATGGCGACACACGCTGCTAATACATAGTACGACGTCTGTTGCATGCCACACAACTGCCACTTGAGCATATTGTTTTTGTAGTCTCTGAAGTGTTTGACGTTTCCTGTTGCTCTGTCGGCATTGATTTTCAGATCGGACACAATTATGGCTGCCTTCCATAGAAGGCCACTAACCACGAATGCATAAATCACGTAGCAGTAAACCAAAAACCCAAAGCATGCCGTGGAAAATACGCCAAGAACAACGGTATGCAACAGAACTAGAAATCCAGTCCGACCTTAACGTGGAATGCATCGGAAAAAAGCCCTTTAAAATTAGTTGAGATAGGATTGAAAACTCACAGAACTGGGCGCTCGATTTATCCGCAAATAAACGAGGAAGTCCGCGTGCCGAGTTGTAAAAACCAAAAACAGGAAGAGTCTGGTAGAACTCGACTGGGCAATGCCACAAATATATTGACCTCGTCTGAACTTGAATCTTGTTTTGGTTTTTGCCCTGTCTCCTTTAACTGCCTGAATTTAAAGCTTGACTAAGCTAGGCACAGTGGTTGAGTGTAAGTTCTTATTCAAAAGGTTAATCTAAAAACTATTGTATTTCAGCATTAGATTTTAACAGTTCATATTTTGAAATTTCAGATTATCAGTTCCCTTCTGTACCGAAATTTCATTCAATTAAAGTTCCTAAAGGATTCCTTGACGATTTTTCAGAGATTTTTCAAAGATTTCTCAAAGATTTCTTGGAGTGGCTTACTAAAATTATCTACTTTTTTATATATATAATTTTTTTTAAATCTATCGAGCGCCTTTGAATCGGAACCAAAAATTTGATAACTATTTCTGCTCTTAAAAGTATGCTATAAATAAATATATACCTTTTATTCTAACTCTTTATTTTCCTTTTTTTTCATAAAAATTTGTATATTTTAGTTAAACTTGTTTTCAATATGCAATTCACATCAGACTACAGGCAATTTATTCATCCTGATTTTTTCCCTTCCTCTAAATGAAATCCTCCTTTCAGAATCGTCGTGAAATAATAGGCATACCAAACCGTTTATTTGATCGCAACCAATTGACATATTTTATTTGGCCTTAACGGGTTTCCCCGATTTATGTACCTGTTCGCCATCTCTCAACAACCTGTGTGTGTGTGCGTAAACGTGTGTGTAGCTAGGGCGAATGTAATAAAAACTTAATGGCAAATATTAAGTACACATTAATCTGATTTATTTAAGTGTGGACTTGTGTCCGACACACAAAAACTGCTCTGCGATTTATTTTTATTCGAGTTTGAAGAGTTTGAATCTTTTTTTTTTGGAGAGTGAAATCGGGGTAGATATAAAAGAAAATGTATTTGTATCTGTCGCAGAATTAAATAAATTTTCGAAAATAAGCAAAGTATTTTAGTACTCGTATAATGGGAAATTGCTAAGTTTCACCAATAAAACTTATATGAAAAATCAAGGCTATTGTCGAACTCCCGACTATAGGATACCCGTTACTTACATTAATGAATTTAAAATATTTTTTATTGCATGCTTTTAGGCACTTACATTGCAAGAGGTTAGGTGTTACTTCTAAATGCTAAAACTGTGTTGGTTATGTTACAAATTATGAATGTAAGCATTCAACGCTGATTCAAATAAATGGAAACTTTGTTATTGTTAAAAAAAATCCATTACCACCTTTCTATTTGTCCGATCTTGTTACGATTTAGATGATAGGTATTAATATTAGTTAACGGTAATTTGCAAAAAAAAAATCCTAATATTTTGAAAACTGTGCGTGTGGTGGCTTTTCGCGATTTACGGAAACGGAAGGGGGCGTGGCAAAATTTTGAAACAAACTTGACCTGCGTGGGGTTTAAGAAGTCCGTGTGCCAAATCTGGTTGCTCTAGCTCTTATAGTCTCTGAGATCTAGGCCCTCACACGGACAGACGGACGGACGGACAGACAGGAGGACATGGCTATATCGACTCGGCTGTTGATGCTGATCAAGAATCAAGGGTCGGAGATGCTTCCTTCTCCCTGTTACATACATACATTGCAACTAATACAATATCCCCTTTTACTTATTTTTTTTGAATTACAAGTTGAAACTGAAGATAAATGTTATAGATTTCATTAAAAATTTGGGAGTCACAATAAAGTCATATCATATCAAAATGAAACTTAAATGAAATTTCCGATCCTCTTTTTTACCATATCAATTGTATTTTTAGACCCCGTACTTAAAAAAAGTACAGCGTAAGTATAGCGTTTATATAATTTTATTTTTAGCCTGCGTTTGCTTTTCCATAGTAAGTACGGGGTCTCCGACAGTCGAGTATGCTCGACTGTAGCACCGTCCACTAGTTAAAGTTATTTAAAGTTTTTAAAAACTAATTAATCTATGAAGTCTTTATAAATTCTATCTTGAACTTTACTTCAATCTTAACTTTAATTTAAAACCATCTCACTTATGTTAATTTTAACCTAGCAGTTGTCAGTAGAAAAAGAAAAAAGAAAAAAGAAACTGGCCCATTAAAATGCGGCTTTAAGAGGCATCTGGGCAGCCCTTTGCTAATACTTGTAATTTGACTTTGACTGCAGTCCAAATCAGTTTGTGTGCCTTTGAAGCCAGCCAGAAGGCCCAACAAAAGGCAAATGTCACAAAAGCCCTGACAAAAATTGACAAAAAATATTGGGTCTAGACTGTAGACGGCTCTTGAGTGGAGCAAAGAGAGGGGAATGGGGCAGAGACATGGTCCTCTGTAGCTTGGCTAAGTACCTTAACGGACTTTAGAACTGTGATAGCTGCTCAACTGCTTTTGAGCCATATAAATGAGTGCATTTTGCTTTTGTGTCTGTCTCACATTTTGGTAAGCTGCTTGGCTAAGACTCTAGCCTTTTATTTTTTGGGTATTCCCTTACATATTTGTCGAGCTTTTGAATTTTAGCAGCTATTTGCGCTTTTAATGCAATCAGCGCTCTTTCTGGCTTCATGGCGCTTTAAGCAAACGCACACACACACACACACATACAGGGTGTGTCACGGCCAGTGCCACATCCCTGGAAATCAATTGACACTTGCCACTTGGGTGCTGTTTTGTTGAAGGCGAAGGCAGCAACAATAGCAAAGGAAAGGATTGCATTACCAGCTCCATCTCCACTTGCTTCTCCTTCCCTACTTATCGCTTTTTTATGCTCTTGCAATTTACGCCAATTGGAGAAAAAAGAGAAAATGCTGTGCGAAAATGGAAATGGAAAAGCAAGTGCAACTTTCATTTAATGCCCGCACTTTTGGGTGTCGTTTCTTGCACGACATCAGCAGCAGCGACACCGTTCAAATACAGCTAAATGCCGTACCAGAGGGTGCTTTTTAGGGGATGAGGGTCAAAATAAGGTAGGGGAAGGGGACAAGGGGTTATGCTGCTGCCAAAAACGAACGGTTCTATGTCGCAATACAAAGATTTGTCGAGCTTCGATTTTTTCCGTTGTGTAACTTGAGATTTGGCCAACAACAACAGGATTAAGGAAAGTTTTTTGAGTTCTTTGACTTAAAGTTCAAGTCAAAAGAAAAGGCAATTAACATGCTTTAAACAAATAATCGAGTACAATCAATAAAAACAAATATTTTTTATTAAATACATATAATTATAAGTATTATTATTATTTATTTAAAATTTAAAAAATAAAATACATTTAAATTTCAGGCACAATGGTATTTTATTATTGAAAATTTCGAGTTTAGTCTTCAATCTAACTTTAAAAGACAGACATTTAAATTCCAAGTCATAAACGTTTACTTTTGACATTATTTGTTATAGAATTTGAATAAAATTTGGGTATTTAAATAATTTGTAAGTAATTTGTCTTTTGGCATTTTCATTATACTTTTGCATAATTCTGTATTTGTAACAATTCTGATATATGTATAAAATAGTAGTTTTTAAAAGCAATCGGTTTAGATTTCTCTAGCTATCCATGCATTTCAGATATTTATTATTTAAAATTTTTTTAAAAGTGAAATCTTCACTTTCATTGCAAAGGTTGATATTATACTTTTTGCATTATTTATAATTAAAATTCCTTATTACTAAGCTGTTAAATTTCATCTATTTACCACTCTAAATATTTTCTTCGTATCTAAATTTATGAGTTTAAAAAACGGAAGAATTGTGTTTTTATAAACAGTTTCTAAATGAGCAGTTTTTGTGCTTAAGCCCCTAAATACGGTTTAATGCGCTTTGAAATGGATTCGACAAGTAGCTAAACAGTGCCTCAGAATATTATCCAGAGAGGGAGGGAGTTTTAGGGCAGTCGGGGGAGGGTCAGCTTCCCGGTTGACCTCGACACCCCAAATTGTGACGTTGCCGTTTGTCAACGTTGTTGGTTGCCACCATCATCGTCGTCATCAACGTTGCCCCGTTGTCCTGTTGTTGGTCCCTTTTCCATTTTCCACTTTTGTTTTTCATTTTTTTTGGTTCTGTTGAAAAATGATGCCTGGCCGAGGAAAACTGTTGCCGCTTTTCTCTGATAAAATGTTGGTCAAGCTTTTGCTACAGTCGTTGCCTTAAATATTTTGCATAGATTTGACTTGAAACAAAGGCATTTCCACAGTTTTATTTTGCTGATATAGTATTATAGTTTTCATTGTGAGAGTGGCTTCAGGATTCAAGTTGCCGAGCAATGTTTATCTAAATGACGGCAGCCCACGCTGCGTATGTGGAATAATTTTATTGTGGTTGCCTCTTTAGACAGTAGCTTGTCCGCAGTTGTTGTTGCCACAGTCGCCTGCCACACAACAATTTCTGTGTGCTTTGCAGATAAGCCAATTTATGTAGTTATGTATTTTAAATCCGCTTGCTAATTTGACTACATCAAACGAGTTGTGCATAGTTTGTTAACATTCAAGCTGGCTAATTAGTATCTAAATAAAAGAGTTGATTACTAACCCCGACCATGTATCAAGTGAATTGTATCTTAAGGAAATTCTACTTGTTATTGTATCTAAATATTTAATTTATTTAGTAATAATTTGCATTTTTTTTTTAAATAATAACTTAAAATATAGATCATTTACCTATATTTTCTGTATTTAATATTTGATTAAAGCTTACATTATTTATTTAGATATCATGTAAAACTTGAAGGCAATGCATTGGGACTAACATAGAAGGTTGATGTTTTGAGCACACAATTGTAAATGTGAAAAATTTCTCTATCTACCTTATCTAATAAAGAAGGTATTTATTCAAGAAACTTAAATATTTGCCATAGTGAGAAACTGGCGCCATCTAGCGATCGTAGTTTGAATACGCTTTAGGTTATTGTAAGGTGAGACACAGGGCATTTTCTAGTCATTAATGAATTTTTAATTCCTGTAGCATTGTCTTTAGTCCTAGCTTGGTAGTTTCTTTTTAAATTAGGATGGATTTAACTTTACAGTCAGAGTTTTATTATTGAATGTTAAAATCTGTATCTGATTTACATTCGCCATAAGTTTAGTTAATGGTTATGCGAAGCATTCGCCGCATCGAGAACTAAACTAAGGTAACCAATCAACTGCGCGCCTATCAAAGCACTAAGCAACTGAGGCAAATACTTAACAGTCTCGCGGGTAGACTTTCCTCTTCGCCTACCTCTCACTCTCTCGCTCGCAAAGAATGCTGCGAATCCTTCCAGTGCAGCTCTTTGTTTCGATACGAAAGGTTCTCTTATCGTCGCTGTTTCGAAGTTCGAAAAGCCGACGGCGACACGAGCACGATACGAAGAGAAACGAAGCGCGGTGCTCGTTTGTTGTGAGACCTCCGCAATTCCACCAATCGAGTCAACGCCATTCACGTTCAGTCGTGCATCGGTTTTCCTTCTGTGCGGACGGTTATGCGTTCTTTGTGCTCGAAGTTCAACCAAAATACTGCTGTGTAAATGAAACGCGGGCTTTTGGCGAGTTTACGCGAATTGTTTACGTCTTTACGCTTACGTTAAGCAACGTTATCAAACGATTTGACACGAAATGTTGTTCGTCGCATTGTTGTCGCTGTTCTCGTCCCCGTTGTCGTTGTCGTTGTTGTCAGTGTTGTCAGTGTTGCCATCAATTGTCAGCTTCTGGCAGCCCTCGCAAAAGTTTTGAACGCATCAAGTGCAAGTTTGGCCCGTGCATTTGTCGTGTTTGCAACCGGAGCCCGTTACTCAACTTCACAACTTGCAGCGTGTGTGTGCTTAATTTGATGTAATTAGAAATTGTTTCAGTTTCTGTTTCTGTTTCTGTCTACTGCAAATACTTTAACACTTACCGACATCTACGTTTGTTTGTTTGTTTACGTGAAACTTTGACTTGTGGAGTGGAGGAGAGAGAACTGATATACGAGACTGATAAGGAAGTATGCTTAGGGAGGAGACGAGATGCAAGCTTGTAATCTGATAATAATCAATATCAAAATGAAATGAGGAAATAAAATAAAGAATAACGTCTTTTATAAAAATTGATGCTATTTTATTATTTTTTAGTTTCAAATATAAGATTTTTTATTAAAATATACAAAAATGACTCTTGAAATCGGATTTATTCCAAATTTATAATTTATTTTATTTGTAAATATAAAATTCTTTTTTTTTTAATTTATTGTTTTCTTATTATTATCAATTCTGTTATTAATTATTCCAATTTGAACATTTATTTTATTTGTGTATATACATATTCTTTGATTATTTTATTTTATTGTTTAATTATAATTATCAATTCACTAAGTTATACTTAAAACTGCAAGACGAGTACACTATTTATATATGTACATAATTGATAACACTTTAAAAATAATATGTTTCGTATTGCACCATTTAACAGCTTCATGTTATATTCTCAGCTAATGAATTGCCCATTTTTTGCAATATACTAATTTGTTGGGAATTGTTGCAAATAGTCACAAAATCGTAACTCAACTGCAAATCCTGGTGCTGCAATGAAACAAGCTAAATGGCCATAAAAACCACTCAAAAACAATGGCAAGGAATAAACAGAAGGTTGGGGAGATGGAGGGTATAGGTGGGAAGGAGACATGTAACCAGCAAAATAATTTGTTGCAATAAATATTTGAAAATCCAGTTAAGCGAAACATTTTCGTCACGAAGAGGGCCAAAAGCCAACGGGCCATGGAATCTACCAACGAATCCCAGCCCTGGCTGGTTTCAGAAGAATGTAGTCAGCACCAGAACAGGCCCTGGTCCTGAGGCATTCAGCTAGCTAGCTGCCTGGCCCTATTCTGGATTTTCTTACTTTTTTCCTTCCATTTTCCCTACACTTTTTGTCGTTGTATTTGCAGACAGTCGCGGCTTTTTGCATGCACCGCATGCCTATCGTTTGTTGTTGTTCTGCTTGTTGTTTTTGTTTTTATAGTTTGTGCCGTGTTGCATTTTGTTGGCGGTGCCACCTCCGGTGGCAACATTGAGCCGAGTCTCTGCCTCTGCCCCTTTGTGTCTCTCTATCCCAGCGCTTTAATATTAAAAGCGTTTAAAATTTTTGTTCGTTTCGTCGCCGTTTTTCATGTCTGGTCCCCTGCCCAGAGGCTTTTGTTTTTATACCCTTGCAATGCCAACAAAGGCTTATGCAGATCCATTTTTCCTGAGTTCGCTTAATGGCAGGTCGCTCAAAAATTATATCTATAGTTTATTTTTTAAATGGGAGATAAATTTAAGAATTTTTAAATGTGGGATTGCAAGTCGTCTTAATTTCAAAGATAAATATTTTGAATACTTATTTTTTCCAAATGGGTTTTACTTACTCTACGATAAATATATTTATTTTTTCTACTCTATCTTTATTAATGAAAACATGAAGTTTTAATTTGAGACAGATGTGTTTCATAAATTCAAATACATACTTTTAATTCAATATTATCGGGGGTGCCACAGATATCTCTTTCACTTTAATTTCACTTGAATTTCATTTCGCTGTGCCACAGGTCAAATCGCACAATAATTTTGTGCGGAATAAACAAGCGCTAAATCCGCTTTCGTCCGATGCTGCCACCTAGTCCAATTTAGATTTTCAAAGTCGGGGGAAGCGATGCCACATTTTTTAGTCCGAATTCGAAGTAAGGTATTTAAAAAAAATATATGGAACCACTTCAGTTTTCTTTAAATTAAGCATTAAAAAAATAGGTAATTTGAGGTAAATCAAGTTTTACCCAAAAAAAACCCTTAACTGATTGTGCAATTTGTAAAAACATTTGTCACGAAGAGTTGCCAGATTAATGGCATACAATTGCTAGAGTTGTCGAGTAACTTTTATTTTCTCGCGCCAAATACTTTTAAATTATTTTTAACTAAACAAAATCAATTATTGCATAAATAAATTAAATTATGTTTATTAAGTAAGAAAAAAAAAAGCTTATTGCTCTGCAATGATAAACTTGAAAAAGTTGCTAATCAAACCCTTGGGTAATTAATTCTGAGAAGGTGTCAACCCTTAGCAGCCTAGTTCGAAAAGGTTGGTGAAAATGCTAAGAAATCTCTCTTAAATCTTTCGAAGTTCCGTGGCATCTCGGAAATTTCCGTGCGGAATTGCTATCTGCGGATTTCTATTTCGCATGCGATTTCCGTGGCATCCCTGTATATTATCTACTCTAATTATTTACTTTTTTTAAACTGATATGTTTATGTAGGTTTCTTGATATTCTATAAATGTAACGAATTTAAAACAAATCCATTGTTATACATTTTGATATTCTTGTTTCTTCATGCATGCTGTCAACACTTTATAGCATAATTCTTGTAAGGTATTTGTTAGTCTGTCAAAGTGGCACATGGAATTTCAAAAATTGTTTCGCATTCTTGCAGTTGTTGTTCCTGCTTTTGTTGTTGTTGTTGTCAGCACTATGGGGACGAACACTAACAAGCTTTGTTATGTTTCGGGTTCGGCTGTCGGCGCTGCCTTTGAGTTTGCTCAACGTTTTGCCAACTGTGCGATGACGCCTGCAGCGCCGGAAGCGGAAGTGTTGCCATTGCCATTTTGCAGGCATGCATTTTCGGGGAGGTGCGGTGCGGTGCGATGCGATGTGGTGCGGTTTGGTTTGGTTTGGTTCGTTTCGGTTTTGGCATTCTGCTTTCGGCAATTGTCGTTGTTGTTGCTTATAATATTCCTTTGGCTTTCCGCTTGTAAAATGTTGTCATGTTTTTAGCTGACTTTCCTTTACCCCAACCCCCCAATCCGTTAGCCCACTCCCATCCCATCCCATTCCACGTTTCCACTTACTTCCCTTTTTTCCACTACATTTTCGCTTAGGTCTTTGTTTGGCTTTTGGGCAAGTTTTTTGTGCAGGCTGCAGCTCCTCTCACTGACAGGTGGTTTGTGTTTACTTTGTGTAATCATTTCATTTGTCAAACTTGATTTGCTCGCAAACACACAGCGTCGACAGCTCGACATCGCAAATTACAGGGAAACGAAATTGAGCCGCCAGCAATTCTGCAGATTTTCTGCCTCTTAAGTTAAAATCACAAACACTTTTTCTGAGTGTCAGTCTTAATGTATGGAAACATGAATTTATACAAGTAATCTGATTTTAAAATGTGATAAGAAAATTATTTATTTTCTCGAAAATTGCATTTATTAACTGTTGAACTGAAAATCAAAATATGTATACTTGAAAAATACTTTGAAAGGTATAAAAATTAAATCATCGTATTTAGAAAGTTTTTTTTATTGTATTCTTGACTAAATTATTGTGCAATAAAAATATATTTTAATCAATTTTAATCATAGCGCAGAAATAAGATATAATTTGCAAGCTAGTTTATCTACTCCCTGAACTTAAGATATCGATTCGAGCCTTGGTTCATTTAATACATGAGTATTATTTTCATTACTACAACTTTTCCTCTATTTTTTTTATCAACTAAATTTTTTAACAAATAAAATGAAAATGTTGTAAATATTCAAACTAAGTTTATGATTAAAAAATGAATTATTATATTAATGACATTTTATCGAAAGCATAAATATTTGTGCGATATGAGAAAAGCTTGAAGTCTCTGTAATAACTTTTTTTTTCGATCCGAAGCTCTCTTTAAGAATGGAATTCGGTTTGCGTTTGGGGTTGCGGGATAAATAATTTCATAGGTTCTGTTCATGATCCGGTTGGCGTGACCCAAAAACTCGAAGCGAACTGATTTTGCTTTGCTTAAAATACTAATATTTAATTCTTGAAAAAACTTGTACAATAAAAATACATTTTAATATTGCAAATTTCTTTTTCAAGATATTCTGAGAATTTGACAAAATTTTAAAAATTCAACATTGTTACAATTATTTATTATTATATTTTTGTTCATATTATAGGTATAATTTTACAATTAGTAATATTTTGTAGCATATTTATTTTGAGCAGTTTTAGAATACAATTAAATTAAATTGAAGATTAAATTCACATCCTACAGTTGCTTTAATGTTTCGCCTTCTGGGACAAATAAAAACTCATCCACCAAGGTCGACAGCTTTGTCAATAAACTCAGTCATAATTCAGTAAACTTTAAATCGTTTGCCAAAAGTTGGTCGTCGCAATGAAATCAAGGCACAAAATCAAATTACTGTCTAAAGGCTGTCTAAGTATATTTCATTTAATTGTCTCAACTTAATCTACACGGCAGGGCAAGAGCAACAAAGACAAGCAGAAACGCGTCAAAACAACGCCTCAAAATGTACTTGGCTAACTCGAATACAATCTAACAAACCAACCTCCTCCTAGACACTCACACACACAGACAAGTTACAGACAAACAAACGTTGGCAGAGTCAAAAAGCTAAAACCAAACTATGTAGCAACAAGCAAAAGTAAGAGCAACAACAACAGCAACAACAGCAACAACAACACTGTATTTCGACTTTTGCTTGAAAACGCTACGCATCCGTATCCGGATCCGGGCTGGGCCGCCATTGACGTCGCCATTGCCGCCTCCATTTCACCGTTAAGTGCTGGCAAACCCGCACGTCATCATCCTTGCCATCATGACGCTCAATTTCAATGCTGTCGGCGGCGTTTGGTGTTGATTGCAATGCTCTCGTTGTAGTTGCTGTTGCTGATGTTGTTGCTGTTGATTACGCGCCATTTAAGTGATTAAAGGTGAAAACGTTTGCTGCCTGTGCCTGTGCCTGTGCAAGAGCCCGAAGTAACGACACCTACTCGTAATCCACCCATCAACCACCGAGCCACCCTGCACCACTCGTATATATTTTGTGTGTCCCTCTCGGAGAGTGCCTTTCGCATTTTCGTGTACAATTTTTGTCCATTGCCCATTGCAGAGATTTATCGAAACTTGGCTCCGAACATGCGACCACGACCAGGACAACGACCACGCCCACGGCCCCATGCCAATGGGCGTTTAGCTGCCGTCGCTCTCATTATCAACGCCATATCCGTTGTGCTGCTAATGATGACTGCATCGCCCACCCTGGCCGAGATACCTTCAAAGGGTAAGTGCTTTGATAATTTAATGAGCTCTTTTTAATGGGCTTCTTAATGATTAATTGATTGAACACTGAACTCTGAACACTCAACACTCAACACTGAACACTGTGCTCTGGCGCCCAACCAGATGAAGTGTTACGAGTGCAAGTGCGTTTAATTATGACACAAGTATCAAGCAATTTTTTTAAGCCGCACTTAAGCGGATTTTAAAGTTCCAATCAAGGGCAATAGGATTTATGTAAGTTAAACGTCTGCTGGCCAAAAGCGTTCAAAAATGTGTGCTTTTAGATGTTAAAGAATTATTGGGTGCGTTCACCAATTGACAACAGAAAATCGATGATATTTGTATGATTGTTCTGCTGAATGGCAGTGATGTACAATCATGATGTCAAAATTTGTGATTGTGAAGGATGAAAATTCATCTCCAAAATATTACGCTAGGCAAAAAAAAAACGGAAACCACAATATTCTTATCAATTTGTCTTGCATTCAAAAAATTAAGATTAAGACCCTGCCTATTTTTAAGGATAGTGGCTTAAAAAGAGCTTTAACATTCAAATATAAAATACTAAATAATATATATTAATTATTTATTTTTACAACTTTTCATCTATCATTAGCTATGTTGCTTTCTATTTCATTAAGCATTTTGTGACAGTAAAAGATATGACAACTTTGATTCCATTAAAGTGTTTAGCAGAATATCAAAAATGTTGTTGGTACATGATACATACATTATAACATATCATCATATTATGTTCTTTCGATAGTAAAGAAATAAGAAAAAAAAAAACATATAAGACAAACATATTATTTTAATAGCATTTAGTTATTAAATATATCGCCACAATTTATTTACAAATTTATAAATTTAATTTGAAATTCCATGAAAGTAAACAATGCATAAACCACAAATGCCGTAAAATTTACAAATTCATAATACATAAATGATGAACAAATAATGTGACCATTCACACAATTTAAGCACATTGAAAGTAAATTTCAATCAAATGCTATTTTGATTTCCGTACAAATAACTTCTAAAATTGCATCCATAACAGTTTGCAGCTAGTTGGAAAAATATTTTTGGTCTGGGAAACAGTAAGAGGATAAATTTGGTGCAGTCTCTGGAAACTTCAATTGCTTTTGTAGATATACATACATACTTATATTTCTTCCATATGTAAACAGGACACGAGTCTAAATTGTTTATATTAAAAAAATAAATGGAATTTTATGAAAATAATTTTCAAGAGGGAGATGGATTGAAAATAATATGATGGGTTGACTGGAGTGTATTTGCATATTTCTTAAATTTATCTTTTGCTTGGCAAACAGAGGGCCTAGATCCTTGAACATATTTTATGACATAATCAAATATGCTTTAAGCCAAAGCCAAAGCCAGCAGCAACAACAACCCTTTTGAAGTCCTTGCGTCTTTTGGCCAGGAGGACAACGTACACCGAAGTGAACTGCAGATAAAGTATGTTCCTTTTGGCTCTTGCTGTCTTTTGGTTTAGTTGTTTATTTATTTTGAGCAAATTTGCTTTTATCATGCTCTCACAAGAGGTTGAGTATCTTATTCTTTTATTTCTTCTTGGTTGTGTACAAATGCAAATGCTTACAAGACGTTTAACTTGTCACCTGCGGGCAAAGATGCTCTGCAAAATGCTCTCCGCACTTATCTGACAGTTGTGCATCTAAGTTGCCCCACGGTCTCCCCCTCGTCATGTCATATGTATAAAATATACATTTGTTTGCCTTACATGTTTGTCACTTATCGTTTTGGCCCAATGTGCCAGTATCTGACTCTCTCGCTGTTTTACTCCCACCTCTGGCCAACACTCCCACAGACCCTGCACTTGGCAAAGTCGTGTTTTATAGATACTCGTACTGTATCTAAAGATACATTATGATTTTATGCATGGTAAAGCGAAAAATAGTATTACGGTATGTGCATCCAAACGAATAGTTATAGTTATTTCTTAGAAGCTTTGGGAAGTATTATAGGTTGTATCTACGTATTTATAAGGAAAGAACATTCTCAACACAACAATTTTTTCATTGGAAACATATTCAAGAATGATGAAGCAACATTTAAAGCCATTATACTTTCATTTATACTCGTACGAAAATAATAACCTGAACATTTAAATCTGTTATCTCCTGATAGTAAAAAAAAACCAAGATAGCTCACATTTTCTAATAATTCTCTCATCATTTTCCATACACAACTTTCACATTTACCCACCGAAATAAAACATAATTTAAGGCACACATGAATTCGACTTCCTGGCGCCGCCTACTTTTCCTCTTTTGGAGGGGAGTCTTATGGTTCGTCTTGAGAGTACAGTAAAACACATTTTATTGCATACTATTTTCTCGTTATTTCCGTTTGACGTTTCAATTTTTTGTTTCTTTTCTTCTCATTTTGTGCGATACTTCCTGTCAGGGAAATGTTTGTGTTCCTAAATTTGTTCCTTTTATATATATATTTTTTTTTTTAGTCGTTTTACGTTTTAAAGCGTTTCTTTTCCGTCTCTTCTAAATGTCCTTGACTGCATTATAACAAGTACTGCATTCAAGTGACTGGGTATGTGTGTGTGTGTGTGTTTGTATTTTTTAATAGCTGCGGTTCGCCGGCGAGAAAGAATTTTCTCAATATTACAAACTCGCGTGTGCTCCACGTTCATTTTTCTATATTACGAGTACGTTGCACTTCCTCAAAAGGCGCGCGGCGAAGCTTATTAAAATTATTTCACTCCGGGCGTTTACCAACACTGGCATAGACCTCTTGTGGCACGACGCGGCCCAACTCGGCGTTGCGGCAATTTATGTTTCAAGTTAAAATTGTTGAAATAGTTTCGCGTGCTGCAAATTGTTAACGAAGCTAATCAGCATAAAAATTCCAAGCGATAGCAGAACTTGATAGAATTTTGCGCTGGAGAAAGGAGTGAGAGTGAAAGTGAAAGTGTTTCACTTTAGGCCAAACCTAATAGGTTTGTTTATGGCTTAGACTATATGGCTAACCAGGTAGTGCAGGTGAAATAGCATTATTTTGGTAATGAATGCGTGTTAAGGTTAAATTTGAAATGAATGCAATATTTAAGAGGGTCGTAATTTAAATTCATTTCACATTTTAGCACTATCGGAATTGCAGTAATTTAACTTTATAGAGTTTTTGCAATAAGAAAGTTGAAGCTTTTCAAAATAAAACGAACTGTTTTTAAGTAGATTTATTTATTGGTGTGTGTGTTTTTTAAGTAAGAGGTTTATTATATGTCACTCAGTTGATTCTTCAGAAAGTTAACAATTCAACCTTACATTATTCTTCGATATACTCTTATCAATTGTAAATTTAACTTTACATTTGAATTCATTAATTTTTGTATAAATAAAAGTATTAAGAAATACCTCTTTTTATTTAATTTTCATACATACATAAAGGATATATAAAAGATACATATGTTTTATATACAAGTGCTTAGCTGATGTTGTTTGATATTGTAATTGGCAATTTGTGCCCCAATCTGCAAACAACAATAGCGACAAAAATGTCAGAAAAAAACACGATTTCCATATTTGGTTTCGATTTTCCATTGAAAGTCGTTAAAATATTGTTTTGCCCTATTTTTGTTCCGTTGTTCAATTGGCGTAACTTTGTCAATTTGTTGCTGCCAATTGTTTTTAATAAATTAGGCAAATTTGCTTGTCTATCGAGCTGGGAAATATTGTGACTTAGGGGATGGAGACTTTATGCGGAAGCGATTTTTGTTTTTTTCCATTTTGAATTATTGTTATGGGCGTTAGGGAAGGCGTTTCTATATATGCTTATCGTCCATATATTGCCTTATTTATTGGCTGATTGGGCGGCATCTTTATAAAGAACAGCGTCTGTGCCGTGTCTAATGATTTTAATGTGCCTGCCATTTTGACTAATGGCCGCTCGTTAGCAACGCAAATGACTTTTTTATAGCAAATTGTGCACAAATATAGCTTTAAACATTTTCTGAATTCTATTTTTAGATAAAATGTAATTTACATTTTCTTACTCACATGTGAGTCAATTAATAAAATAACTAGAATGCACAAAGTCATGTTTACTTTTTTTAAATGAATAAACTGTGAACGAGTTTTTGTAAATAGCTAAAATGAAAGTGCTTTTTATACATATTTCAGGTCGACTTAAACTGACATTTGCAGTCCTTGATCTTGCTGAATCCTTAATCTTTTTTATTAATTTATTTGCAAAGTTGTATCCTTTTCTCGCCTTAAGGCCATTTATCTCGAATTTAGCCAAGTATCAGTTATTTTAAAATGTGAATATCAATCTCTCTACTAAATTTATTACAAAGTTCATTTTAATTTATTTCAGATCTACTTTTATTGACATTTTTAAAAATCATAATTTTTGATTCCTTTTCATTTGATATTCTCGCACTCCACACATAAAAGCACTCGATCGAGATGCAAGTGTTTCTATGTGTCCGAGGTCGAGAATATTAAGTGATATGTATATTTCCTACCCTCTACAAACTTTACTTAACTTTCCGATTCAAAATAGAAATTTATACCAATTTTCGCACTATACTATTTGGGTTATCTCAACTTGGGATTCACGTCAGATCTGTTGAAGGTGTTACTGGTGCTGGGATCTTTTCTTTTCCTCACGAAGATTCCGTCCTTCGAAATTAGGCGAGGGCTTGAACTTTCATCTACGAAGGTGGGCGTTTCATTACGCTTTGGGTCTATCGCAGCCCCTTTTTGATGGTTAGCTACAGGTGCGTCTCTGCTTGGAAATTCTTCAATTCTTGATTTACTTTTAAGAGGAACGTTGAGGCTTGAATTCTCGCCCTTCATTTTGAAATGTTTGTCCTTGTAAAGCAACGACTGCAAGCGCATGGCCGGTGTGGAGGAACTTCCATTAATCCTTTGATCTATAGTCCTTTGATTTACAGTAACGCTTCTCTGATCCTTACCGGATCTATCATTTTTTGTCTCTGAGTTGCGTAAATGAACGTCGATAGTGCTCCTATTAGATAGCGGATACTTAGTTTTTCTGATAAACAGTCTTGCCTTACTGAGCTGGGCTTCCTTGTTGGGTTTTGACGTTGAGGGAGACATTTCCATAGAGTTTCTATCTGAGATATTCCCTTTTGGATCGTTAATTGAAACCGAACCTTTGTTGACAATATCTGAAATATTCCTATACTTAGTAAAATATCTCTCCTTAAGCAATTTTACATCGGGGGGCTGTCGCCGAATCGATTGAGCTTTTGAACGGGTAGTTTCCGTAGACTTTCTTACTAAAGAATTCCTTTTGGGGTCTTGAACTGAAGAAAAGCCTCTGCTGCTCGTTGCTGGATTGTTTACATTGTTTCTGACATTTGCAACTGCACTTTCACTAACGTGATGTACTTTCTTGAGCAACTGTTCTTCAGGAGATTTAATACTTTTTGACTGGTAAATTGGAGCACTATCTATGTTAGATGTCTTTGGAACGTTTATCTTACTGCTTTGTCCAATTGATTCCACATTCTGTTGCAAGGTTGCTTCATCATCGAGAGTACCGACAGAACCGTCTTTTACTGTGGGAGATGCATCATTGTGAGACAATTGTTCCTTAGGCTCCAAATCGACCTCTTGACTGTGAATTGGACTTGAATCTATTTTCACTGAAGTTGAGTACGTTGCTGGGTTGGGGTATTTTTCAAGCGTGTTGGACGTATGAGTATTATCAACTCTACTTTTACAATGCCCAATTGAGTCTGTCGGATTTATATTTCTATTTACCTCAGTTTCAGAATTTTCAAGCGAGTTGAAATCATCAAGTCTATTTTCAGAATGTTTAAGTGAGTCTCTCTGATTTACATTCGTGTTTACCCCAGTTTCAAATTTTTCAAGCATGTTGGAAGTATGGGAGTTGTCGTCACAATGTCCTATTGGAGTTTCCAGATTTACCCTCCTGTTTACCTCGGTTCCTGTTATTGTGTGGATTGCAATGCCTTTCCTAGGTTGGGATGGAGCACTGATATTACCAACAGAGGCAGAGAAACTGGGACTAACCAGTGCCATATTATTAAGTACTTGGCTGATCACAGTACTCTCCTGTTTAGCAGCTGGAACTTGACTCACTTGGTTGGACTGTGCAACCAGATTGCCAGGGATGACATTGGAACCGATGTCGACAGTTTGTTGTTGGATAGGGTTGCCTGACTTGCTGTTAGTGGGTGTATGACTATGTACTTTTCTTCCCACTGCGGTAGCTCCCACTACTTGGGCCAGGACATTACTTCTAGTTGGCCTAGTTTCAAACTTGGGACGTGTAGTCGCCTCGACTGAAGATCTGCTCTTTCTCCGGAATCTTGAGATTCGACCAGCCAGGCTAGTTACTTGACGACTTTCCGCCAATTCGGGGACACTAGCAACGTAGGGTTGCAACTCAGGGGGTTGTGATGTGGAAGTCTTAGCCCTTTCATTTAGGGGTTGTGATGTGATTTCTGTGTCATTTAGAACATAAGCAACATCTCGTCTGGGAGCGTGGCTTTTGTGATACCTGGACAGAGAAGTTGACGCTCCTGAGATCTCGGAGTGATCCGCTTTCATTTGAGCAACAGTTCCGGCAATTTCAGTGATGGGAGGACAGACAATATGCTCCTGCTCGTTGCATCTGGTGTCAGTATTTGAGCTGGCCTTGGCTAAGACCCTCCTGCATCCACAGCCATTGCAATTGGGCTTGGTTAGGAGCTCTAGGTTTTTCGATGTCTTCTCGTCTTTCTGCTTTTCATCATTGAAGGGCGGGTTGTAATTCACACTAGACCCGAGTCCCATTTGCTGCTTGAGAAACTTCTTGGCGGCCTTGAACTGCTCTTCTTGGGCAAACTGGTCCCAGGAAAGGTGCTCGGCCATGATCTCCAGAACAGTGGGCAGCATTTGATAAGCCGCCGAGGCATCCACAAAGGCCACCCGAAGACGACGGGCGATCACATCGACCAGGTGACAGGCGTACTCCCTCTGGCAGGCGTAGTCCACCTCGGCTCGGATGTAGGGGAATTGGGGATGGAGTCTTTGCCTGTCACATGGCGTGGTCTTCTGGAGCACCTGGAAGGCATTGCAGCCGTAGGATTCGGACATATGCTGGGCCACATCCATGGGCAGGTCGAAGTTCTGCACCAAATCCAATGGAAGCATGCTGTAATAGTCCTCGGCTCCGTCGAGCAACAAGTTCTGCGTGGAACTGACCTCAATTTGCGGCTCCAGGCAGCAGTGTTCAACGGCAGCGTCGATGGCATCGGAGGCCATGATGCGGTAGGAGCTCCAACGTCCTCCGGCCAGGGTGATCATCTGATTGCCGCTGACCTCGATGAGGAAGTTGGGCACCAGCTCCATGTCGCCGTGTCTGTTGCTATCATTCTCCCTGGAGCTGGGACACATTATGGAGGGCATCACTCCCGTCCAAGCGCTGAGCACGTGATCTGGACGAAGCTGAGCACACTCATCCAAAACTTGCCTCGTCTGGTGCAGCAGGCTGTCGACCGCCTCGCACTTTGGGGTAGTTGATGGACAATTGTCCTCCTCCGGCTCGGCAAAGACACTGCCAACCAGGATGCGATTCTCGAAGGGCAGCATGAACATCGTTTCCTCGTCCAGCTGTCCGCTGGGGAAGAGCAGACCGCACTGCGACGAACCAAAGTGACCGGGCAGGGAGATGTGGGTGCCCATTTTGGGCAGAGCAATGGAAGTGACCTTGTTGTCATCCAGTTTTCTGACCGCATCCGTGCCCGCTCCGGTCGCATTGATCAGACACCGGCTGGTGATCATGAATGCAGTGTCTGTCAGAGTATCCTCGACGACGGCTTTCCTGCAGCTTTGCTCATCCTCGGGCGGCAAGAGTTTCTGCAACTTCACGTAGTTGGCAACAGTTGCATCGTTTTTGGCCGCCGTCATGGCCAGAGCCAGACACATGCGGGCATCGTCCATCTGGCCATCGTAGTAGACCAATGAGCCGAGTAATCCCTGGCGGCGCAGCAGGGGGAACTCGTTGAGGGTCTCCTCCTGGGACAGAAAGTGGGAGGCGCGGACATTGGCCATGCCGGCCATGGCGTCGTAGAGCTTCAGGCCCAGCCAATAGAAGGGCAGTCGCAGCGGACTGTAAATGGGCATCAGCATCGGCTGCACTCGGTTCAGATGCGGCGCGATCCTCAGCATTGTGGCCCGTTCGGTCAGCACCTGTTGCAGCATGAAGATCTGCTGCAGATCGGCGCCTTGAATCGCTGCCTGTAGATACGAGCTGCCGCCTTCCACAAGCTTGCTCGACTTGCAGCTTGCCCCGCTCCCAAAGTCACCCGCCTCGATCAGCGCCGTCTTGAGGCCTCGGGATGCTGCCTCCAAGGCACAGCCGCATCCAATGGCGCCTCCTCCGATCACCAACACATCAAAGTTCTCCTCCCTCAGGGATTTCAATTGCTGTCGTCGCGTCGGCAACCTGCAGTTGACCTCATGGCCATTATCACTTTGATTCCGGCGGAAAATGTTGCCCAGTGAACGGAGCATTCGTTGTGGATGCCGTTGGAGGCATCGTTCCAGACCCATCTGGATTCGTGGTATCATCTTGTTGCCCCGTTGCCAATGCACCAGCTAAATACTTGACACCGATTCAAATCAAAAGAGCATTACCAAAAGCCTTCTAAAACTTTTAAATTTTCATTTAATTGATGCGAAATTTATGAAATACTTTTAATATTTTTTTGATAGGCATTGCAAAGATAGTCGTCTGGTCTCCTGGCTGTCATCCCTCAAGAGGGGCGAATATCGTGCAGGGCATCAAATTATTATTATTATTTAATTGACGCTACAATTTGTTTGATAGCTGTGAATAATTTTTATTCAATTATCTTTTAAATCGCACAACACTCAACTGTGACATGCGAAAGTGGGAAAATTTCAATGAACGAAAAGAATACTCGACCTCAAAATACCCTAGCTTTGAGATATTCTAAAGTTTAATGGCAAACATTAAACTTGTCGGCAGTGCTGATAAAAACATTATACAGAACTATATCAAGTTAAAAAAAATCACTTAATTGAAACTTAACTTTAATTCACCATTATTTGATTTCAGGACGATTTTTTATTTAATACTTAAAAAACTATATATATTTTTTATAGGGTAATTATATATTTTCAGTTATACCTATTTTCCACAAGTTTTCAGGGGTTGTAAATTGTGTATCATTATTATTAGTAATTATAAAAAACAACAATTAAGCCCATGGCTTTCAGTTTATAAAAAGCTGATTATAAAGTAAATATCCTTTCTATAATTTCTTTAAAATCGCTTTAAAATTAATATAATAAATGCCGGTAGATTACGCAACCCGCAAGTAGAATTATTTTGCTTTGCAGGCGACTCAACACTTTCACAACTTTTACAACTATGCCAATTAAAATTAATGAAAATTATAGATATGCGGGCTGTCAGCTAAATCAATTATTCACCTGCTCGTCTGTCCGCCCACACACCTGTCCGCCCCCAGTCTCCCTAGTTACAAGTCAATCTTCATTGATGTCAGGTGGGCAGACGACCCGTCGCATTTATGTCAATTTAAAGTCAGGCCATGGGGAAGTTGAAGCCAGGCTGCGGGAATGTGGCACTAAATTACTATGCTTAACTCATAAAGGTTGGAAAATTTAATTACATGCAGTGGGGCTGAGAAAAAACTGGGTGCTATTCAATGGGCGATTGCTGGGCATGGAAGGCGGATCCCGAACACGACAGGGCAAAAAACAATTGTCCAGGCGTTGCCCGAATGCTTAGACGAGGTAATAATTTCAAAACGCAAAAACGCCTGCCAACCTTTACAGTTTTAGGCTGTCCCATGTATAGTAGACCTGTCACCTGGGTCGCCCCATGGGCTTTATTTTGATGTCCATTGGGAGCGCGGAGAGAGGGGTGGGGGAAGGGGGAAGATGGAGACACGGCCAAACAATTGGTGTCAACAATGTGCGGGCAGTTTGATGAACGCCTTTGACTTTCACACGCTAATGAGTTTGTTTAAGTAATTTCCATTCATTTGTTAATTTTCAACTATTGTCCTTCTATTGACTCTATTAATGCGTCCTGCGACTGTCATTCTGTCATTCTCTCACTCTCTCATTCCGGCGATTGTTTGTCCTTTGAGTCCCTCAGAGCGCCAACTTGTCAGAGTTTGCGTGCTCATAAATATCGCACCATTTGCCCATTTGTCTATTTGTGTCCTTTTGTCATTGTCCTTGGCGACACTGTATCATTAACAGTACTCACAGTGCAGCCACAGATCCAATTGCTGGTTGCTCGTATATTAATCTATAAGTGATATTTATTCAAGACTCTTAAAGCGAAACAAACACAAAACTCATATTAGAAATCCCAACATAAATTACAATTTTAAAAATAACTAAAGTTACAAATTTTTAATATATATCTTTTATTTTTTAATCTATGTCAGAAGTAAAATTCGCATTGTAAAAAGAAATGATTGATTTCATTTTTTCATATTATTTTATACAATTTTAAAAGTAAGGAAACGTCTATGCTTTTTCCATTTTGTTCTTAAAAAAAATGTACTTCTGCTGGATGTTTTATTGATGTTGTACTCATTCTTTTATAATAATGTCGTCCACAGTGATTATGTTATCGACTCTCGTGGTGATTTAATAAAAAATTGAAGGGCACACAATCTTTTCAAATAGACAAATTTGGAAAAAGAAAAAAAAAATAAGCGAAATGCAGTGATCAAACCCGAAACGAATATCGGTTTCAGTTATCGGTTACGCAAAATCTTTGAATAAAGGTTTCGTAACCGTGAACCGGTTTTTGTATATTAATAATATAATAAAAATAATTAAAAAGGCATTACTTTCTTAATGTTTCATTCACCCATTTAGTTCACATATTCTTCAGTTTGATGTAGCTAAGTTACATTTTAACAATTTTAGTACAGTCAAACTTCCCTAACTCGAATCACCATTATCCAGAGAAAGTGTTCGAGTTATGGAGCTATTCGACTTATAGAGTTCTTTTTCCTTAGTTAATTACTTTTACTGTCACTCATTGAGCTCGAGTTAGAGAGAAATTCGAGTTATAGAAGTTCGAGTTATTGAAGTTCCACTGTATTTCATTTAACAAATTTATTTTATTTGCGCTCATTCAATGCTATGAAAATTTGATCCAGAATATCACAAATAAAAATTCAAAATTAAACAGAAGAAAATTAAATTAAAAAATCTAATATATATTTTTTTTTTATGTATGAAAAACCGAAAAAAACCTTTATAAATGAAACGGTTACTAAACGGTTATTTCGGCTGACAGATTTTCGGATTAAAGGTTTCGGTCAAATGAACATTTTTTTTTTCGATTACGATTTCAGTTACTGTTTAAGTTTTAATCGGTTTTTTCCGGTTAATGGTTACGGTTTCGGTTAGGGTTTTAAAAAGTGGTGAAAAGTGTTTTGCATATTCTGTGTTAAATTCTTTCTTGTTATTTCCTTTTAAATTCTACTTTCTTCGTTTATAACGGTAAATAATAGTGGTGGGTCGCGCTTAATTTAAGTTGTGCTAAATGCACAACATGTTGTGCGTCTGGTTGATTCCTGACAGAACTGACCCAGACCTCTCAGGCACAGATTACAACTGGCCAACTGCCCAAAGCCTGCAGTGGGTGAAGAAAAAGGAAGAGAGAAAAAACAACAGAACTGGCGCCTAAATACAAATTTCCGGCATGAGCCACATAACAAACCAGGCCCGTTAGCGACACCGACGCGGACACGGAGACGGACACGGTTACGGGCACGGTAACGGCCGACTGTCCCGGACAATAGACCCGGAGAACCCACGACGCGACGCGACGCTGCGCCTGGCAGTTTGTTACATTTCGTTAGCTCGGAAAAGTGCCTCAACACGTTTCCTCTCTCTCTCTCACTTTCTCTCTCTCTCTGTCTCTCTCTCTCTCTCTCTGTCTCTCTCTCTCTTCCCCCTTTTTTCACAGTTGCCCCTGAGTCTGCCACGCTGCAACTCGGCGGCTACGCTCTGTTTTTTTTATACCCTATGCCTATTGAAAATGGACAATAAAGGGTATAATGGTTTTGTGAACTGTATGTAACTGGCAGAAGGAGGCGCGGCAGAACCCATAATGTACATATATTCTCGATCATGGTCAACAGTCGAGTCGATACAGCTATGTCTGTCTGTCCATCTGTCCGTCTGTTTGAACGCGAACTATAAGAGCTAGAGACTTCAAACTTGGTATGTAGGTTCCTGAATAATGGACGCAGATCAAGTTTGTTTTGAATTAGTTGATCGATTGGTTGAAAACTAAGAGTTAGAATGAACATTTTTGTTGTTTTTGGAGATATCTCAACTAAATTCAAGGATTGGGAGTTTTCTATTGTCTTATACAACCTAATAAAATTTTGCTCAATTTGGTTCACTTAATCATACAGGTGTCATACGAACAGTTAGTCGCAAATTGTATGCAGCTTCCTGCAAGGGTATTAAACCATTGGCGTGCAATGGCTACGTATTAGGCTATCCCGGAGTGCCTGGGCACAGGGTATTCTACAGTCAAGTAGACTCGTTTTTTTTGTTTTTTGGCTCATGGCGTGTGGTTCACCTTTTCCAAAAGCAGCCTCTCCCCTTGCCCCCTAGTGGCATTATTGCAGCTATAAAGTCAGTGCCTTGAACTTTTTGCCAGTTGTTCTTTTGGTCCAACATTATGTTTGTGCCTCTTGTTGTTGTTGTTGTTTTTCGCCCATTTTTTTTTTGTCGCCTTATTGCTATTGAAGTTTGTTTTTTATGGTCTGGCCGAGCTTGACAATAAGCACGTTGGCGGCAAAACTTTTCCACTTCTCATTTATTATTACGCGTTCAGCTTTTCCTTTTCTGTTTTTTCCTCCCTCTACTGTGAGTTGTTTTATTTCCCTCTGCGTTGTTGTTGTCCTGACAACCCAAGGACACAAATTGTCGTCTGTTTCTGTCCAGCTGGAAAACAAATCGGAAAAATGCAAACGAGCGCATGAGATCCATCTAATATTATTCCAATTTTTATTTATTTCAACCTGAAAATTAATATAATTCAAATAAACGATTTACTGCGCTTGGTCGAGCAATCAGCGAGGTGTTAAGTTTAAGTGGCATAAATTGTTCCTGCCACAGGGCAATGCCCATTCCCACATTTTGGGGGCACATTAAAAGCGTTGACACATTTCTCATTTGAGGTAACAAATTCGTTACAAATTTCCCTTGTTTATTGCCAAAAAGTTGTGAGATTTATTGTTTACTTCCAGTTGCAGCTCAGCAGTTTTTGAAGCTTTTTGCCGTGCAACAGTTGCGCATAACGACGTTGTTTCCATAACCCCAACTCCAACTCGTCTTTTTCCAACATGTTATTGAACCTTTGATTTTTCTAAGCACCATTATGTACATATAAGATGTAATTAAAACTTTTTAATGAAATATTGTAAATATTAATGACAACATTTTATGGGGTGCACTTTCAACCTTATTGATTAAATATAATATATTTCAATAGCTTTTTTTCTTATTTTTCTTAAAGAATGTAACAAAATTTAAGTGTAATTGACAATAATATTTCAATAATTGTTAGATATTTTGTTGTCAGCGCAATAGCAAATTTATGTCTAACCATTGAGCCTAAACCTGCCCCCAACAATTGGCATTGAAATGCAAATGCAAATGACAATAAATATCTCATTCAGTAAAATATAGTCGTCTAGTATTGTGTGGGGCAATAGGACATAATTGGGCAGCACACGCAGCTCAGAGTCTAACCCAATGGTCAGTTAGCCATGGCCAAGAGGTAGCGGCCTTAGCATAAAGGCGCTAATTTGCAGCAATTAGTTTACCCCTCCGCGATGGGTTGTTGTGTGTGTGTGTGAGTGTGTGATGGCGTGTAAATTGTGTGTGTGTTTGAGCAAAGATAAAGGACAGTCGACAAACGATGTGGCAATGCGGCAAACATAAGGAAACACACAGGATGACACCGACTTTTGTATTGCATTATATTGTTATACAAGCTAAATAAAATTGTAAAATATAAAATAAAATACTAATATAACAAAAATATTATTACAAATATAATTTTAAAATGAAATTGATTTGGGTTTAAAGAGTTAATACAATCTGTGTTATGTTACTTTCTCAAGAACTTTTCCCACTTCTTATTTGATTTAATCTCTTATATACTCTGTATTTCAAAGTGTATCGGAACATGCGCTTGACGTGGTCAACAGAGGACATTCGATAACAATTAAATAAACGTGGCAATGTTGCCGCATTTTTTACGACTTGACATCAATTAAATTTTTACCTCTTCGTTGTAGCTTTTATATTTTCCCCTTCCTTTTTCTTTTCTATTTTTTTCTTCCACTCGCAACCTGGCTGGCATATGGTGGCAAACAAACTGTTGGACAATGCCAGCAAATTTTATTTTTTATTATGCTTGTTGTAGCTATCGTTGATGTTGTTGTCGCTGTTGTTGTTGTTGTTGTCGCCCAACACTATTTGTGTCATGCAACAATGTAATTGCCACTGTCGTTGTCATTTCCGCTGGACACACGGTTCGCCAGGGCGAGACATTAAAGATATTACCGAGGGCAAGTGCAGGGAACCGACCAGCCCTAAACAATGGGCCACCTCGACAGGGAGTCGTAGACGGAGTTGTGGGGTTAGCAGGGAGCGAGGGGGGACAAGAAGTTGTTGCCACAAACGGAAGGAAGCAACTTGTAGGATGGCATTTTGTGCAGTTTTTAGCGTCCAGGCGAGTCTAATGTGTCGCCCTTTTTGCTGTTTAAGTTGTGGGCGTGTCATGTCCTGGCCAATTGTTAAGTTGAAAATAATAGATGTGGACATGACTGTCAGCCTGTCAGTGGCACACAATGCGCCTGGACACTAATCGATGTGGATGCGGACAACACAATTTACAACCCCACCTCAAACTGACATTGCAATACTAAAATTAATGACTCAATGGGGCTAAGGCCAACAAGTTTAAGGCCCAAAGCTCAGGCTTAAGCTTCAGCTCAAGCAGTGAGTGCCCATTGTTTTGTGCTCTTGGGCTTTTTAATTGTGGCCTCGATGGCCATTTCGTGGTCAGCCATTATTTGTATTACTTACCTCGCCATTGTTATTGTACATATATATATTACGTTCATTAGACCCTCCATTCAGGCCCCTTACATTGCCCTCTGTATTTCACTTTAGTACACTTCAGGCTTGTGGTTTGACCTCAGCCTCTTAACCAGGTCGGTTTCAGCGCCAGCTAAAAGTAAAAAATGCCACTAAATAAATCAAGCTATTGAATACTATAAATATATAGCGGGATTGTTAACAAAAACAATCTAATTGTATCTTTGTATTATTTTCTATCAAAAGTATTTAAATGCATCTTATAAACTTAGATTGCGGGCTAGTTTTAGAAATCCTAATTTGTCTTGTAAATTATAAATGATACATTTGCTCGACTTAAAACTAAATATTTAATATCCTTATGGATAATATTCTAAATTATTGCTCTTGTGTCTTTAAATGTATTTTAATAAGTCCTGCTTTCATCTTATTTTTCAGGTGAGTGACTCTCAGCCTTATCTAGTGATATTGAAGAAAACATATTGGCAGCCCGTAAGTTTTTCAATTTAAACCTTAAACTGTCAAGTGCATAGTTCAACTACTTCTAATCTATGGCAAAGAAAACACTTTCACACCTATTTAACGTTTTGACTTTCAGACGAAAAGCCGTTAGTAAATGGGGCATGAAAAGTTTATCCTGGCTTTGGCCTCAGCTCCTTTGGGCAGTCGGAGACGACTGGGCTGAAATGCCTTGGTCATTTTGCTGGCACGCCACATTCGACACTTTATCACCTGGTTGGCCATTGGCAGCCATTGGCCATGTTTTCCAGCCTTGGCCATAACATTTAATGGGACTCCGCTTAACGCTTGTAAACACGTGGGTGTTTTTCGTTTACCGGAGGGGCCGACAATCCAAATGTGTCTGTATCTGTGTCCATGTTGGTTCAAGGGCCATGACCAGCCACGCCCACATGTGCTATGTGTGTCTGTGTTTCAGTTTGTGTGTGTTTTCATCGTCGTCACTTTCTTTTGGAAATTATGCCCAATGGGCATGCTAATTTCACCCAACTGAATCGCTTTTAAAAGTCTACAATTACCGCTAATAGCTGGCAAACAGAAATCAAATGCAGGCACTGCCATTCATTAGCATTAATTGTGGCCCACACGGCGTATGCGCAACTTTTGCACTAGGATTATTATTGCAAATTAACAAATCACTTAGCCGACTCGAAAGCCGCCCAAAACAAGCAAATTAATTAACTAACTTGTTAAACTTTAACAATTTAGCCCAAAGAATTTTAACGCACATAATTCGAATTTATATCCGAAAATAAAAAAAAAAATAAAAAAGGAGAAGAAAATAGAACGAAAAATCCCATTGGCATTAGGCCTTAACGGTTCGCTTAACTCGTTATTGAAGCCGAAGTTTATTGTTGAAAGTTTTTGAGCTGACGGCGTTCCCTTTCCGAAAGCAATTATCCTCAAGGAAGTATTCGACTTAATTGATTTTGTGCCCAGGACAGGGCTGAACCCCAGGCCACGACAAGGCAGTTGTAACAGTTTTAAAGGGATTCTAATAAGCGCATTCGGCGTGTGCCTTTTGTCTTTTGGGCTCAGCCTCGGTCTTGGCATCCTTGTGTTATCCTTTGGGTTCAAAAGTTCTTTGCGCATTTAGATAACAACATTTCGTCGGCTTTTTTCACACTTTGCCCCACAGCAGCCGGACGTGTCGGTCAAAGTTGAGGGTTCAACTGGGAGTTGGGAGTGTTTGTGGGTGTGTGTGTGTGTGTGTGTGTGTGTGTGTGTGTGTGTGTGTGCTGTTTGACCGGAAGTTAGGCGTCTTCACTTCCGCTTGCCCGTTCCAGTGTTAACTCGAAGCAGTTCTGACTGAAGACTGTAGTTTAAATATAATTTGAAAATTGTGTTTATCTAATTGTCCGGAAAGAAAACCGTTGAACCTTTTTTTCCATTTTATTTCGTTACTTTAATTTTTATAGTTGATTGAGTTTTAGTAAAATGAACGCCACAAAATGTCGTCCGCTTGGATTTAAGTATCAGCTTAATGCAATTGTCACAGGAAGAGAGGAGAACTTCACTTAAAAATGTTAGAGATACGATTTAATTTACAAGTTAATTTGATCCACACTTGCTTACCTTTTAGCATTTAATGATATCATTTAGACTAAGTGTTTAAAAATAAACGTTTTTCGCTTTATCGGACTGAAACTCATCAACTCAAAGTTATATCATTCCGCTAAATATCGCCGAAATGGTATTAGAACAGGTTAAAGAAAGTCAATTCCGACAAATCTTACCGCTAGTGAAATTCGGAACAGGCCTGAATATATATAATTTTCGTAGAAAATTCAATAAAATGTATCTTTAGAATGTTTTGAATATTTTGTTTATTTTTTTTTTGTAAATTTTTTTATTTCTTTATTTGACAATATTGATTGCATCCATTTCTAATTCATTGATTCATTAATCATATCTAATAAAAATTAAAAATATATAATTCCATAAAATTTATTTATAACTAAAAGATACTATTTTATACATTATTATTATTAATTTTTTATACTATTTTCTGTTATTTATTTAGAGCTCAATTGCTTTTTGAACGATTCATTCTTCCAATTATCCCCTTGGTATTTGGAGTTCATGAAATCGCATCAGCATTGAAGTGATGCCATTTCCATTAGTTTGCTGCACATCTGTGCCACGCCCGCAGGCAACAACAAATTTCAACGCCTACTTGTTTTCCCGGCTCTCACTCTATGTTAATTTTACAGCGCTCTCATGTTTTTTGATGATGAAGAGTTTTTGGCGTGGGGCCAAAAAAAAACAAAAACAAAAAGAAAATTACAGGCATCATTTTCTTGTTTTTTTTTTGGCTTTTCCTTTTGGTTTTGCAACGGCAATGCTCGAAATGAACGCATCCTGCTCCATCCATGGGCTTTTCGGGGCGTTTCTGGACAAAAGCAATAACAATAACGCGCACATGTAGTTGTCTATATGTGTGGGTGTGTGTGTGCCCATGTGTGTGTTGTAGCTACACTCATATATACATAGTTGAAGCTAGCTCTTCGCCCTTCCTGTTTGCCATTGCTTTTTTTGCAGAACAGTTTGATGAACTTCCAGGCCAACTCTCGTACTCCCGGCAATTGCCGCTGCCCGGTTTTGATTGTTTTTGTAGATGATGCGCGTCTCGTTCCTTTCCTGCCCCTCCGCTTCCTCCTCTGCTTCCTTCTGCTGCTTGTTGATTTTGATGATGATGATGGGCTGGCACTGGGATGGCAATCGCAATCGCAATCGCAATTGCAATCATGATGATGTTGTTTTGCAGCCCGTCTGTGTTTTTTCGGGGCTCTGTTGTTGTTATCATCGTTGCCACGCCCCCGGTCCCGCCCCCGGCACACCGCATTTGCCACAGTTGATTTCGTTAATAGAAAATTTAATTGCTTTTATTGAAATATTCTGAAGCGAACGAACGGCTCGCAGTGATTGTAATTGGGATTACACGAATGCAGATGCAACGAGCAGTGAATTTTATTGATTGCCAACAGCATTGTTGACAAGCAAGAAATCGAAAAACACAATATTAAAGTTCGCATTAAATCAACATTATTGAAAGATACACTTGAAAGATGAACTGTGAGAGATACAATATTTTAAGTATTTTCGTCAGAACGAACTGGCTCTTAACGTTAGATAGGTTGGGTGAAAAGATAATATATCGTGGAGAATTTATTGACACTGCTATTAATGCAGATCTCGTCATTAAACTTATTCAAACAACGCAGTAGTTTATTGCAAATATTATTGATTTTAATTTGTGAATTTTATAAAATTAAATAGATTTTCGAGAGGATTTGAAGCAACTAAGTAACATCACTTCATCATAAAGAGATTTAAAAAACAATCTGTTCAACTTTCTATTGTTATACTTATATAAACGTTTAACACAAAATGATTGGTTAAAATATCTTTTAATTGAATATAATAATTTAATTATATTAACAACAAAAAATCCAAGCAACAACTGTTGGGCCAATCTTTTTCTTTTTAATTTTAAATATTCCAGAACATTGACATTTAAATATACTTTTTTTGTGTAACTATACATAGTTTATTTTGTTAAATTACATTTAAGTTGTTGTGTCGGGTGCTTATAGCTTGACAATTGATACAATGTAATTTGCTTTTATATCGAAGATACCCTTCTCGATTTAAATGGTTCTTGTCAGTATTGCGGTTGACCTGTTTAACCCAGGCATGCCAACCACAGTGTCGATAAACAGGTAACTCTCTCTCTCTCTCTCTCTTTCTCTATCTATCTCTTGTTCTCCGCACAGTGACTACAATTTACATACACACACGCGAAAGTTGGCAGTGGTGTGTCAATCAGTTTTTCGCTTTGCTGAGATCAGAAATTGCAGTCGAATCGACTGAACTCGAAATATGTCAGAGCACAGGAAAACTATAATCATTAAGCGATTAAGATCAGATTTCAGATTTGGAAAAACGTCAATACCAAGCACTAATTACTCTAATACATGGGGCAAATAAAGCAATAAGTGGTCAAAATCGAATGTCATAAATAATTCGTGATGCAATTCAACTGGAAGGTTGACCAATGACCGGCGACCCACACAAACAAGAAATCAACTTTTTCGTGAGTCGAAAATGAAAACGAAAATCGAGCACACGACACGGGGAACGGGATGGTGATGGGGAAGGAGAAGGAGAAAGAGAAGGGGAAACTGCCACACAAAGGCAAGGTAGTCAGACGAGTGTCAGTCAAGTCAATTGGAAGTGGAGGGAAGGGCAGACGGTGAGTTTTGGCAGGCAGTCAGCCAACTTGGCATGATATCAATACACACACAGACTTAACAACATACACTCACACACACACACACTCGTAAACATATCAATCTTAATTAAGATTTCACTTCTCTCTCGCTGAAGAGCCTCGCACATATTGGGAGTGAAGTCCCCTCGAAAAGAAAATAAGGGGTGTAGATAGGGGAGGGTCGATTCTTGTTAAAGCCACATTAGAAAATAGCGTTTTTGTTTTGATTTTTGCGATGTAGCTTTTGTTGTCGTTGTTGTTGTTGTTGTAGCCAATCAGTGAGAATCGTTGTTGGCAGCCTAGAACTTTATTACTTACTTTAATCGATTGCACAACTAATTGCAGTTGATGTTTTACCTATTTCATTCCATTTTGGGTTTTGTATGTGTATTGCACTATAAAGAGCTTCAATCCTTCATATCGGGTTTTACAGCTCTTAACCTTAAGTAAGTAAATATTGTTCTGGCTTGTTTTGCAATTGTGTTTTTATCCAGGTAAAAATTGATCATGAGTGCATGTGGCCAGGATAGCTTCTGCATTGGGTGCTTAGTGGTTGTGGCTGGATGGAAGTGTGTCATGGCCAATAAGAACACTTCGGGTTATTGTGTAAAGCTTGAAGTTGGCAAGTGTTGACGAGTTGGCCGCATTGCAAATGAAAAGCATATTTTGTGAGTAAACAAATTAGAAAGTGAGCTAAATAATCATTTATTTTTACAAAGCGGATTATGATTTTATGTAAACATTACTTTATCAACACGATAAAATGCTCTTGTTTTTAATTAAATGAAATTAATTAAATAATTAGTAAGATTAGTAAAAATATTTAAGTATTCTTTAATAATTAACAATTTCATAGTCAAGTTAAAACAGGAGCCATTAGTATATAAACCTAATAAAGTATTGAATTAATTAAATGCTATTTTAAGAACAACCACAAAATAAATCTTTTTAATTTGTAACAGTATAAAATTCAATTAAATATTTTCATTATTATTGTTTATTCATAGTATTGCTGAACTAATTAAATAATCTTTTAATCTTTTTAAAAATAGACACAAAAAAAAACAAACGGGGGTGCCACGGAAATCGCTTTCGCTTGCATTTAACTTAAATTTCATTTTCATACAAATTCCAGTGAAATGCAAGCGAAAGCGATTTCTGTGGCACCCTCGAAAAATTAAAAAATGTTATTCATTATTTTTAAGTGTAAAAAATTTAATTTTTGTGAAAACACCAAAAACTAGTCCTTAAAAAAATTATTAAGTGTTGCACAAAAATTGCCCTCATGCCACAAAAATCGAGAGGAGTTGAAGCAGCCGCAAAAGTACATGGAGCATGTTGTGCCCAGGAAATGAAGTGCAACCACAAGACACACACACACATACACAGATATGTATATACGCATCGCTTACTAAGGCACAGATACACATAGAAGAGGAGGAGACTCGTTTAAGGCTGTTGCAGCTGCCTAACAGAACAGATGAGCAGATGGCAAGACTTTTAACACTCCAGGGATAAAGTTTCATTAAGAGCAGGCTAACATGACCGGGACGAAGTCCAAAACTTGGTAAAGCCACAAGGCGAGGGTGTGAATAGTTGGGCATACTCATATCCGCACTCAAACTATCATACTTCATTCTACGAATACTCGCAGTACAGAGACACATCACTTCAAATTGCACTTCGGGCTTATGAGACACTCACTCCCCCCTTCTCCCCACTTCACTTCACTTCACTTCAAGTGCATGTGAAACCGCAGTTGAAAGGCATTTATTGTACTTGTCATTGTTGTTGGGGAGATCAACTGGGGACTGAGGACAGGGGTGGGAGGTGGGAAGTGAGAAGTGGGCGTGGCAAACTGTGTGCGGTTGCCCCCCAAATCCCTTGCAGTTCGCCTAGAAAAATGTTTTGCTCCCTCTTATGAATGCCAATGCAGGGCGCTCATAAAAACTCACTCTGAGTCAGTATGTGTGTATGTATGGGTGTGTGTCTGTCTGTGTGTGTGTTTGTGTGTGTTTAAGCTCTGTCTTTTTGTGTACGAGTATTAGGCATTTGCTAAACGACCCTAGTTAACCTCCAGGCCAAATAATTTGCATCAAGCACTTGCACTCGCCACCAACTCTCAGGCAAGAACTTTGCTCCGAATCTGGTACGCCCTTTGGGCTCCTCTGAGACTCCTCCTTTCTCATTTCTCCAACTTTCCATCCTCCGCCATTCCTCTCGCCTGCTCTGCGTCTGGGTTGCTTGTAGGCGCTTTGTCTATGCCGCTGCTTATTTTAGTTATGCCATTTCAAGCATTTTTGCCAAGTTTACAAGATTATGCGCTTAGTGTTTTGGTTGGCACAGTTCGAGTACCAGGACACAACTTCCAGCCAGCCATCGTATTCAAAAGTTTTTTTGTTCAAGGTGCAAATGAATGTGCTTGTGTATTTGTATGTGTGTGTGTGTGTGGCCGTATCCATGTCCTTATGTGGCCTGAGGTGTAATTAAATTGGTGCCGTTTTGAGGGCTGTCTGCTCTGCTTCAAGTATATGAAATGGCCAAATGGGATATAAATGGGATTGCACTTAATCTACTTATGTTAGATAACCAACCTCGATTCAAATCATGTTTAAATTAATTGGTAGTCATGCAATTAAAGTGCAGATAACTTAACTTAAATTTTGATTGCACAGTAGCTTTATGATGTTAATTACTACAAAAATCATTAGACTGATTTATTATTGACAAAACTACTAATTAAGATGTTATTTTGAACAAGATTCGCATAATTAGTAATGCAACAATGAAAGTCTGGAAAAAAGTATGTTCATATTAACAACTTCAAATCGTAAATATTAATGTTACCAATTTATTCTTTGTGGAAATATAATAACATTTTAGTAACCTTTCCCATTTGTCGCAAGAAATTCAACTGGCTCTCTTTTCAGTTACGAACATTTTGCATTTAATAGGTTATTGTTTGAGAGATTTGAAGAATAATTAATTTCCATGAATCTCAACTCAATTAAAGTACTATTCTTAGTTGCATAAGAAATTGCCATTAATATCACAGTTATTTATCTTTCTACCTTATCAACTCTCTTACTTACAACCTCTCTCTCTTTCTCTCTCCCTCTCTCTGTCTTACTTCCACTCTCTTTCTCTGTTTGCACACATGTTTATTAAACATTGTTTGGGCCTGAAGCCCTCTCGAGCACCGGCAAAAGTAGGCAACACTTTTTCAAGTCGATAATATTTTGTGTTGTTCACATGTTGCTTATGTTGTTGTTGATGTTGTTACCAATGCTGGTGACATTATGCGCTTTGAGGGCGCCCCGCTTGACTCAAAATGTAAACAAAGCCGAGCTCGAGCAGAAAAACAACTCACAACACTCGAAAAACAACAGGAGCGCACACATACATATTCACATACTCACACTATAAGTCAAGGCTAAATATAAACAATTTATGGAATTTATTAAATTGGCCGAGGGGCTCTCATTGTTGTTGCTGCCAAGAAGCGTTACAAAAGCCCTCGAGCCGCTGCCAAGCACAAGAAAAACCAAGGATGAAGGCAGCAGGAGGCATAAGGAAAACATTTCCCACACAGCCGACAAAATCTTTGACTCTCCAATGTTTTTTTCTATTTATATATATATATATATTTTTTTTTTGGAGGGGGAGGAAGACCACTGAACAAACACTTGAGGAAATTTATGACAATGAGCCAACAACTCTGAGTGCTCATAATATAAATAACAAGTAGGGCAGTGGGCAAATGGGCGATGAGTGGGCGTGGCCGGAAGTAGGCGAGTTAGCCTGGCTGCGTAGCCTAACTGACCGTGGTTAAATGTGTTTTATGCTCAGCAGCTGTGTGAACCATTGCGCCTGATTGAAGGGGGCGTGCCACAAAGTGTGGCATCCAAATGGGAGTCTGGGATGGAGACGGAGTCTGAGGTGGACACGGACACGGAGACGGAGACGGAGTTGACTGTGCCACATGTGCCTGCAATTGCAAAATTATGCCCAACGGGCCAAGGCAAAGTGAAAAGGCAAAACTTGACTTTTTGGCCTTTGCCGTTTAGCTCTTGTATCGACTGAAAGTTGAATCCTCCCTCCATTAATTTTGTATGTCTACGGCCTGTCGACTGCTGCTTACACCTCGGAGAATGTGTGTGTGTAAGACAGAGAGAGAGAGGTGGGGGCCGAAATGAAATTTACGACAATTTAACTTAAACGTTTTCACAACACGCAGCTCAGATAAAAATTTTAAGTTTCATTCAATTCAAATTGTTCAACATGAAAAAAAAAAGTCTATTAATGTAATAATAAGTTTTTTCGTATGTTTGCATATTTTAAAGTGTTAAGTCTAAGATATCACCAATTAAAATCATTCTAACACTTCATGGAAAAGCTGCTACTAATATTAAGAGTGTGAAAATAATATTCTTCATTGTGGAAATTACGCAATGAAACAATATCCTTCAGACAAGTTTGCTGTGGCCTCAGTATAAATTAGCTTGAATTATTAAAGTGAAGCTCAAACTTTTGACTTGTTGAAAATTGAATAAATTTATAATTAAACTGAGTGAAGCTGTGATGTTAAAAGCTTCTCAAGCACTTGAAATTATATCACCTCAAATTGTAACTAAAAAGCAACAATATTTTATTACCTACTGATTATCAATCTTTTAAATGGTGTCAGCAATCCTGCTTAAATACTTTGTAATGTATCGTCATTTATTGTAATTAGAGATCAACAAAACACATTTTAGTTAAAAGGAAAATTAAATGAACTACTTTCAACAGTCATTAATCAAAAATTGGAAAGTTATTTTTATAAAAAACCAGCACGTGCTGAATACCCTAAAAATTGGTATATAAACAAGAAAATAAGTAACTCCGAGATGTTTGTTGATTTTTAATTACTCGAGCACCTAGACAGTCCAAAAGACATTGAAACCGCCATGGGAATTGGACAGGGAAACAGAAAGCGAGCCAAGAAATTTACATTTGCTTGCCACAAAAGGCAACCGGCCGCAAATAAATACAAGAAGAAAACGACAGAAAAGTAAAGGAAAAGAAAAGAAAAGAGTTGGCAGCAGTTGACCAGAAGCTGCTGAATAATTCAACGAATGTCCTGCCAACATTTTAATTTAAGTTTGCGCTTCGTTGGTCGCTTAGATAAGAAACTGTTTTGGCCGCACTCGTATTTATTTACACTTTGCTGCCGCTAACTTCCGTCCAAATGACAACCGACTGGGCCAAAAATTAATAGAAAACTTTCTGTGGCGACATTGTGCAAACACAAATAAAAATGCGGAAAGTACAAATTATGCAGCAATTTCATTTTGATATTTTGCGGCCAAAAACTGAAACTGGATGAAAGGCTGTTAATGTAAATGACACGCCGACAGAAAAGTAGCCAACGGAAAAGGAGGAAAAACGCAAAAAGAAAACTTTTAATAACGTCTCTCAAAAGACACATTTTTGCGGGTCTTTCTGTTGTCGCACACACCCGCACACCCGCACAACCAAGCATACACACACCCAAACGTAGACAGTCAGAGAGACATCAAGCCAAGTTAAAACTCTTGTTCACACTTCATTTGCAATTCTGAGTGCGGTTTCTTTTGTTCTGGCGGGACATCAACGAGGATGCGGCAATGAAGCTCGACTGGGCCTAATTATTATTTTCACGAACTCAAGTCTGTGATTTGCACGCGAAGGACTTTCGGCTTGTCCTTGCTTTGATGGTCGTCACTTGATGTAAATTATGTTTATGCTTGCATACTTTTTGGAGTGTCCTTCGTCCCTGGAAAACACACCCTAACCTTTCCTCCCATCAACAATGCAGCCCCATTAATTTTTATGTGCACTCTGCTCGCTCTTAGCTGTGCTTTGGATTCTTTGAACTGTACTCTCTGGCTCTTGGATAGGCTTTATGGTCCAGTTAAGACAATTATAGAGAAAGTTTTGCCCATAATTTGACTGTAATGTGCTGCAATTTGCCGGACATTTTCGAGCTTGGCTTTAGGATTAAGAGAGAGAGCTAGATGTACTAGAAAATAATGTACAGTATTTAAAGAACTAATTTAAACAGCTATACAAAACATCCATTACATCCAACTAATAAAGCAATTCTTACATTAAATTTCAGGAAAACTTATATCTTTTAGTTCTATATAATATAAAATATATTTCAGAATTTCTGCAATCAATACCACTTAATTTCAGGGATTCTTTCATTAAAATATTCAATAGATATTTTTAAGTGTTTAGAAACTTCAAATTGGCAAAATAATAGATTTTAATGTAAATTACCAGAGAGTAAAATATTTACAATATTGTTAATATGTGCACACTGTAAATGCAAGTGAAGTGGTAAACTAACATTCTCCAAATGTATCTAACAAAATCAGAAGTACTATTAATACTAAAAAAAATTCTAAATATTCAATGAAATCGAAGGCGATTTGTTTGATTTTCTTTATGATTGCGCAGATAATTGAGTCTGTAAGCAGGGACCAATTGAAGTTAATATTTACTCTTTAAATGAAACGCGTCCTTTTCGAAAATCTAACAAAATAAAACTTTATTTTTAAAATGGTAAACAAAAATTCTTATTGTTCCTTTTTGGGCAGAACATATGTCTGCCTTTTTGAATAATCTTCGTTATTTGTAAATCCTAAAATAAAATGTGTTGTGAATAACAAGCTTTACAAATTCATATATTTTAAAAACGATAAACTAATGGTTTTTAAAAAAAGTAAGCAGAAACCAGATTTATGACCTCGATAAATTTATCTTTAGAATGCGTAAAAGTCAGTGTCAGTGTCTAAAGTATAAAATTGTTGTATTATCCCAAAAAAAATAAAAGTTCTGGCTCACAAAGCATACGAGAGAGTATACTAAAAATACAAGAGCACACACATAAAGCGAAAGATACATATGTTAACCAAGTTTACGTGTTATAGCTGAAAACGACGCGATGTCATGTCCGACTGTCTGTGTATCTGTCTGGGCCGTTGTCTGGCTGTCGACATGTCTTAATTCCCATAACCAGCAAAAGTCTGCATGAATTTCAAATTCAATTTGGCGCATTTTACATAATTTATTAAACAAAAGACTCGACAGCAACAACAACAAAAATAACAACACAAAACGTTTTATTGCCCGAGCAAATCGTCGCTTTTTTTGGCTCGGTATGAGTGTGTCTGTGTTTGTGTGTGTGTGTGTGTGTGTGTATGTGTGTATGTTGAGCAGCCTTTTTACATAAATAATTTAGGTGTGAAGATTATATGGTCGCGATATGGTTAAAATTGTTGACAACTTAATTTGTAAAGTGGTTGTGGTGGCCGGAAATGGTGGCAGCAAATGGCCTCCAAGCGAGCGTAGGTGCTGCTCGCCACAGGATACTTGGCCAGGCCTAGAAAGAGACAGAGAGAGAGAGAGAGAGAGAGAGGGGGGAGTGTGAGACAGGCATCCGAGTGTTCGCATTACAAATTGTAATTTAAATGCGCGTTGAAAATAATTTATGAGCGAGCTGGCAAACAAAAGAGTCACGCAACGCATACGGCGCACACGGCGCATACTTGATCTGAAAGACAGCTGAAAATGGATAAAACGCGGCAATCAGACGACAGCCACTTGGCACAACCTGAAATTGAATTATTGAAAAATTAAAATACTTAAAATGGTTGCAATTCGAGTACCTGCAATGCAGCTGCTCGTTTGTTCGACTCCAGCGAGAAACGAGAAGCGAAAAGCGTAAGGCGTAAGGCTATGAAATATCATATGAATAATGCACGGCACGCAGTGCAATTATCCGCCCCTTATCGCGACCCTCCGCTGCCTACTTTTAATTGCCGGCATCGGTTTGTTAATTGCTACATAATTGTTTGAAATAAATTTACTTACCTTGCGCTGCGCGGTGAAAGACATCGCTGCCAAGCGTTGACATGGCGTATGAGTAATGTCCTGTAATAAGGCACTCTCTGCCTGATTCGCCTGCTTCCCCTTCATGCAATTTGCATTCTGCATTTTGAGCAATTGAGCATTTAATGGAGATTGAGCATTGTTGATTGTTCAACGGGCTGTGCGAGTGTGCGTGTGTGTAAATTGATAGAGCGACTATTGCATGATTAATTCAGCCATCGAGTGCATTGGGAATTGGGTGTCTTACAGCTTGAAGATGTCGGAGCTTGAGTCGTCAGAGTGCTGTGACAAATGACTTTATGAATAAATTGTGTGTGTGTGTGTGTGTGTGAGGGGTGGCTGCTTGACATGTCTGACTTTGTGCCGTGTATAAGTGCCTCTTGACATAAACATGATTATAATTAAACATGGAGAGAGGGGGCACCTTGGCCTATATAATCATTGAAGACTTTGTCGAATGGCAACTTTAATCAGGATTGAAACTCAAGAGTTTAGCTTGGAGTTTATTTAAAAATCATAAAACACTTTACGCTCCAATTCAACGCCTCAGAGCAAGCCATAAATACTGCATACTGAACACGAAGCTGGCCATAGAATCACGTTTACAGCATTTGCAGATATGCAGGCGTTGTGCATTTGTCACAATCATTTATTAATATGTTAAACACAGTCTAAACGAAGCCGCAGCAACAGCTGTCACCTGCCAGTTGGCAGTTGCACCTTCGAGTCCCTGAGCCACTGCTGAGTGTTATACAGGAGCTAACCGTTGCAAGAGGACTTCAAGTTGTAGCTGACAAGCACGTAGCATAATTCATGAAAGTGAGAAAGTGTCGAGCAGCTGCTGCCGCCCTCATCCCTCAATTCCTCTCCAATCCACCCTCTTCGGTCGTGTTGCCATGTTTTATGTTTTCGCTTACTTTCTGACACATATTTTGTCTTACTACCCCGTATAAGAATCGTGTTGGGTATATGGGCTGATGACTTCCCCATCTAAAAAAAATGTTATGTGATTAAGTTATCAATTATTTTTTTTGATAATAATTAATATTATTTTAAATGCTAAGATCAAGATGCAATAAATTTATTAACTATTCCTTAGATTTGATTCATAGTTTAAAATTCGAACAAGGGTAGTTAAAAAAAATTAAAATAATATATTCTTAAAGCAAAATAAATTTTTAATGTTCACAGAGTAACTCTCAATCAGTCAATGCTTAATGTTTTTTTTATTCTCAAAACTGCTGCAATTGCAAGTTGGCAAAAATGGACGTAGATTTTGGTATTTTATAATTTACGTTATGAATAATGATTTTGGTTTTTTGTTGGCTGATTTTGGTTTCACATTTTGTTGCACTGCCGTTGGCTAAATTATTTAAAGTTCTTAATGAGTTCTCCATCGCAGCTCAATCAATCAAGATCCGTGAATTGAGCCATTAAATGCAAGCTGGCTTTGTCCTACAAGCGATTACATTGTCAGAGGCAACAGTAGGGAGGAGAAGAGGCGACAAACTGGGCAACTTGCCAGCAATTTCTTCTCCAATGAAGTTCAAAATACTTGAAGCGAAAAAAAGGACAGCCACACAGTTGCCCAACTGCTGAGATTGCAACTGCAGCTTGTGAAACAAAAGCAGAGCCAGAGAGCCTCTTCTTATATGTGTAACAGCTCTGAATCTGGGCTCGAGTCCCTTAGTTCGGGTTCGAGTTCATTTGTTTGCCAAGCTGCCAACTTGGCAAAGTGCATTTTGCCGCAGCCAAAATTTGTTTTGCGGTTTTGCATATAAATATCTGAGCATCCACACACGCGATGGGGACTTGTTTCTCTCCTTGTCTCCACTTTCCGCGTCTTCTCTGTTCCGTTGTCTTCCCTTTTGCTTGCATTTAATATTATCTGGTAAGGATTTGGTTTTTTCCCTATCTCTTCTTTCTTTCTGCTTGCGACACGTGTGCATGCTGTGAAAAAATTTCATTGCATACTTTTGGGCTACTCTCTCTTTTACTCCTTTTTCTATGTACATATTATTATTATTATTGTGGCTGCTGCTGTGCTGTGCAGTGAGCTTGGCAAAAGTAAACAATTTGCATAAAGTATTTCATATGCTGCATCCTTTTTATGACTGCCTTGTAAATTATGTTAATAGTTTCCTGCTGGATAGCTTCCTGCATTACAGCTTAAGTAAATCTCTTAACTTGTTTGCTGTCGCCCCTTATTGAAATGCAGTCGAACTTCCCTAACTCGAATCACCATTATCCACGAAAAAAGTTCGAGTTAGGGAGACTTCGAGTTAGGGAATTTTTTTTTTTTAGTATATTAAAAGAAACTACAAATGCATTCAATCATAAATACATTTCAAATTGCAAATTTTTCTTGTCATTTTCAACAAAAAAGGATTCCTGTTTAATCAAGACCTGTTGATACTCTCAAAATTTGGTTTCTTCTTTCTTTTGCTGTATCCAGAAGAAGTTCCCGATTCAAATGTCATCATAATTAATATTTCATTTTTTAATATAATGAAAAATGTTTTTGATGACATACCACATTTTTCAGCAACTTTAATTTATTTGGTCTACTTATAAATTCCTTAACTACTAATTAGTTTGAAAATTTCTTTAAACATTTTTAAGTTTGAAAATTTCTTTAAACATTTTTAAACATTTTAGTACATTGATGCGCTGACAAAGAAGTACATTTCGAACATTTTTCCTATAGCAATTTAACAAGCCTAAATAATTGTTGATGCAATATTCTATCATATTACATCACCATATGTTAATGTATGTACATCAATATTACATATCCAAACGAGCCGGTAACAAAAGCATATAACAGAAACGAAAAAGAAATTCAAGCTTTATTGGAGATTTTGCCGAAAAATTCGACTTACAGACGCACGGGCCAATATTTTTGTTCGAGTTACGGAGAAATTCGACTTATGGAAGTTCGAGTTAGGGAAGGCGATTTGTATGAAATTTGCTCAGTAAACGCTATTGCCACTCGATTTTGTTCGAGTTAGAGAAAATTCGAGTTAGGGAAGTTCGAGTTAGGGAAGTTCGACTGTACTTAAATACTATGATGAAAGTTGCTTTATAAATGCAATGTACATTTAAAAAAATATCACTTTAAATTAAACATTAAATTTTAAATGTTTGTTTTTCCCTGCTAGCATTTTATTTAATTATTATCATTATTAAATTAATTATTTATTCCCCTTTGTGTAAATTTCAATATTACAAAAAATAATAATGAAAACAAATTTGAAATATTGTAATTTGAAATAATTCATTTGTAAGCTTTTTAGACACTTTATATAATATTTAGTTGTGTTTAGAAATATAATTCATAACAATAAAAGAATTAATAAATCTTTGAATTCATTGATTCTCCTTTGACCAATGTTTCAGAATTGTCGAAGGGTTTATTTGAAAAAGATAAACTACAAGTGTTACGCTTATAAATATTTTATTTATGGTTGACGAGTGAATTTATAAGTAATTTAAATCAAACATATCTAAAGCTTTCTTTGCTAATGAATATCAGTATTATTTAATAAATCAATTTAATAATTAACAAATTGCATTTGGATTTAAATGCAATTATATCACACTTCCATTTAATGAGAATTCTGTAAGCTTTAATGTAAATAAGCGTTGAGTTTAATGCGCTCAATGTGGACATATCTGGACAGGTTGCCAATAAAGCAGTGCCCACAGAGCCCCGAAGTCATTTAATTGCATAATGATCCAGAGCTGGCATTTAATCAGCTCGTTTGTCAACAAAGTGCATATATAATAACCATCTCAGGGAAAGAGACGCAGAGAGGAACAGGGAGAGAGGAGAAAGGAGTAGGGAGAGCAAAACGTGGCAAATCAGGGGACATCAACGCTAAACTAATTACGTATACGCAATGTAATTATGAGTTGCAGTTGATTAAGCAACTGACAATCGTCAGCAGCATGTGCTGAGTTTGAGTTAAGCTCAACTCTATTTAAGTAGCGGCCATTGCCCCATCAAGTGGGCAACACTTGAGGGAGTCCCCCTCAGTTTTAAAGATAATAATGACCACTCCATAAGCCATAACGAGCTGCACATTTGGCAAATGAAACCCGAAAAGCTTGCCCAAATATTTGTTGACATATTGCGGATTTAAAATGATTTGTGCGTGGATCGGGCGACCAATCCCCGAAAATTAAACAAATACATTTGAATAATGGCAAGCAATCAGCAAACAAAACAGAAGACTGATTGCTGGCAATAAAAATGGACCATAAAAAGCGATAACATCATATTTATAAGCGACCAGGCACAGAACCGTTCAAGACTCAACAAGCAGCCGTAGCCACAATCCGATGCCGAAGCAAAACAAAAGACGCACATGGACTCACTCGGCCGCAGTCTGGCCATCATCCTTATCCTCCTGCTCCCCGATCTTCCCAGTATTCCCCAGGCTCCCCAGGCAGCAAGCGTTGAAAGCGATTATATGCGTAAATATAAAAATGGCGAAAAGACAAATAAACGACAACAAACGGGCAGGCGTGTAAGGCGAATAAACCGAAAGTAGCTCCAGAAAAAAGAAAGAAAGAAAACACAACAAGAACAAAAAATGGTCGGCAAAAAATATGGGCCCATAAAAAAGAAAACCAAACACACAAAAAAAAGGCAACAAGGGTCAAATATACAGTGGGCAACAAAAATTGTTGGGCTTATAAAATCCTTTTTAAATTGCAAGCAAATTTATCATTTAAATGTTCTTAGTTAATGCAATATTTGACAAAACATAAATATAACAAAACTAAATTAATATTCAAAAATAAAAATAAATAATATATTTAACTTCTATTGAAGAGCTTGATAACTTTTATTTTTACAAATATCACTTTACGAAATCTGTCTTCTACATTTTTTAAATGATTAAAATAAAATCCTTAAAATCACAAAAATCAATCACTATTTGCCATCACAATTTTTGCAAGTTAAATTTTTTTTTATACCGATACCAAAATTGTATGTTTTTGATTGTTGATAATTTACTGCTGAATGAACTAAAGCAAAAATCATATTTTAATATTCTCAAGAGTCTTGCCATTCAGCAAGTAAATGTGTAATATAAGTATTAGAGAAAACTCGAAAGTTTATTAAGTTACTCCTCAACTTCGAGATTGTAACGTTCAATCCAATCCCACTGTACATTGCCTTAGGCAACCTGAAAGGGGGCAGATACAAACGAAGTAGGCGGCACTTTTCCTTGGTTCTTTGGATTTAGTGCGTCTACTTTATGGCGTCCATTTGGCTTGTGCAAGCGGCCGAGATTAGATCCTGGTCTTAGCAAGGTGGACACTGGGATTTCTATGCATGTCTGTGCTGGGGCAGACTACAATGATTTGTCTATTGTGGGCATTCGCGTAAATGTTGACGACTCACTTTAGTGCCGACAAAGACGTGCAGATTTACATTTGCATTTGCATTTGCAGTTGATGTTTAGCTCCTCATGTTCGGGCATTCAAAAGTTAAGCGGCCCATAAATTTGCCATAAAACCGGAGCTGCGCTTTAAACGGTTCACCGTGGCACCTAAAAGTATGCCGACAATTTGTGTTTACTCACTTCAACCAAAAAAAATGTACAAAAAATGTGCAGTCAAATTTGCATTTCCGCTGCTTTTTATTTTTAGCTACTTTTTTCGACTGCCTCCAAAACAGGCGGCTCATTGAAACTGGCGGGCGCTTTTCAGCGCTTTTTGTGTTTGCACAAGAGTCGAAAGCCAGCGCGATGTGAAGCCGTCATCGTCGTCGTCGAGCCTGATAAATTGAATGGTCAGCTGCGTTCGCATAAAGAGGCCAATTCAGGTCCTGACCCGAGGTCTAAGCCCCCTTTCCCCCATCCGCTTAGATGAGTTAAACAAAATTTGGGCGCCAGATCATGGAAGTGTCGTCGACGGACCGCTGACTGATTGCCAGACTAAAGTCGAGCCACGTGTGGAGTTCAGCGAGCACTCGGCGAGACTGTGACTTGAATTTTCCCAATGTACGGGCTTATTTATCTTTAACTTCAAAGAATATTTGAAAAATTTTCGATCAATTTTTTGTATAATATGTTTCTTATTTATTCATTTGACTTTACCTTACGTTATCCAGATATTTATACTTATAACATAAGTATTTATTAACTATCATTATTACTTTAATTTATTTTACAAATTTTGAGATATCTCTTATCCCCATCATACACATTTTTAAAAATGTTTGCAGTTTTAATTTCTTCAAGACCGACTATTAACTAATTTTTGTAAGCTTAATTCGAATATCATTTAAGTATACGTCATTACATGTCTACTGGAATTTTAAAAGAAGTTAATTAGTCTTCCCAATTTGGTGTTCTTTTTTATTTTCATCATATTATTTTTGAAATTCTTTAAATGTTTTTAAGAATATAAAATATTTGTTGACAATTATTGTATAATACAAAAGGTCTATCTAGTATCATCTAAAGAACGACAATGGTGAGGGTGTATGCATTTGTTGGAAGAAAACAGATTTATCTGTCAGCTGCTGTCGCCTTCTGGAATTACGCAAATAGAATCACAGACAAATCGGCGTGCCAAGCTGAAAAGCTGATGAAAAACTGCTCATTAAATTGCAGCTCGACGCGCGAAAAACAACTTTTGAATGGCAGAAAGCTGCAAATGCAACCGTGACAGGTGAAATTGAAAGAAGGGACGACTTCCCATGCCAAAAAAGAAAATAAAAATAGAAAAAGCTGAGCACCAAAACTATACGAAAAACGTGCTAAAACGTAAATCAACAGCGAAAATCGTGTTGAGCATTTTTTGTTGTCCAAAAGAAAAAAGGGAAAAACGGGAAAAGCAGAGAAAACAGAGGCAAAAGGAAGGTGAAAAAGCATAAACAGTATTTGCTGGACAGTAGAAGGGAGGACTCAAAGTTGAAAAGTGGCAAAAGTCCAGAGGGAATTGAAAAGTGGACATGGCTTTGCTGATGCCCAATAGCAGGGGGAAAGACAGGAAAGTGGGAAATGCAGAGTGCTGGCAACTTTTAAGCGCCTTTTGCAGTTGTCTTGCTGTCGGATTGAGAGCAGCTTCTGCCACCTGCCACCTGCCGCCTGCCACCAAACTCCTGACACCCCGATGTCCGACGCTCGACTTTGCGAACGTAATTCAATGTGCAATACCGTGTTAAAAGCTGTAAAAATGCTTAAGCGTTTTTCAATTTAGCAGTTTTATTTTACGAACGTTCTACACATTGACCGAAATGAGATTTGCAGCTAACTCAAATTTCTTAAATGCTTTTGGAACATTTGCGACTGGAGTTTGAGCTTTTTGGACATCTAGGTACTTAGTTGGGGACGTAGCGAGTACCAAAAGAGCAGACTGAGGTTGTTGTCCTGCAAATTGGAATAGCTGAGAACTGAATAATTGCTATAAATCAATATCTTGAGTCGATAGTCTAGTAGCTAGTACTCATTGTCATTTCAGAGTTTACAGCTCTTTTTTTTTAAATTAATGTATTAACGTATAATTAAAGGCATGCACATGAAGAATTTATCACAGAATCTCTAAACCTTTTCTATAAATATATAAACTGAATTGTAAAATTCTACAATGTCTATGGGAATCCCATTATACCATTCACTTTCAATTTTTACAATTCAATTACCAATTAGTTGACTCAATGAAATCTGATAGTACAAAAACATATTAATAAAATTCTTTTAAATAATAGTTCGCACATTATTATTTTTAACAATTCTTTTTCCCACACTGCCCAACTGCCAAAAAAATATTCTCTGTAATATACAAGTTTTTTGGACTTTTCGCCAGGGGAAAACTGCAAACGTTGCCATTTTCTAGGAAAAACAATTAAACTTGAACTTTTGTAATAAAAGCGAAGCAGCAAAAACTAAAAACGCAGTGTAAAAACCGTCGTATCAGCAAAAATAAGGCGACAGCAACGGAGTCCAAAAATGGGAAGAGAAAGGGGAATGGAAAGGGGAATGGGAAGAAGAATGCGAAGCAGGACACATGGCGCAAAGTTTTTGTCCAAGTTGGCGCTAATTAATTTTTATTTATTACGTATACGAAAGGGCAGCCAAAATGTTTTCCCAATGAAATTATTTGTCAAAAAAAAGAAAGAAAATAGAGAAAATAATTAAATTTTCTAACTGTTCGCCACTTTCTATACCCGCAGGAAAACACTCGCGCGTGGATAACCAGCAAACGGCACAGGAAGGTAATTAATACGGTGACTTTTAGTATAACTTTTCTGTTTTATTTCTGTTTTCTTTTTTTTTTGTTGTTTTTGGGAGATTTTCCACATCGGGTCACTGCACTTTCACTGGGCTTACCGTGTGTATGCGCAATGTGGCGCAGTGCACCAGGGAGAGCCGGGGAAAAAAGCCAGGGAGACCCAGTAAAAGTGGAAAGTGCGACAAAGTAATGTCAAAAGAATGCACTGAAAATGTATGCTGCATTTTTCTTTTGCCATCGCTTTTGCTTTTATGAATGGGGACCACAAAGTCAAATGTGGGGCAAGCAAACTTTTAAGCAAATGAACTTTCCATTGGGCCACCGGACTGAGAGCCCCTCCTCCATTCCGATTAACTGACTACTCTCTCCTCTGCTGCCACAGATGCCGACATGCCACGCTTTGCCGAACCCATTGCCAATGTCACCGTGTCCATTGGACGGGATGCTCTGCTCGCCTGCGTCGTCGAGAATCTCAAAGGCTACAAGGTGGCCTGGGTGCGAGTGGATACCCAGACAATACTCTCCATACACCACAATGTCATTTCGCAGAATAACCGCATCAGTTTGACCTACAATGACCATCGTTCGGTAAGAAATATTTAATTGCACGTCAACTAATAACAGGCGATGAATGCTTAAATGTACATTAATAAAAAAAAAAAGAGAAGTAGAAATTAGTGACGTGAATCCAAATTATAAACCGAGTTTTCAATCGAAATGTTTAAATCGTCAAAACAAAAATCGAACTGTCTATCGCCAATAATAATTATCAACTTAAAGCATACCTGTTAAATCTCGATTAGAATTACTAATCAATTAGATTATTTATTGGACAAATAAATTATACTTACATTATATGAATTGACTGTAAATGCAAAATGTATATGATAATATCAATAGTATAACATAAAAAAAAAATATTAAAAACCAAAAACTAAAATGTATGTCCGATTGTTCAGAAATCGAACCCGGGACCCCCTGACACTACTGAAAATGTAAGCATATTAAAAACTGCCGGACGACTCTACACGCTGTCTGACCACAGCTGGCTCATTACAATCCATTGTCTAGTAATAGATTTCATTGTTACTGGATCTGTCACAGATCAAAAGTAATTAAAGTTATTTGATTGAAGTTGCTTGTTGTTGACTGCTTAAGCGCTCCTCTTATCGGCAATACTTATAGGGAGAATTTAGTTGCTCATATATCTTCGCATGTGTTATCTATCCGAAAAATCGCGATCGAAATTTTCAGCATAAATGGAGAGTAATAGTATCTTTGTCCTATGCTTAAAATTAGGAATGTCTAATCTTTATCACAACTGTTCCGTTATTAATTCTTAACAGATATTAGTACATATTTCCATTATGTCGGGAAAACCGTTAAAATAAGGGGGCGGTGTGCACAAAATAAATCGTCAAACAAGACTCTGTATCAGTGCTGTGACAATATTTAGACTCTTGAACACTACAGGGGAATCGAACCTCAACGTTGAAAGTTTGGAGTATAACAGGTCGGTAGCTCTATATAGTGAGCTACTGGAGTATTCTAGCTGCTCCTGTTTTCTTCTGAATACAGACGGACTTTAGACAGCACATGAAGCCACTTTAATCGAAAAGCTCTGGCTGCTTTGATTGCTGAAAATCTAAGAATATATATGACTTTTACTGGGGAATCTGAAAAAACCTAAACAGACCTAACCAGAAATAATCTGACCTGTTACTGTCAAAACGATTATTTTTGATGTGATCAAAGTGTCCTGACTATTTTTAAAGTAATCGTGATGATCTAAAAATGTTACTTAATCTTTTCAAATCGTAAGCATTCAAGTAATTGTGCAAAATCCGAAATGACTGTAATTTAATCATTGGTTCGACTTTTAAACAAAAATAATTTAATTACTAATGATTATGATTACTAATCATTATTTAACAGGTATGACTTAAAGTACTAGAACACCGCTTGCGCGAATATCGAGTTTTTTCGATTTATATTTACATCACTATATTAATGAAAGTTGGACGGATATACAAATATATATTATTTGTATAATAATATGATTTAATCTTAGAATTAGATGATTTTTGATTCAAAAATAACCATTCAAAAATAAAATGTTTGTAAAATCCTAAAACTTAATTTGACTTGCTGTAATTTTTTAGTGGTATTTGCATATCAAAGAGGTGGAAGAAACGGATCGCGGCTGGTATATGTGCCAGGTCAATACGGTATGTTCTTAGTTCTGTAACGACATTAAATACTGTTTAACTCAATTTAACTCTGTGTTCTCTCATCCCTTTAAGGATCCCATGCGATCAAGGAAGGGATACCTTCAGGTGGTCGGTAAGTACTTGCGTGTTTTTTATAAATCTTTGGCTATTAAACCAGCGCACACACATTGTTTGACTCCGTTTTATGCATTTCTTTTGTCGCATTTGGGATACAGTGCCTCCCATGATTGTTGAGGGCATGACCAGCAACGATATGGTTGTTCGAGAGGGCCAAAATGTCTCATTGATGTGCAAGGCGCGTGGTTACCCAGAGCCCTACGTCATGTGGCGTCGTGAGGACGGCGAGGAAATGCTAATTGGCGGGGAGCACGGTAAGTGGATCGAACAGTGCCTGCTCAATGTGTCCTTTGTATCCCCTTCCATTCTCACTAAACTAACCAAACCAACAGTCAATGTCGTTGACGGCGAGCTGCTGCACATCACCAAAGTGAGTCGTCTCCACATGGCGGCATATCTGTGTGTGGCATCCAATGGAGTTCCGCCCTCGATTAGCAAACGGGTCCACCTTCGTGTACAGTGTGAGTATACAAGATGCGATTTTTCCTTTAAAAACTACCTCTTATTTTCATCGACAATTTTGAAAATTGACTTAGCTTTAACATACACCCCTCGTCGAAAGGTTAGACGCACCTTCAACTTTACTGAAAATACACGTGTAGCTTTTATACAAAGCAAACACAAATGAAAAAAAAAACTCAAATTTCTGACTTAAACTATGCTTTTTAATGTTTATTATAAGAGCCAATTTAACATTACAGAAGAATCAAAATTAAGAAGTGATCCTGAAAGAAATGAAAACAAGTCAATTTTTTCGCACGAACGTGGAAAACTTTTTCAATATGATTTGTTAGACAATATATCGAACAATCAAATCTACCTTAAGAAAACTGAATGCGTTTAACTAGTGACGAGCAGTGTACGTATTAATTCTAAAGATAGTTTTAACTTCAGATTAGATATAAGCTGGTTTATAAAGAACTGGATATATTTCATAGAATATCCATTTTGTCAGTTCATATGTTTGTAGTATAGTATACCTGGAGAAATTAATATTAACTTGTTCAGTTAGACATATTAGAAACATGACAAGAATAACATAAAAATAGCAAATAAATATCGAAAACTTCTTTGGAAAGCAATAAGTACAGAGCTAATAAGTTTATTAAGAACGCTTCTTAAATCTATTTCAAACATCTGGGCAGCTTATGCTATTCGTCAGATTTGTACTTTCTTTATCTCTGATTTGAATATAACTATATCTAGTCTGTTTGATTGAAAGAATATATAATCATACAACGAATATGAAGTCATACGAAGAATACTATTCCTTAAAAGAATTTCAAAGCTTATGTTACTCAACAGCAACAATGCTTAGGAACTTATTTGTTCCTTTCTTAAAGCACTTTCAAGTTGGAGGTCAAGTCGAAAGCCTTATAAGTTTAAGCGATTCGCAATTAAAAGCAACACGAGTGCAGATTTAAACGTAACAATCATATAACGATCTCATAACGAATTCCACGTGCCAGCTTCCACAATCCATTTCGGGGCAAATGCTTTATGCAATATTTATGTGGCGTTCGGTGGGAGAGTGGAAACCCATTCGGCCCCCGTTGGACGCTTTGTTTAATGCGTAAAATACACAAAAATAGGGCAGGCAACATGTTCCTTGGCCCCCTGTTCCATCCTTAATCACACTGTTACGGGGCAATAACCGCAGCGTGTCCCCAACATTGGCACACAAAATCGGGCCTAAAGGGGCGGGGACGGTTCACGCACTTGGCCGAAAATCGACCAAAGCTGCAGTCACGTTAAATTAATTTACCAGCTTGTGATTGTATGTGTGTAAACACATATGCGTGCCTGTGTATGTGTGTGTGCTCATTTCGACTTGTTTGTGGGCGTTTTGTTTGTTTGTTTGTCAGCAGGTGTTATTTTGTGCCCCAGCACTGTGTACGTGGCGAAAATGCGTTGCCAATGCCCTCACAGCTTTTGTTGTTACTATCACACACACACGCACACACACCTCAGCTGCTGTTGCAGCAACAAAAGCTATTTACACACACAGCCAGACACAATCTCACGCTTACAGGCGCACTTTTAATGACCAAATGCATTTTAATCCAAAAACAGTTTGCAACCTCACGTAAAGTTGATGTGAAAGTTGCTCCAAAAATCTGAAATGGAAATTGAATTGGGTTTGCAAAGTTCGATGGAATTGATAGACAACAAATTTGAAGACTTCCAATCCAGATTTGGAATGCGAATTCCACTCTCAAATTGTGGGAATTTTGAGAATGTAATAATTCATAGAAAACTATTAATACTAAGTTTTAGTCAAGTTTCAAATAATCTATTAACGTCTTGGGGCCAAAATAAAAAATTACAAAATATGGCACTTTAACATTTTAAAGTGACTTCACAAATAACACTATCAGGTGTGCTACAGAAATCACAAGTGAAAGCGAATTCAGAGAAAAGCAATTTCACTTCGAAAATTTCTCCGTGCCACAAAACTTCGAATAATTTATTGTTTTTAGCATGTTCACCAACCTTTTCGAACTAGGCTGCTAGGGTTGGCCCCTTCTCAGACCCCTTCTACTTTTTTTTAAATTGAATTTTGAAATTTTATTTAAAACTCAGTGATCAAAATTTTGATGCATTGAATGGAAAAAACCCAATCAGATCAAAAAGTATTAGTAGTAGTAATTAGTTCTAGTATTGGTATAAGTAAGGTCAGAAATTTCTCGAAAGGAAAAGGAAAAGGGTGGATTCGAAGAGGAGTGAGAATTCTTAATTAACCAAATTTAAAATGATTTTTTTATAAAGCATAATAATATTAATATACGACTGCGGTTAATATTTAATATTAGTTAATATTTAGTCTACAATAGTTATTGAATAATATAGAAAATTGCTCAAAAATTCATTTACTTTCAGTTCCTCCCATGCTCTCAATACCAAATCAATTGGAAGGTGCGTATTTAGGACAGGATGTGATGCTCGAGTGTCATACGGAGGCCTATCCAGCCTCTATTAACTATTGGACCACCGAACGCGGCGATATGATAATTTCAGGTAACCGAAACTTATATGACTTTAATTAAATCGATGTAATTAAACTGGGAATCATATGTATGCTGTTTGTTGCTGCCCGTTGTCAAACAATAAACTCCAATAAAAATCGACTCTTGACCAGAAAGAAATCCCTCTCCGTCGGTCCTCTGTCAACCATGCGACGGAACTGTTCATTGTAGCCACGTTTATTATCTGAAAAGCGATGGTAAATGAGCTTACAATGTAATCGAATTGCTGCCTTGCCATGACCATGGTCAAAACCCCGCCGAGGCTCAGCAGGCATTCAGAAAACTGTCATGTAAAATGGCAAAAATTAAAATTCGCATCACTGTGGGAGCGAATAAAAAAGAGTTAAGCCGTCGACGTTGGAGCTGCAATCACAGCTGAATTTGCTTTTGGTAGCAACAACTGCAAAGAACGATACAAAATTGTCTATCTATGATTGGTCAACTAAAATATACCCAACTATTGTTTTCATATTTATTTTCGTATCTTATAAATCTTGAAATTTGTTCACAATTCGATTTGTAGATTTGTACCTAGAGATTATAATCACAGATTACAATATTCTGGCATACCCAATGTTACAATTCTTTAAGTACAGGATATAAAATCAGTTAAGTCTATAAAATGCGCGACACTGCTGCTTTTTATACTTTTTTTGCATTACTCATACGCACAGAGTGACAGGCAGTCGAAAAACTCGAAAATGCATTCATTCACAAACTGTTGAGCTGTTAATGTCACATTGTGAGCTTACAGAGTAATTGTCCTTATTGTGTAAGACTTAACAATTGGCTCTTGTGCAGAAGCCATTTAAAAGATAATTTTCAAGTTAATTGTAGAATATTGAAGTTTTTATATAAGCTTTTGAGTAGAACTTTTATTTAAATTCATTTGATTTTTCGTTCCATTTCTAAGTGAAATTATAAGACATTTGCAAGACTCTCTCGTGTTTATTTTATTAAATGTTCAATCATTTGAGCACAATTGTACACTTTACAAGGGATTAAGCTTATTAAAGTACCCTGCGTATTTGTGGCCAGACTTCGAAAGGATATTTCTTTTAAATTCAAAAGTGAGCTGATTAAATTACAGAATGTCCAACGATTTAATTAACCACTGAGATCGGAATGCAACATGAATTAAATATTATCAAAATTTAAGCAATCAATATTAATAAATAACATTGTGCTATGCTGGCAAATTGACAACAACAAAATTGAAATAAATATGAGAGAATGCAACAATTGCATCCGCATGAAATCGCTGAAATATGGTTTGCCAGTGCATCTCGATGAAAATGTCCAAAATATTATTTTGTAGCGGAAATTATATTAACATAATCACATTGGCAAATACACGCAGAGATAGGCACTCATTTGAAAAATAAAACCGGGACTGTTATTTGCCTTTCTAATTTCGTATGTATGCAAAAATGCGTGAAGCGAAAATGGCCTAAAGGCATGGAACAACCGACAGGATGACCAGACGGGTCGACACTGTATAATCCGTACATTTCGACCAAATTGAAAACCAAAATAATTACCATGAACTGTTTGAGCGCTTAGAAAGAAACTATAAAATCAATATTTATACGCGCTGTGTTCTTTGAAATGAAAAAATACAAAAATTAGAATTTACCATAGCTTTGCGAGAAACATTTGAATGTAGCTTAGCAATTTGAGTGCAGTAGATAAACGGCATTTAAATGCCGTCTAATAAGCATATTTATCACAGTTTGACTTGCGCTAGGTAACCCTAGAAATGAGTCATCAAATCTAGACTGAGACTAGCATTACTTTTTCTGCTTAAGTGTCATTTGTTTGTTCGATATGGCATAGAGGTAGGAGCACATATGCCAAATTACGGTCAGGTATCAGATTCACCAAGACATTTCATATGCACACACGCACAGGCAGAGACAGAGCAAAGACAGAGAAAGAGACAGAGACAGAGACACAGGCAAACAAAACGCGAACTCAGATATCAGGAATCGCCGAGGAGCATGATGCATGGCAAACAGACACCAAAAGTTTGGGTAATAAATTTTAAGCGATTTCTGAGCGAAACGCATAGAACTACTATGTGTGTTTATGGGATGTAGTAGGAGAGGGCGGCCAGAAGAGAAAGCAAACACAAACAGAACATTTGGGAAAGCTGTCTTTGGCAAGTAGAAAGTAAAGTTTAAATAAATAGTAATTTTGAAATTGTCAATAATGGTTACCAGCTTATTTCATATCATTACATTTAAAATACAATTTGTTTTAACCTAATTTCTTTTGACATTAAGTACAAATATTGCGCATCAACTTGTCGTACGGCCCTCGGTTCAACTGTCGCTAGCACATGCCATATATCACAGGCATAGGAAAGCCAGGACAAGAATTTCTCACAAGCAGCCGAAAAAGAGAAATAATATCAAAAAATAATACAAAGAAAAGCAACTTGTGTTTTATGTCCCAACATCGACGGCGGCATATTAAAAGTATAAAGTTGCTGCCAAGCGTCGTAGAAATCGCATATGTCGAGGTCGTTTTTGCTGCTGCTGCTGCTGCTGCTGCCGTTGATTATGAGTTAAATTATATATTTGCGTGTCAGAGGGGCTTATAATGTTACCATGAAAAGTATCTGGGGAAACTGCCTCGTCACAAAAGGTGACTGACTATACCACGAAATGTCTGCATGTTTAGCGCCGTTGCCAAAAAGAAGGAAACTAAGAGCCAAAGACATTTGTCACACATACACACACACACACACACGGAGAGAACATCAATTGAAGCACAACATGGCGTATGAGTAACATGCGATATCGCCTTACACTGCGCCAAACAATCAAAGTGAAATTAAGTTTATATATTTATATTTAATGCTACTTACACGAGGCACTGCCAGCTTTGGTATTTGTAATCGTAGCCTGGCCTAGACTGGCCTAGTCTGCCTCTAAAAGTAGGCAGCACAAAAACAAACTTAAAGCCAAAAGAAGAAATAAAAAGCAAAGGGAACATTGAACAAAAGTTTTTCTTTTAGATTTTCACTGATTAATGAGAAAAGTTTTAGTTCTTGTGGATAGAGAATTGGGCGCCATTCGAATCGAACTGGCGCAGTTTTAATTACACATACACGCAGTCAGACAAAAAAGGGAAGGGAGAGACAGGGATCTAGGGGGAGACAGAGGGTGTAATTAGTTTGAGTCGCCCCATTGAAATCACAACTCGCTTCAGTGCTCACACACACACACACACACAGAAAATGCAGGTGACATTAATTAATTGATTTTTGTTTTTTTGTACTTTAATTTACTACATTTGGGTCTGCGGACATAAGATTAACTCAGCTGTTAGTTTGGGGAATTTAAAGCTGCATTTAATAAAATATCTTTGTATGTATTTATTTGCAACAACATGTGTCTCGTCTCTGTCGTACTTGCAGACACCTCCCGGGCTGGCGATAAATACGAGACCACATCAACCGTCAGCGGTTATACGAAATATATGAAGTTAAAAATTCGCGCCGTTGGACCAAATGATTTTGGCACCTATCGCTGTGTGGCAAAAAATTCTCTCGGCGAAACGGATGGCAACATTAAACTCGACGGTGAGTGACAGTCGACACTTTATTTTATTTTATTTATTTCCTTTTATTTTTAATTTTTTTTATTAATAATTCCTTAATTTATTGCAATTTATTTGAATGCATGCCCGAGAAATATGGGCGACATATTGCATATCAAAAGTTGTAATGTGAAAAAAATGCAATCACGCTTTTTCATTTCTTCCTTCACTTTTAAACTTGACTTTTATATTCTAGCTTTTATTTTTTGTTCTTTTTTCCTAAGTTAATAAGGGTATACCCTTTAAGTTGCATTTATACCAAACGAGTAATATTTGAGCTCACTATTAATTATGCAATTTTTAAATTTCTTATCTTTATCCTCAGAAATGCCCACACCAACTACTGCCATTATATCAGAGATGGCCATGTTAAATCGCAGCTATGGTGAGTTCTTCAAGATAAAGCCAATAGACTCAACTAAATGTAGAATTCATTTTTATAAGTTTTTCGATAAGCACTCGCTCACTCACTCAACCTCGTATGCGTTCAAAGATACATTACTTTGATAATGATATTTCTATAACTTACTGCACCGCAAATCATCATCAACAGCACCAAAGAATGGCCCAAAAATGCATTAATTTATTAACTAAATCATCAAAATCATCAAGCCAAAGAAAGGGGTATTAATTATTGTTAGTTTAGCTGCTACTGCAAATGCTTGTTTGTTCTTTAAAGTATTGCTTTAGAGCTTAAAGCGGGTTTCTACTGTAGTCGATAAAGGTCCAGCCTTTGCTTTGCCCAGAAAGTGATTATAATCAACGCAAATAGCACAAAATACTCGTACATAAAAGAAACTGACCGACAGACTTGAGACTCTGACGGTTAGCCAAAGAGTCTTTACCGGGCTGGAATTTTCCCTCCATCACCACGACGCCTCCCCTCTCATCCCATAAGACAGCTTGCATGCAATTTCTGTGTATATTTTTGCTTGTTTTTCCATATTTATTTTCTCTGTGTGTATGTGTGTTGTCTTTGTTTTTGTTACCACTCCACAGACGGCTATTAAATGCAAATAAATGCAAAAATTAAATAAAAATACTTAGAATACCATTACGTCTCTATGTATATTCATTTTTCCTATGGTTTCTCTGTCTCTATCTCTATCTCTTTCTCTTTTATGTGTTTCTCTTCCGTTTACTCCTTCTCAACATTCTCAACTTACTTTTGAATATTTCTTTCATGTTACGCCGTACTTGAAAAAAATATAAATAAATAAATAATAATAATAAACAAAACTCTAACAAAACAACCAACAATAACAAACCGCCATTATTCATGTACCGCCTTGTCGTTGTGCTAAACCCATACTACAATTCTCCCTTTCTCTCCTTCTCTCTCTCTCTGTTTGACTGACTCTTGCTGCATAAAATTATTCGCAAAATATAAATAATAAAAAAAAAAACACCGACAACGACAACTTCACATTGCAAAAGATGGCAAGAGACGTCATAGAAATAAATTTGAGTCGGCTAACGCTTTGCCTGATTACGGGGTTGAGGAGTGGCGTGACGGTGCTCAAGGTAAGTATCCGCTACGAGAATACCCTTACCCTTTCATCCTTTTCACCCCTCTTACACCTTTGGAGATGGTACTACTGTATTTGCTGGGTGCCTTTTTAAGACCATCGCTGCACTTTTTCATAATTTGCACATTGCAATAGCTCCTACCATCGTTTTCATCTAGTTCTCATCGTGTTGCAGTTTCTTTTCATCCATTTGTGGAAAATTTTCATATTTCAAGTGGGTCGCCTGTGGCTTTACCGCGAGTTGCCAGTCACCAGTTGCCTTACCAGTAATACAAGACTTATAATAGCAATATCCGCACCGTGGCTCCTTTTGGCCTTTTGTTTGGCGCCAAGTGTTTAGCGCAAACGTTAAAAATTAATTAAATTTTCTCTTGCAAAATGACGTTTCAATTTATTTCTGTTGTCTTTGTGTTTCGCATTTTGCATTCTCCGGCAATATGCAATGCATTTCAACAGCTTCTCAGTTGATGTCAGCATTGCTGGCATCTGGGATTAATAAAGTGCCATAAGAAGTATTAAAAACAAAAAGTTCTGTGAAAGTATATTTTAGGACAGATCAGATTGTTGTGTTAATAAAAATGAATTAATAAAAATGAATTAACTGGGTTAATTAATTTCGCATGCCTGCTTAAAAGAGCTGTAAATATTTCAATAATCTTACAACTATTTTAATTCAACTCAAAAATGAGACATATGACTGTAGATTGAACTTTTATAATTGCAACTCTTTTGATTTAAATTAAAGTATATAATTTGTGATTGCAATACAAAATGCAATAAGTGAATAGTTAATATGAGGAAACTTAAGTGCAAACGGAATTCAGTACCTTAATTAAATTGAAATAATTCTAATACTGACCATAAGACTTAGTGCGACTTATAACTTAGTTAACTCAACTTAGAGAATGTCTCTTTAATGTTCAAACATTTCTTAAGTATCTGATAAAAGACAACCTAGTTCTTGTCAATGTATTTATTGAAGTCATAAAACAAGTATATCACATTAATCTAAGAACCTTTAATAATATCAAGTTTCAAAAGAAATTCTCATAAAGAGCATGAAGATGTGATAAGGAAATACATATCCAGTTAAAAGCAGCAGTGGCAAAATGTCACAAACAATGGCGAAAGGAAACAGGATGGCAGCCCGCATGGTTCACATCAAACCGACCACAAAAGCTAACCAACAAATTGCGGGGAACGAGAAGTTGAGGTGAAAGCAGAGAGGAGGGGAAGTCAGTGTGATGTGGCAACTCAACCAGAAAAATGCAACCACAAAACACAACCTAGCAACAATTTATTTTTCGTATTTTTGTATTTGATGCTATTTTCATTTCGAATGCACGCCAGGCATTCGAACCGAGGCATTTGTCGAGTTTGTGAATGTTTCACACCCAAAAGCATATATATACATATATATGTGTGTATGGGTGTCTCTTTTAGCCAGTAAAATAAATCTACAGCAATAAAAATGCCATCAATCGCAGAATGCAACAGCAAGGACGAAGCAGCTTAAATGTTGATTGACAGTGACATTGTGACGTTGTCAATTCCAATAACATCCAGTCCAGTTAGCCAGTCAGTCAGTCAGTTGGCCAGAGGACACGCGTATCCTGTGCACGTGTCCCACACACGAAATTCATGAGCTGCACAACAAATGTTGTGTCACAAAAATGTCACAAATTAGTTGGAAAGAACTCACAACCAATTAGCCATAACCAGCGTGTGGTTCTATTGTGGCTTTTCATATTTTCGTTGCCCACTTTTCAGCGCTTTTCCCCCACTTTTAATCTCCAGCCGGGGAATCGCTGCACAGCCAAAAATATTCACTGGCCAAAAATGTTGATTGCATTTAAAATGCAATTATTTAAGGCACGCGTCCGTAAAATGCCGTTCAACCGACTGCACTAATGAACTGGATCCGCATCGGGAGGGATAGAGAGGGGAAGTGGGAGGAGAGGGACAGGCTGGATGTCTGGCAAAAAGTCTACGCAGAGTCGATGATCCAGATGGGCAGATACACACAGGCAAACAGACGAGAAGACGAACAGACAGACAGACGCAGTCGTGCATTCCAAGTGCCTTAACAAAGAAAGCACGAAAGGATAACACACATTCTTAGAATGTACGTGTGTGTGTGTGTCGGTGTGTATATGTGACTATATGTGTGAGATTTGATTTGAGAGTCTATTTTATTGATTCAGTTTTAATGCTGGCTTTAAGATGCCACAGACCTCCAAAACTCAAGCATTGAATTCTGAAAAGTAAAAAACATTAGACGAGTACGCTTGGCTATGAAATACCCTGTATAATGTTTTAGGAGTATCACAATCTTAAGATATATTTATGAACAGAAGCAGGGATGATTTCCTGAAATTGTTAAAATTATTCATAATAAATATCTATTCAGATAATAAACATATAAAATAATGAAATCATATCTTCCTTATATCCTTCTATCTGTTGTCTACATTTTCACAGCCTTTTAAAACCCTTTATGATTGATTTTCAATTGCTAAGGGGTATAAAAAGCAAAATCAACACTCAGCGTATTGATTTTTTTTTTTTTTTGATTCAGCAATCGTAGACAGGGTTAACGAAAAAAGCATTTCAAATAAAACAAAAGATTTTCATTTAAGCCTCGACAGAAAATAAATAAAGACAAAAGAAAACGTTGCCACAAAACAGAGCACAAAATGCTTTTCTGATTGATTTGCGATTGACAGTTTTGACGTTGAGATATCAACGCTTTCTTTTTTTTTTTTTTTGGTAGCGTCGCAGCTTATAAATAAAATATCAAACACAACGAGTGTGGAGTAGAGACGAGACTGTAGTTGAAGCTGAAAATCAGAGCAAGAGATGCGTAGAATATGAATGAGAAATATTTATTGCCGCTCATTGGCATTGGAATGAAAAATGCCATCAAAAATTGGCTGAATGTCATACTGACACCTTTTCAATGTGTTCTCAATCAAGTGTAAATGCGGGTATTCACAAAGACACCCACATGAATTCTCACACTCGCACAGGCACTCAAACCCATTCTTCACATTTATTTCGGTAACATCAATCAAAGGGCAATGTGTATTTCCGCCTATATTTTGCTTAGAGCCTAAAAACAAACAGTTCAAAGTAGACCATAATGTTCTGCAAATACTTAAAGAAGCATGAGTGTGAGCGTGTGATTGTGTGTGTGTGTGTGTGAGTGTCTGAGTGTGTCTACCCACTTGATGCTCTGAGAAAGTCTTTAAGTTTGGTTTATTGGAAATACTTTGGTTATTTGAAGCCACTTTATTTGGCCGACGGCACATCCATCACTTTATATTTATGACTTTGACTGCGGTAATAGCTCAACAACAACTACAACAACTGCCCAGTCTGGCAACAGCCTCAATGGCCAACAAGAAATAAACAACAACATCAAAAAGAACCACGTTGGGAAATCAACGCAATGCGCGCTTAAATACCACTTTGTTGTTATTTATGACGCCAGCTGATGAAAAGCCAAATGCCAAAAGATTAAAAGCAGATAAAATATATTTAATAGCCCCCATACGTACACCTACCAAAAACCAATACGAACTGTCGATGTGTGCTTGTGTCCGGCACTGTGGTTCACTGACGATTGAATTTATGTAGATCCAGCAAGATTATGCATGGTCACTCTAAGAGTGACATGTTGGTTAAATATTGATGAGAAGCTAAAGGACGTTGGCAGTTCGTGGAATATAATAGAATGGACTAGAACTGTTAAGGAGATAGTCGGAAGGAGCTTGTATGATTGATAAGGGATGAGAGACTTTTCATTCTAAGGTTAGAAAGAAAAAAGAGAAGAACAAAATATATGTCAATTTTTATGAATTCTACGACACTATTATAATTAATATCAATTCAATATTTTAACTTTAAGAGTGTCTTGTAAATGTCACTAAAACCTGCATTAAGTATTTTCAAATCACTTAAAATTAATAAAAATACAATTATTGAACAAACTGAATTATTTTTTGAATGAGATTTATAAGAGTTTTTATAATTATTGAAAATTCTTTAATTAAAAAAATAAGCACAGTTGATTGGCAAAACACCACGAATATAAGATCCACTCTGAATTAGAGATGAGTATAATAAAACAATTTAGAAAAGAAGATTCAATCAACTGTGCTTATTTTTTTAATTAAAGAATTTTCAATAATTATAAAAACTCTTATAAATCTCATTCAAAAAAGAATTCAGTTTGTTCAATAATTGTATTTTTATTAATTTTAAGTGATTTGAAAATACTTAATGCAAATATTTTTCTGAAAGTTATTGGTTTTTGTAATCAGCATTAACAATAAAAAATATAATATCGAAAACTAATTATTATAAAACAAAAGCTTAGATGATGGCTGTTAGAAGAATAATAGTTTAACGTTTAATGAACCTAATTTTTTAAATTTATAAATATTCATTGAGTTCACTCTTAACCTATTTGGTTCCACTGTAAATGCCACACATATATCAAACATTGACATGCGGTCAACAAAGTGCGTTCAATGACGTGCATATAAACCAACAAAAGCAACAACAAGAATAGCAAAATCAACAACGAATAACCAGGGAAACAGAAAGAATGAGAAAGGGGACAGCACTCAATCAGCCCAGGGACAGAGACAGAGACAGCGACAAACGCTGTCCAAGCTCGGGTACATTGACTGGCAGCCTTATAAAGACAGAAGCACAGAAGCACCCAACTTGGTAAAATATTGTCAAGTAATCGCTGTCGAAATGCTCTTTGAATGCATTGGAGATATAAAGACGTACACAATGACGTTGTAAAAAAAATGCTGTGAAAGAAAACTGGGAGGAAAATGGAAGATGTTAACAAGCAGCACAGTAAGGACAGACATTGGGGGAACTTACTTGAGTGGGAGAAACTTATAAATAAAGCTATGAAAGATTGTTCAAGGCGACAGAGGACATGCTATGGTAGATGGGGTCAACTGAAGTTATTACTTCGTCTGCAAAAAAAAAAATAAATTTCATTTAAAAAGAATGACTTAGCAAATTTTATATCGATTGAGTCAGTAATTAGAGCGAGTAACTTTAGTTATTATCTCCTATTTGATATATAAATTTAATAGACTCTTGCGATGAGGATGAAGAAGGAAAATGCACTCCCATTAATTTCACACATTTCATTTTATTGACATTTGTAATTGAGCATCAAAGCATCATCTCAAATTCCACAGTCTCGTTTTGGGTTTGTAAGGCAACATCAATTGGGCAAACCGCAACGGAAAATCAATGAATTAAGAAGCAATACTCTTATAGGAACTAAGGAACTATTAAATGCACAGCACACTTTCCATCTGCCCGTAGCAATTTACTTTTATGCTCCCTCGTTGTATCCAGTGTATCCCAATGCCAAATGCCACATTTTGGCTTTGGCAAACGCGCAGAATAAATGAAAATATAAACCCGACTAACCAGAAACTGATTACTACTAAGGCTTATACTCTCTGTCTCTCTCTCTCTCCCTCACTAACTTTGTCCCGTTCGTTTTCGATTTGCAGGCAACCATCATGCTGGCAACACTGGCGATAACAATCAAACGCCCGTGCGTAATCCGCCCGGAGCATTTCACAATTCTGCAGGCTCACTGGCACAGCATAATCTACTTGGTAAAATAATGCGCGGCATTAAAACGCAATCATTTGGGATTTTCAAACGTTTATCGAGTTATTTGCCAGCGGCGCTGCTAACGTCGCTGCCATCGTCGCTGCCACAGCCACAGCCGGCAATATTGCCAAGTCGGTGGCGTATGAGTAATATGAAAAGCCAGGCCCAGCCGCAGTATACACCGGAGACTGTTGTCAACGCGCAGCCTACAAACATAACCAACAGCATCTGCCAAAGGACAACCAACTCATGTCACACCAACAACAGCAGCAGTAATAAATGGGCGTGGCAACGAGAGCTACGCATAATTCACATTGCTCATACGCCGCGTGTGGCCCCAATGCAAAAGCAATGCCATTGGCCAATGCTCATTTGCATAGTAATATTAGTTGGCATTTTTGTTGCCACCGATGTTATGTCAAAGTTGTTGTCGTTGTGGTTGTTGTTGGCGCTGTTGCTACTATTGCTGCATTTTATCGGCAGCCGCATCGCATTTTCTATTAGTGCGACGCATAGGCAACATTTAATGTTATCGTTTTGGGCCGTTGGTAATAAGCTTGCCGCATTGTTGCCCCAAATTTATACAAGTAGAACTACAACAACAGCAGCGCCAACAGCAGCCAGGACAAACACGTTTGCTGTGCTTTGCCTTCAAAAGTATTCAAGATGAAATCAAATAATTGCAAAAAACTCATTTAGGGCACAACAGCAGCAAGAACAGCAACAACAAGAGCATGGAAAACAGAATCAAACTTAGACGAGTAAGAAACAGTATAAAGTAGAGAAAGAAATACCAATAGCAACACTGCACACACAAACCAAAACAAACCCATTCCAATATTGTACTTGCTTGTAAGAACTCCTTAAGTACGTCTATATGTATAGATAAGATACGTTTATGCCAGAGCGTAAAATGAAAATCATGTTATATATAAATGTATTTTCATCTGTATCATTCGCTCTAGTGTTAATTAAACTAATAGCCAGTGCAATTGGCACTACAAGTTCACTTAATTATTTGTTGCCAATCAGACAACTTGATGGGTGCAACTTAATTTTCACATCATCCTTTAAGTGCATTTTTATTTCGCCACAGTTAACTACAAATTAAAACATTTTTTAAATACGTCAAAATGCTCAAATTTTATTTATTAGAACGAAGATTAAAGTCATTAATGTTATAGTCAAATTTATATTTATGTGTATTTATTACCAATTGTTTATAATGATTTCGAACTTTTTGAGATTTACATTTCAGTAGGAATTAGTTTCAGTAGTTTTTAAATAGATTTAATATTAAATAAGTTTTCAATTTTCAAACAGACCCACTTATACAATAAAAAAAAACTTATTTATTATAATTTTATGTAATTGTTGATTGTTGAACTGAAATACTAATTATATTATAATATAGAGAACAATCAAACTTCTTATTTAACATTACCTTTAAATAAAAGTAATTTAAGTTTTGATTTAGTTTAACTAAAATAATATTTTCTTTAAATGCTCAAAATATTTGCAAATTCCCATCATAAATTTTACGAACTGCCCAACGCCAATTACTGCTGAAATATTCAACAAATTATAGAAAACTTATTGTTAGGCCAGCAAACAATTAATTTTCCAAATCAATATATAATTAATGCGAGTGAAAAATTTTTATTTGTGTGAAATACTCAATTATGCAAAATGATAACAAATAATATAAAAATATATAGCGAAAACAATAACAGGAAACAAACACACAAACTATGCAAAAGATGCAAACTAAAGAAAAAGATTGTCCCATGAAATGAAAATAAACTAGTTGTAAAAATAAAATCATTAAAAAATTAGATTAAAACACTGTTAATCAAGTTTGCATTTAGATGAGCGTATTAATTAAAAAAAATACGCACTTATATAGCGAATTTACATAGTAAATTTAGCGTTAAAACATAAAAACAAAATAAAGTACAGTAAACAAAATGTTAAACTTAGTCAAATATTAGCTAGTGATACGATTTATATACGGCAAGAAAAAAAGATTATTTACAAATTAATAAACTCCATAAAAATACATTGTTAAGGCGCATTATAATTAAATTGAATTACGCGGCGTTTTAATTAAACGTATGTGGAATTATTTATTGTATATTTAATGTTTTTATAAAAGTTACTAACTAATTTATTCTTCTCTTTTTCTACTGTAAATATTAAAATAAAAAAAAATTAATTTCTTCCTGAAGAAGTAACCAAAAAGCGCTGTAAATAAGAGAGCAAGTATTCAAACCCCATTCAATTCTTACCAATTAAAAAACAATTACTGTAAAATTAATAAAAAATTGCAACCAAAATTTAAAAGTTTAAGCTATGCTTTAAAAAGATGTGTAAATATAATTAAGGCATTATTATATGAAAGTTAATATAAATGTTAAAGTGTTGAAAAAATTAAAGAATTATATAAAATATATGAAACATTTAATGCTAATTAAGTAGACAGTAAATCCCCAATCAGCATTTAGTACTTATATAAACTTAACTAATTGCTGTTGAGTATGAATTATATATAAACATTTTGTATTGTAAGAGTAAAAAGCATAAAGAAGCTCAGCTAAATGTGTGTCTAAAGTGGAAACTAACACATACCTACAACTAACTATAACTACATATGTATATCATGGATTCGGATATATAGCTAGTTATTAATATGATTTCATAAACATATTTACTATATGGAGCTCTACGATAAGTTGTGGCATATCTAACTTGTATGTAACATATATTTGTATGTAAATGTATGCAAAAGTTTACAGCAAAATAAAAAAGAAACTGTGTGAAAATAACAAGATACTCGTAGAGAGTAGCTAATTTTCTGGGCGTTTCAAAAAGGGGCCTCACAATAAGGGAGAGGGAGTAAATGTAATCACATTAGGAGCAGCGCCAGCGAAAGGACACAAGTTTCAAGGACACGACGCAATGAGCAGCCAGCTGTGGGCATTGCCCGTATGTGGTAACAAGAAAGCAGCCGGCCAGAAAGCAATTGTGCAGTTTGCCATAAGAAAGGAAGCAACAATACTAGAGCGAACTGAAAATAAAAGAAAAAAAAACAATCAAGCGACAGACTGATCAACTACTAAATACTTCGCACTTCAAAATCACACAACAAAAAGTACAAATTTAAAAGCCAAAAATGAAACGATTGCTTTCAGTTTAATTCTGTTTATCCAGGTAATATACCCCATAGAGTGTCAATGCAGGGTATGTGAAAACAAAGCATTGCAACCGAGGACATAATCGTTGGCACAAGCGGCACAATTACCAAAAACCCACACAAAAAAAATGTAAAAACAGAGGAAAAGGATGAAAAGTAAAAGCTGGCAACAGTCTCGTCTACATTTAAAACCGGGCCAAAAGATTTTGCCTCGTTCTTATACTCTTGCTCTTGGCTCACATTCTGAGTATTTCGCATTTAAACATGTTGCAGTTTTACAGCCGATTTTCTCTCTCCCTCTCTCTCTCTTTCTCTTTTTGTCTGTCTCTCTCTCAGATGAAATTGTTGCGGCTGCCATTGAAATGTTGTCGTGTGGAAGTGAGCATATTTTCCAAGCAATTAGTGGTAGGAAAAGCGCATGCCAAATGGACGACAAAGTCGAGCACTGGGTTAAGTGAGCTACATACAGTTAAATATACATAATATATACAATTTTGTCAACATACAATACATATGCGTGTAAAGCTGGCAGCATTGGCATTGTAACTGCCATAGGATTTGATAAGTGTCTGAGAATTTAAAGCAATTAAAATCAATACTCGCAGTGTGTGTGTGTATGGAAAATATGTGGATTTTCAAGATTTAGTGAAGCAATTTAAGCTTTGAGGTAGGTTTGATAATGATGACAAGTTCGTTAAAAGTGATTACGAATCAAATACAATCCATTTAAGAAAGGATGACTGAATTATGCATTAAAAATTTGCTTGTGGAAAGGTTAATATTATTATTATTATTATATTATTATTATTATTTCTTTATTTGGATTCCTAGCACTACAAGTATAAACTTATTATTTATATGCTTTTATTTAAGAAAAGAAGACTGAACTATAGATAACATATTGGTTTTCATATGGATAAAAGCATATTACTAAGACTGGCAAGTCTCTATCGACCAATTTTCAACAAGATTCCTTTTGTAAATGCTATTTTTAATTTATGAAATTTAAAAAAAAAAATTATATTAGTAAATAAGTTGCTTAAGATGTTAAAGAAAAACATTTAATTAGCTGTTGGTTGTTGTTGTCATATTCCCATTGTATTTCATATTGAAATTATGTCAGTGTGCAAATGAATTCTCTTTAAGCCAAGTGCAAAAGGTCATAGTCTGCGAAACAAAAATGGCATTCGCCTATTGCACTTCTGCACTCCTTAGCAATCAGAAAGGCAGGACCTTTGTTTTTCTCATCCTTTTCATATGGCAAGCGCTCGCTGCGTATGCGAGTGGAAAATTCAATTTGCAAAGTGCATAAAAGTGGCAGACGATGGTGCTGAGAATCAGAATGAGAATGAGATTCCGAATGCCACGTGTGAGCATTCTCTCTGTGCGCGGCGTGTTTGTTGTTAAACAAAAGCGGCAGCTACTATCCTCAGTTAGAGCCAGAAGCAGAAAGAGAACCAGAATCAAGCCCGACAGCCACAAGCAGGGGCTGAGACTGGATCTACTGATGCTTACATATGCTCCAACGACAAAGCTCTCGTTTGCACCAGGGGCAGACGGGGCAGGTGTAGATGACTGCAACAAACAAGTGGCACAGTGGCATAAACGTAAACGTAAACGTTAACGTTAACGTAGCGCCTGAGTGGCGCAAACATTGTAATTAAATCTACGTCAACATAAACGACGAGCTGCGAATGCTGCTGTCACTGGGAATATCACTAGAAGTGCGAATGGAAAGAAGGAAAATACAAAAACATAGTACATAGATTGTAGGTACGAGTATGAGCATGTGCTGCTGGCAACACTTTTGTGAATGAACATGGCCGAGTTTTTACTTTAATTCGCTGCATACGCTTATCAGAGGGTTGCCGTCAGTTGCCGTCAGTTGCCGTTTTTAAAGTCTCAAATAGTCCGGACAATTGGCCAAGTGCTTTGAACTTTTATTTTAATACAAAAAAGTTTTCCTTAGACATATTGCTCAATCGTGTTTATTGTTATAGTAATTTAACTGCCGAGATGACCACATTTTCTCTATTTTATTATTGCATACTTAAACTTACAAATTATTATTAACAAATATTCTTAAATGATAAAGTAGCCATACTGTTCTTATCTTGAAGGTAATTGATAAAAATCTACTTGATGAATTTGGTAAGGCTACTAATCTAAATATTAAGACGATATTTAAAATTCAGTGAATGGCGATAAACGATTCGGAGCTTTGAGTTTGGAAATATAATATCGTGCTTTCCTCAGTCTAACTCTTGGACTGTAACAAGATACGCCTTCATTTGGAAGTTGCGGTTTCGGAAAAATCCTGATTTAAAGAAATAATTCAAGAAATATTATTGAACAAAATTATGAAATTGGCTGTTTTTTTTTTTTTTTGTATTTTACCTAATAATCCTTTGGTTTGATCATCATTTGAGAAAACTTCAGAGGCCGGTCCATTTTCCAGTCTCTCCATTCAATGATTTGCCTATAGGTCTTATTAGAATCTTCCTTTTCATAAAGTCCATTAAGATTACTGAAAATGTATGTATATTAATGTTAATTTAAATGCAACTAGAATTTTCAAGACTAACCACATATAGCAATTGTAAAACCACCAGCCAGAGCTAAATCTTTTAGCACAAGTGCCCGATCCTGTATCATGATCTCTATCTGGTGTTGAAAATTTCATATTTTTGTGATGTTTCATTGAATCACCAGCATTTCCAGAATATTCTCCAATTTTTTTCAGCTCATAGACTTCTTCCTCACTGCCAATAACAAAGTCACTATATCTGGCATATCGTGTATCATTTTCAAAGTCCATTAGGGAGATATACATTTCATAAGCTTGCGATCGTGTCAGAAAATGAAGCTTCTCAAGTCCAATGAAAAACTCTCCACGCAGATCACCAAATCCCTCACGATAATCTGTCCAGTTGCGATTGAAGTTCTCAGATCCATCCTTACGTCGCTGAATCACAGTCCATCCAGATCCAGCTAAACTCGAATCACAGAGCACAGAAAATGCCTCCATGCCAGGAACTTTTATCTCATAAACATCAGTTAATTTTCCGATGCAGCTAGAAGCTAGAGAGCTCTCCATTTTCACTTTATATTCTATAATTTGTTCATCCCTTGACGCAATCATGTTGTTCTTCTCAATAGTTTCATTTTGATACTTTTCAGAAGTTAGGAGCTGTTGTGCCAATTGAAAGTCCTTATTTCGAATTGTCTCCTCATAGATTCCAAGCTTAAGAACAATTTCATTTTTACTCTTTTCTGATGCTAGGAGTTGTTCAGCCAATTGAAGGTCTTTATTCTTTATGATCTCTTCAAACTTCTCTATTGTTTCATTCTTAATCTTTATGGTTTCCTCATATATTCCCACTTTTGTTTGCAAATCTGAAAACTGATTCTCTAAATTCTTTATAATGATGCTTTGTTCTTGGATCTGATTGTTTTTCTCCTGTATGCTGACTGTATGCTCTAGTACAGGTTGGATTATATTAAAACAGTATGCATAGCATTGTCCCTCCATCTCTTTAAAGGGTGCGAAATTCTGAACAAATTTTCAATATTATTTTTAACGTACAGCATCAGTAAATTATTACTTACAGAGTTTTCCAATTCATTGCTGATCGTAGATTGTTCGTATTCCTTATTCGATTTTATTAGCCCCGAAACGAGCAAAATAACGAAACTTATTAAAACTATTTTCATTTTAATATAAAGAAGATATTTTTTCATAAGTCGCAACCCGTCGCTGATTCAACTTATATTTGCAACTGATTCTGACTGAGCGCGAGTCTTCCATGTTAAGTCTGGACGAAGCTCTCATTTAAAAATTCACTTATCAGCTGTATTATAAAAAAGTATTTCCAGAGTGGCAATTTTGATAATTATTTCTGAAACTATACACATTTGTATATATGTAGAAAAGGTTTTATCATTTATATACGTTGAATATAACAGTGATTATTTATTTAGAATATAACAATACATGTGCCAAGCAATATGAGTTAGTCTCATAATAAGCATTTTTAAATAAAGAGATTGATACATCGATACAAAGCGAAACACGGTCTTCGCTTGGTTTTCATTTATATATATTTTTATGACGATAGTCGATCCAAGGTCTTGAGTTTGAGAACTAATGTATGTTCTTTTAGTCGGTCTATCTTTAGAACTTCCACTAAGTTAATGAAACAAATTAAATAATGTTTTAGTTTAATTAATGTATACAATAAATTCTTGTTTATATATTACCAGTCAGATTTTGGTTTAATCATCATTTGAGTAAATTTCATCGGTCGGACCTTTTCCAATCTCTCCATTCAATGCTAATGACATCCTTTTCATTGTCTTCGTGTACGTAAAGTCCATTAAGATTACTAAAAAGGTATATTAATTTTAGTTTAAATTGAACCGTCATTTTTATCTCATAACATCAGTTAATTTACCGATGCAGCTGGAAGCTAAAGAGTTCTACATTTTTCCTTTAGCCACTAAAAAATGTTTATCCGTTGACGCAATCAAGTTGTTTTTCGCTATAATTTCCTTTTGACACTTTTCAGAAGCTGAGACATGTTGTGCCAATTGAATGTCTTTATTCTTTATTTTTTTTTCTCGCTGATTCCAAGCTTAAGTACAATTTCATTTTACTCTTTTCAGATGTAAGAATTTGTTGTGCTACTTGAATATCTTTATTCTTTATGGTCTCTTCATAGATTTTGACTTAAGCTATAATTTCATTTTGGCAAATTTCAGAAGCTAGGAGCTGTTGAGCCAATTGAAGGTCTTTTTCATTATTATCCCTTAAATTTTATCTAAAGTTTCATTATTATTCTTTAGGGTCTCTTCGTATATTCCTACCCTTGGTTGAAAATCTGCTAACTGTTTCTCTAAATTCCTTATAATGATGCTTTGTTCCTGAATCTGTTTATCTTTCTCTTGTATACTGACTATATTATCTAGTAAAGGTCGTATTATATTAAAACAGTATGCATTGCACTGTCCTTCCATCTCTTTCTGAGAAAAAAGTTTCAATTATATTTGTAAAGTTCCGTATTTGTAAGTTCGAACTCACAGAGTTTTCCAATTCATTGCTGATCGTTGATTGTTCATATTAAGTATTGGATTTTATTAGCACCAAAATGAGCAAAACAATTAAAGTTATTAAAAAGATTTTCATTTTAAGAATTAAATCTTTTAAACGTCGCTGAGTCAACTCAAATTTGAAACTGATTCTAATTGAGCTCCAATCTTTCATGTTAAGTCTGAAGCTCTCATTTAATAATTTACTTATCAGTTGAAATAAATATTTCTTGAAATATACTATGAAGCGAAGTCTTAGTAATTTTTAAGCTGTGAATGATAATATTAACTATTATATAAATAATTTATTTTTATTAAAACAAATAAAAGCAAAGCAAAATGAACAAATTGAATCAAATTTATCACCGCGTATACTTAATATGTTAAATCACTGTAAGCGTTTTCTTAATTAAGCAGTAGATTACAATGAATAATTACAGGGTACATTTTAGGCGTACAGACTAGTAGACAGACTTTTATAAGGCTGTTCTTGTTTTATGACTTAAAGGACTGCTGATATTCATTTGAACATTTTTGTGATCTTTGATCTTTAATCACGACAGGTCACGATAATGCAATTCACTATAGTCGCTTTTAACTACAAGTATGTACATTTCAAAAGCAAAGTTTCATTTTTAGCTGCCTTTGTGACATGTGTTTGTTTCTGCACTTGACACTTATCAATTGTTTTTCTGATTCGAGGAACGTAAAAGTTAAATTACATTTGGCACAAACTGCAAGTAGTCAGAGAAAAGTGTCAGTGACAGTTGATAACGAGTCGGAGCTTAAATAAAAAACAGTTGTTTTTAAAATATGCTGAGTCTTTAAATAGCCATTTATTGAAACACTGAAATGTACATAAAATCAGATTTAAAATACAATTTAATGTAGACTCTTATATAAATATTTACCTCAACAAGGCTGAGAAATATCTTTTATATGTATAACTTATTAGAAATTAGTGAGCTTATTCAACTGATTGTAATTTAAAAACCGATTAAAATCTTCATAGTTTTAAATATATAAAATAGATAAGAAATCTGTAAATCGAATACAGCTTGAATAATAATTATGATATACAAGTATATCTATGATTTTACTAATTGCATGTACAGATGGTGCTTTAAAATGGGACTTAATGTTCCCCCTTTCATTATATAAGACTTACGCAAAATTCATTACACTGCGTGCATATCTGCAGCAATTAAGTCATAGCTAAAATGCATAAATCAAGTATACGCCCCATTGAGCCTGTTTTTGTACAGCGCATAAAAAAAAAGGAAAAACATACGCAATACAATTTTTGTTCACTCTCAAATGTATAGTCGAGTGACCCAATTTGTTTCCATTAGACAGATAATAAATATTAGAGAGGTACGAGTGTACCAAGGCAATCGAAAAGCCTTTTACATATATGTATATACATATATCTTCAATGCATTGTGGGTGGCCCACAAATTGCCTGTCAAGTGTTTGCTGTTAAGAAAGGGTTAAACATCAGTAGGCAGTATATTAAGTTGCAGCATTTGGCTTTGATAAAGGTCAAAGGCTGTCCGGCAATTATAAGACCAAGTAATATGATGCCAAAGCCAAACAGGCGCCACTTATGGTTAATAGCCAAGCTTGGCGCTGAGGGGAAGGGTGAGGGGAGAAGAAAGGGCGAAAGGATGAGCCAATAAAGCAATAACTTAGTGCGTGTTGACGCTGATATCCTTTGACTGTGGCCACTTATCATAACGCATTCGCGTTGATGGCTCTCCACATTGAACTGAACTGAACTGAAGTAAACTAAACTGAACTGAACCTCAGTGTTGTAGGTCCCTCGTCCTTAGGTCCACGCACAGGAGCATGTGCAATTATGCTAAAAGCGTTAAATTTATAGTTTCCCACACTCGACTCTCGCCGACTGACTGCCATTTTTAACATGGCTCGGCTTGTCTGCCTCCAAATAAATGGCTTTTAGAGCACGCGTTAATGATGTTGATTGTAGCCCTGGGAGCAGCAACTCCAACTCCGACCCTGGACAGTTGCCCACCTTTACAGGCACTGTTATTCCATGTTTAATGTTTTTTGACTAATGTTTTATAGCTGCACAGAGTCGACAGCCGGTTTCTGTATCTACCTCTTTTCCTGTGTTCTCTGGGTCCCAGTTCGGTTTATTTTTATGATGATATATGGTCAGCATTTGCTGTTTCATATTGCCACTCAACGCCGCCTGTTGTAAAGGATTTAGCGTCATATTTATTACGGCTGAGTAAACTGTTTACGATCGCCTAAAAGGTGCAGTAGCGCTTCGGCTAATAAGGAATGTACCGAAAAGAAACTGCACACTTTCAAATAAATATTTCTCCCAGTGTAAGCTTTCGATCGCGCCATGCAATGCACCGTTAGAAAGCTCGATCAATTCTTAAGAATTTTGCATTTTTCGTTTGCTCTATTTGTCATTTGTTTTTACGATGCCTCGAATCGAAGAGCAAGTACGCAAACAAATTGTGCACAGCTACTGTACTGAAAACGGAATTTCATACAGAAAATTAGCTAAACGGTTTAAAGTTAGTGCGAATAGCGTGAAAAACATTATAATTAAGTTTGGAAAGACATGTTCTATAAAAGACTTGCCGAAAACCGGCAGAAAAAAACGCGTATATAGTCCAAAATTGGAACAATCGGTGTTAACCTTAATTAACAAACACCCAACGATGTCCGTTCGAGATTTGGCAAAAAAAACGAGTACAAGCGTGTCAATGATACAAAGGGTGAAGCAAAGGAATAACTTAAAGACGTACAAAAAACAAAAAGTCTCAAAAAAAAGTCAGCGACAAGCAGAAGTTGGAAAGCAGAGAGCTCGAAAGCTTTATGATCGATTGTGCAGTGACGCGGTAGAATGCATTGTGATGGACGACGAAACATATGTTAAATTGGACTCAACAACTTTACCCGGCCCACAATTTTACACTAAGGAGAGAGGCAGCACTGTTGACGAGTCGGTGTCAACAATTCAAATGGAAAAATTTGGACAAAAGGTGTTGATTTGGCAGGCCATTTGCACCTGTGGTCTTAAAAGTAGCGCATTTTTTACAAAAGGTACTATAAGTGCGGATATTTACATCAAGGAGTGCTTGAAGAAACGTCTCATACCATTTTATAAGAAACATAATGTCCCAACTTTGTTTTGGCCGGATCTTGCATCCGCCCACTACGCTCGAGCAACACAGGCGCTCCTCAACGAAAATGACGTTAATTTTGTCCGTAAGGAGGAAAATCCACCAACATTGTCCAGAGCTACGACCCATAGAGCGATATTGGGCTATTGTTAAGCGAAATTTAAGGAAGGACGGTAGAGTTGCCGAAAACATTGACGAGATGAAGAAAAACTGGATACGGGCAAGTCAGAAAGTCACCAAGGCAGGTGTGCAAACCCTAATGAACGGCGTCAAGCAAAAAATTCGTTCAAAAATAAGGACTTGACTTTTTTCCAAAATATTTTTTTTAGTTATAATGTTTATGAATCTATATTTAATATGTAAAAAGAAAAAATTACTTTTGGTTCAAAACTTATGAAATACAAATGAAACAAAGTGTGCAGTTTCTTTTCGGTACATTCCTTATCAGATAAATCTTGCAACAAACTAAACCTTTCAAAATGTATTAATTGTAGCACATAAGCTTTTATTTTCCATAGTCTCCAAACATTTTCTGTACTTAATAAAATCTAGTTTTACTGGTGAGTAATAGAATTCCTAATGGCATTAAATGGTTTAAATAGTTTGTACATTATTTGGAAACATAAAGTGCTAACGTTGTTTAACTATTTCACTTACCGTTTGGGAATCAACAAGGCTCCTCCATAAACTCCACGTAATATACGAAAAGTTTCAACACACATCCGCCCTGTTGCCAGCAATAAAACAACAAAAATGCACTGAAATGCGCTTAGTATGCAACTTTTTGCGCCAACGCCCAAAATAACATTAGCAAAAATCACTTAAATGACTGTAATTTGTTTGGCGCACGGGGCGTATGCGTTACCTATGGGGTCGCAGCTTTTTCACACATACAGCCACACTTAATACAACAAATTTGTGTGCAATTTGGGCGCAAAAACAAAATCGCATTGAAAAATTTAAAGTACCGGCAAAGCAGATCCGCCCAGAGAACTCCATGAGGAATTGCCAAAAAAACAAAAGTAAGGAAAACTCTTTCGCTGAAAAACTCATCACTCAAGCGAAACACACACGAAATAAGTGCAAGGCCCACGCCCAATACCAACAAGAGGAGCAGCAACAGCAACAGCAGCTGGAGCAACAGCAGATCCCATCAAACAATGCCGTAGTTTTTTAGCAATCACATACACACACACACACACCCACATATACAAGAACGAGCATAAACAATTCTCGGTACGGCGCTGGGCAAACCAGCAAAATGGTTTAAAACTCAATTAAAGTTTTAGCCGCAAAATAAATGTAAAAACGATGGCGGCGGCAACGTCGACAACATCTACTGAAACAATAATGCTGCCCCAAAAAGGTGGCGCAGTTGGAAGAAACTAAACTCAAACATGAAGACTATAGACATACTCTCTCTAAAGTATAGAATTTTACAATAAGTAAAGCGCATTATACTTTAACAAAAATATTTGCACTTTTTTCACACAAGATTAAGGCATTAATAAAATATCTATAAACTTAAATCTACATTCGACACCAAAGTCCTGGAGAATATATAATGTTGAATTAAATCAAGAAAAATACACATATCTCCTACTTTATTTGACCCATAATAATGACATATTTCATATCTTACAGTTATTAGTTTATCTTTTAATTGGAAAGAGAATTAAAGAAAAAGTGATATATTAACATTAATTAAATAATTTGAATATTATACTTAGTAATCCATAAAATCGGATTCATTGCAGATTTAATATTTTTTGCTTAATAAGATATGTGTCTGTGTATACTTGACAGTGCATAGTAGGGTGTCATATGCACCTAAAATAAAACCCTGTGCGATTTCCGTGCCCTTATTCGACAGTCAAGGCACTACTCGATGACTGTAATTCAAATGAAAATCGCACAATTGAATTGAATTTCCTAAAAATGCAGCAGCAGCGAAAGCAACGATTGCCAAAACTTTGACGAGCCTCCAGTTTTTGTACACTAAGTGAGTGTGAGATGTGATTGTGAATTGTGAGTGTATTTGTGGGTGTTTGTTTGTGATTAGTTTGCATGTTGTGGTATTGGTGTCTGCATTCGTTTGTTTTACATGCTTTGCTTCATTTCGAAGTCAATTTTTACTCTATTTGCTTTTACCTTTCCTTTTGAAGTACAGTTGGTGAAACACAAATCACTTGCAGCTCTGCCCATTGCTTAATGAAGTTTAACAACATTTAGCGGTTCTTCCTTTTAACACGTTCTCCACAAAAAGTTTGTATTAATTTTATTAGAGCGTAAAATCGTATTTTGGGAATATTTCACGCAACTATCGGTATTCATTTAGATTTGTTTATTGTTTTTATTCAATCACTGAAAAAATAAGTCAACCAAAAAATTTAACCAGACTGAAATTGACGCCTCAAAAAATATTTTAATTATGATATACTTCCGTATAAATTAGCCTATTTGTATATTGAGGAATTCGTATTTCACTTACTTACTTATTTAAAAATGTATCAAATAAAATATATGGACACAAGCTAATAAATGTACATCACAATTTTATCATTAAATATATTTCACACATTTTCTAAAAATATCAAAAAAAATTCGATTACATTATTATTTAATTTTAAAATGTATGCACTAATTTCATGAACATAATTTTCTTTACACAAATTGGTAAACTTGCGTCAGATTTATTTATTACATTAGTTTTCCATTCATTTGTTTGGTTCGTTTTCATTTGGGTAATAAAACTTTAATTACATCAATTACTCACCATAATGAGACTTACGAGCAAAGACTTAATATTCTTACAGCCATTAAAATTGTTGTTCGCAGTTTGTTGTGGTTTATGGCCAACATTTTTGGTAGAGAAGGAAAAATTAAATCAACATAAATAAAATCGCCTGGCACCTAATTTGAATGCAAAAATAATAATAATAATAATAATATTAAAGTATTTGTATATATGAAAAACTTTTCTGCACCATGTTAATGACTCATTACACATGCAACCCAAAACGAGGCAAGCAACAAGAACAAAAACAAGAAGAAACTTTTCACAATTTGTTAGCAGAATGAACGTGGCCAAAATGCGGCAAACATAAAGTTGAATTATGCAATAAAAAATAATGCAATAACGCAATAATTGTGGAAATTGTGAAAATGGCACATACATTTACCGAGTTGTCCAAAATTGGCCAAATTCAACAAAACTCCATTCAAAATTTGGAACAAAGAAAAGTTTTTTGCTTTTGCTCTGCTAAACGATAGTTGCATGGGGCATGGGAATCAGCTTTTAATTATATATTTTTCAAACAATGAATGGGTTATTATGATTATTATCATATATTCTTTGACCTTTCGTATTCATATAATTGAACTAATTGATCTTTATAAGTTGTTATTATTCACTTAAAGTTCAATATTAATAAGCAAATATGTTATTAAAATTATTCTTTATTATTCTTGATTTATTAAAAAACTTATTCTTTAAAAAATGTTAAGCACATTTTCCCCTTCAAAAGCAACCCTTCTTATTCACACCATTTTAAGTATAATTATAAACTTTATTGTAAGTTAACATTGCAAATAAAAATTAACTAAGTTGCACAATTATAGCACTGGGATAAAATAATGTCGTTATTTATGTGTGTAAAACGATGAGTTCTCAATCGAGACACAGAGAGATATGATGGGAACAGAACTAGTAACGATATTGAAAACTGGGATCCGAACCATAGACAATGCAAGAACATGGATAACCTGTAAAAGGCGTTCAATAAAAAACACCAAAAAATAAGAATAAGAATAATGAACATTGAAGGCAAATAAAAATACTTGACAACATAATAACAAACGACAATTAATGACATAAATAAGATAAATTTATTTTAAATGACACCAGGTAAATGCATACAATTTAAATTCGAAACAGACATTCACATAATATTATACAAATTTGATTAAATTTATTAAAGTTTTTGTAAAATCGAAATAGCTTAGTATTTGTTTTTATTAATTTTCTTCCAAATGGGCATTTAATTTATTTTTTGTTTTTTAGAAAAGCATTAGCCACCGAAAAGGGGAAATCGTGTCCAAACTACTTGGCCCATGCTGTTTATGGCAACTGTAATTGTTGTGTAATTCGTTGAGGATTTGCATAAAAAGAAATATCATCGAACAAGATATTAAGTAACTAATCAAATTGAAGGTTAAATTGAATAGAATACAATAGAAAGAAAGGATTAGCTGACATACATTTATACCAAAAACTACCAATTTTACCTTGACTATGGACTAACATCTGAAATGAAAGAGAATTTAATTTTTCGTTTTTGTAAAGATTATAAATAAGAGTATAGAAACTTTAACTAGTTTGGTATTTTTTGGTATTTGTATGGACAAAAATGTATAGAATCAAATTTAAAAAGTCGAAAAATAAATAGAAGAAATCTTAAGTTATTATAATCATAAATTGAACTAGTATTGTCAGAAACCTGTTTGTATAAATTCATTTAGTTACATTTAGGGACACTAGAACATGCTTAGTATGTACACATGTCGATAATAATTATAATTATGAGAAAGAATTTGATTTTAGTAATCATAGCGCTCACATGCCAACACCCAATGCACAAAATTGCAACACTTGAACTTGCCTCGGGGTTTGCACTGCAAATGCTCCTTAATATACTGGCAGGGGCACTGGAATTGGCCACAATGGCGACCTGGTTCCAGAGGCGTTACGTCGACCAAACCGCGTAGTGCCTCCATTCCCCAGCGGGATCCATAGCGAAGGAACAGCTGGAGGCCACGTTCCTAGGAAGCAGACAGATGTGAGTTTTAAACGGAAATGAGACATAAAAGAGTACAGTTAAGGTGAGAAAGTTAGTTAGGGAGTAGTAGATAGTCATAGTGGTGAGACAGTGCGTATGAGTAACCCAGAGATGAGATGACGAAAATGTGCAGCATACTTTGCGGCTGTCGTGAGAAATAAAATTAAAATGATTTAAATTAAATGTCAAATTTATAGGGAATAAATTCAAAATAATTCTGGTTGGTTTTCAACAGGTTTTAATCGTACAATTCACAATGCACACACACAAAAAACATAAAATTACAAGTATTGTATTGTCAACAGAAGAGCAAAAGAAGGGAATTGATGTATGTGGTTTGGGCCACGTTTAGAGCCAGCAGCCCATGCAATTGACGCCACAGCATTGGCGATGTTGCAAGCTGATTTTGATCTTGTTACGCAACAGCTCCTCCTCGTATTGGCATGGGCAAATGGACGATTGCAGATGTCGTGGTGTTTCATGGACTCCCGCCTCCTGCACGGTCCAGTCGAGGCGTCGACGCAGAAAGTCCTTGCCCCAGCGCTGCAGATAGCTGAGAAACAGCTCCTGGGCAATGGCCTAAAGAGAGTTCAGTGAGATTTGTGTGCAGAAGAGCGCGTCAGTCAGAGGTGTGAGAGACAAAAGACAAATAGAGACAAATGCGTGAGCGATGCGATGATCAATGTTGGGATAAAGAGCGAGAAAGAGAGCGTGAAGCAAAGTGTCTAGCAATGAGCGAGGAATGCAGCTAAAACTAGAACTACAACTACAACTAATGCATACATGAGCCTGAATCTGAATCTGTATCTGTATCTGGATCAACTCACCTGCTTGCGAGAAAGACGCACTGGCTGGCTGCCCTGGATGACAATATCATTCACATCGATGTCCAGCTTCGCCTCCCAGCCTGCCTTGATGGCCTCACCGCCATTCTGCTCCGTGTGCTCCAGGAACTCATTGAGGAAACTCACACACTGGGTGGCATCAAAGTACATGAAACACAAATTGACCTTGTGGCAGGAAATGCGTCCCCGATCGTCGAGCACCAGCAGAATCTTGTGCCTCATCAGCTGTTTATTCACTCGGGCCAGACACTTTTCCAGTCCCCGCGACAGCCGCAACTTCACCCACATGCACAGAAATATGGCCGACGCATTGAGGAACAACCAGCCCACTCCGAGGGCGAACAGTGCCACGCCCTGTAGCCCCGAGAAGAGCAGCGCCAGCAGGACGGCAAAGGCGAATAGTATCCAGCAGACGAGGATGCGCTTATAGCAAATATTGTACACTGTGAAGCGATAGTCATTGACCAGCGTCTCCATTGCATTCACGTAGTCCTCCACAGTCAGCTGAGGGTAGAGAATTTGAATGTGAATGTGAATGTGGTGTCAGTGTAATGTCAGCATTGGCTGATTCATTGACTGATTGATTGATTGGCCACGCTTACCGTCAAGCCTTGTGCCATCAACTCCTCCGGTACCAGCTCAGGTCGAAATATGGCCGGAGTTATCCAAGGCCACTTCGTGTTGGCCGGCAGCAGTGTGACAATCACATCTCCGTTAGCTGTGGGTGGCATATTTCAGTTAACAATATGAGTTGCAGTTCTTTTCTCTAAGACTTTTTAAGCTTTTAATTCATTTCAATTGTAAATGAAAGCATTAAAGCTCAAAGCAATATCATGTGAATAATCTAAAACTCCCATAAATGTTAACTCTTATTCAGCTATAGTTCTGAATATACTATATAAACAATTAAATGTGTAAAGCAATTAAAATTCAACAAACTTCAAAAAACTCCCAGAAATCTAAAATATTTGGAATATATAGATCTATATAATTACCGGTTATTATAAAAAAATTAATATTCATAAGAACTATACAAAGTAATATCAGCACACAGAAATCTGAAAGACTAAGAAGATGAACACTGCTACTAAATATATCTACACTGATAAAAAAAAATGTTGTTTACAAATCATCATTTGAAAAGTATTAGATTAGCAAAATAAGAGAAAACATTTTGATTGCAAGATTTTGCTTTAAGCAATACATACATATTTATATTTTTTTTTAAGTTTTCCTTCATTCAATTTTATGTTTTAGAACCCTTTTTTTACCAGAGTACATATCTCATCTTTTTATTTCAAGAAAATTAAGAGTAATTTTACACTCTGCTATTACCAATAGTCGAAAATGTGCCTTAATGACACTTATGTCAAATCCTGTACCACTCCTTACCAAGTTTGGTTAGCCCCGTTATTATGGTTTGGTTACTTACCAAAACCTTCGCGTATACGTCCCGTTGATAGTTCAATTGTGCGCATTCCAGATGCCTGATCCATCGGAATGCTGATGCTTTTTTGGCCGTGGGCATTAGAGCTGCTGTTGCTGCTGCCACTGCCATTTGGATGAGTGGACGAGGCGAGGGACGCAGCAGGTGGCACTGACGAGGAGGATGAGACTGATGTTGCTGCGGCCGATGTGGACGATGTTGCAGTCGCTTTTTGGTTTATTAGCTGCTGTGGGTGGCGAGGGGGACTGCTGCTGCCAATGCCACTGCCACTGCCGGATGCATTGAGATTAACGTGCGTACTCTCAGTTGTCAAAACAGCGGGCGTCACATCCGGCAACGCCGACGACGACGATGATGTGGCAGCTGTTGTGGAGGAAACTGCAGCACGCTGCAAAGTATGACAACAATGGGTTAATGTTCTTGGCCTTAAGTCACAGCGTATTTCAAAGCCAAAGTCGAGACAGTATCGGTGACTCAGGGCAAGTGCAAAAAGTATAAACAATTATGCAAATGTGCAAAGGAAAATCAATTTTATTGATTTGGCTTTTACAATGCCGCGAGAATCGTAAACAAAAATAAGGTGCGAGTCTGCTTCTTGCCACATCAGCTGCAACTGCAATAAATGAAAACCATTTGTCATTTCGCACGTACGCAGCTCAGCCTCAAAGCAGTTAGCTTTAAATATGGGTAGACTCGATCAAATACACAAAGAGACAGTCGACTAATGTCGCACCTGTCCAAGTCTCGACAACTGATCTATAACGTGCTGTACATTTTTATAGCACTTTAAGCGAAAACGAATAAAGCTAGTTTCGTGGACGTAAAAAATAATTTAATTTAAGTATTTCTAAGGCTACAAAATCTAAAGCTACAAATTGGATTTTAATAAACAATTTTCTACTAATTTGGCTTATCGTGAATTCGCAAATGGAACTACAAAATCATAAAACTACACGCTACTCACATTCCAAATATTTACTCAATGTTGTTTAACTTTTTTTTTGTATAATTAGTAAATTTTTGGCTATTGCTAAGCAGATAAGCAATTGTAAATGAGAGTGAAATGATCAACTTTATGATATCATACAATTATTTTCATAAATTTAGTAAAATCTCAACAGACGTTGAATTTGTTATAAGCAAACATCTGTAACATAATATACATATGAATATAACTTATATAAAAACGAGAAAATATTGCACATTACTGTTAAACATTCAAATGCTAATTATTTTGTTGTACTTATTCACATATTCTGGGTTTTTATATGTCTTTTCTCAAGATTAGGCAATTTAAGAAAGAATGCTTAAAAATCTCGAAGCTCTCACTATTTTTTAAGGCTTAGCTGATAGAATAAATTGTAAATAAAAGTGTGAAATGCTATATGTTTGTCTCTTTTCTAACTATTCAGATAACCCCGAACAGTTCTATATCAATGTCAACGTTGACATAAAGTGTCTTCTGATATCCTAGAGCTCGAAGACAAATTGCAAAATGAGCAAAAATAAGTCACAAATAAATATTGACTTCGGTTAATCATAATGAAAATAAAGCTGGTGAAATATTGGAACAAATGCTACTTGTGGCAATGAATTTTTGTTTATTATTATTATCTCTCATTTTCTCTCTCGCTGTCTGCCAAAAATAGAAATAGCAGTTGACAGATACACAGACGTCAAATTAACAGCTGAGAACCCAATATACGAGAGAGCTTCTCTAGATAAATACTTGCAAGAGTGTGATATACTCTGTTTGCATGTATTGTACACCTTTTTTTGTATATATCAAGTTTTATTTGGACGTGCATTCATTCACTTCAAATGTTATCGTAGAAAGACCCTCTCAATTATGATCTGCAAATATAATATATCAGTCTTTTCGAGCAACACAGCAAAGTAAAACCTATCAAAATGAGCTTGAACATCAGAATACCTTTAACACGAAACTTTAAGGTATAGTTCATGAACATCTTTTAATTAAATGTCTAGTTACAGTACAAAGTTTGTGTATTATTCAGACTGAAATATTCAGCAAAAATTTAAAATGATTTACTGTACACTCGTAAACAAATATTTTCAAAACAATTAAATTATTTAAGTGTACAGTCGCTTTCTCACACTTAGAAATTGTCACTCCACAACGAATCATTTTAATGAACACTAGAGGTCTGCATGAATGAGCAAAAAACGAAGTTCGAAGCATTCATGTTCGAAAGGAATTGAACGAAGTCGAATGCGAAGTCGAAAGATTTTGATTGAGTTTGTTCGTTTTTGTCAAACTCAGTTCACAATGTTCATACGGAGTGACAGGAAGTGAATGAGTGAGAATGCTACTTTGTTTTGAGTTAATTCGAGTTCGTTTCGAATTTTGATTTTAATTTTCATATTTTTTTTTTCAGCATGAAAAACCAACTTAATTACATTTACATATATGGGTTAAGATATGATAGGATAATCATAATTGTTTATTCCCATTGTTGTCTTATTACTAATATAATGTTCTGGATAATTAAAATGATTTTATTGTATCCGAGCGCCGAAGCGCGATGATAATGCGTGTGTCTATGTCGGTGTCTGTATGTAGACTGAATTAAGACTGAAGCGGTTCCGAAGATCGCTCACGGAACCAGCATCTGTTTAATGCGATGCGTCGTTGCCAGATCGGGCTGTTGCCGCTGTAGTGGTACACCACACATACATATTTATATTAAAACGCACTTCTTAAAAAACACTTACAGGCTCACCGACGTCTTTAATGCCTTCGCTCATTATTGCTTTGCGACCGATTTTAAGGAAAGTTTGCAACAAAGTTAAGGAATGCAGTCATTTGACAATCAAAATATCGAGTCATTCGATTGAGTTTGGCATTGTCAAATTTATTTTACATTCCTTCATTCGCACTCATTTCCGATAAGGAGCTTTCATTTTAGAGCTCAATGTCACTCTCATTCAAACGAATTCAATTCAATGTGTAAATCGCACTCACTCAATTCGACATCGTTCGAATTAATTCTTTTTAACTCAAATTTTGAGTATATTCATGCAGGCCTCTAATGAACACTCTCATTTAGGTGTACAAATTATCATGTTTTCCCATATCAAATGATCTAACTTTTTAGTAAATTAAAGTGCGATCGATTGGGAGTTGCTTTTCGAGAAGTTTTTAGAACAATCTGCGAAAAAGTTTTGACTGAATTCAGTGCTCGTAATGCACCTAACAAATACATACATATCTCATCTCCACTCATGCATACACTTGAACTAATCGGACAATCCCTTTCGACATGCGATGCATTATGACTTGTCGCTTGTCCCCGATGAGTAATCAGAGTTTATCGCCGACGATTCCACTGTCCCGAAACGCAGTTCCCAAGCTCGTAGCTGCTTGCAACTTCATTTGTAATGCGTGGAGTGTAGCCAGAAGAAGTGGGGAGAACGCAAAGAAGCAGAAGCAAAATACCGCTGCTAACAACTCCATTAGGCAGTGGGAAGAGGAACAAACAAAAAAGAAAAGAAAAGCGATAACACAGCGGGGAATTATTTGGAGAGAAAGAGAGGTAGGTAAAGGGAGAGGTAGAGTATGAAGGCACGCATTGGAATGCGTTACGTTGGGTCAGCAACAGCACGTGAGAGTTGCAATCAAAGAGAGCCAAACTATTAAACAATGACACAAGAGCGAAAGATGCAAAGAGAGCGAGAGAGCGTGAGAGTGACTAACCTGCGCAGGTATTGGAGCTGCTGCTGCTGCTGCTGACTGGTCATTGGGACTGCGCGAGCGCGCGCGTCTGTTGTTGTTGCTGCTCACCACTGACGGCGGCGGTGGCGGCAGCGCCAACTTGTTTTGTTGTTGCTGTGTGGCATTGCCGTCGCCGCTGCCGCTGCCGCTGCCGCTGCCACTGTTACTGTTACTGTTACTGTTATTATTTTTTTCACTTTTGTCCGTCTCGTCGTCGAATTTAACCCAATTTTTGGGCGTCAGTTGTACGTCATCAGCTGCAGGCAGATCGCTGTTGTTGCTGCTGTTTCCATTCAACGGAACATCCTGCAATGGGTGCGACGTCGACGTTGACGTCTGCGCCTGCGCTTTGGCCTCGTGCTCCATTGCCTTTGGAATGTGCGAATGTGTGTGAACTGTGTGCGAGGCTAACGCGAGCTTCAAATTGTTTTCAATGAACGTGTTTTGCTTTGGCAAAGCGACTACGTTTTGTTTTTGCGTTGCGTTTGCGTTACGTTTGCTTGCCGCTTACATAACCTCAATAACAATTCACACTTGAGTTGTTGCGTCGTTATTGTTGTTGCTGTTGTTGTTGTTCTTTTTTAACTGATTTTATTCGAGTCAGCGCACAACTCGTCGCATACGTGTTGGCCGCTCACGCGTTCTCGTCACACTGCCGAGCCGAGTCACACCCAAAACAAAAAGCGCAGCTTAGCTTGGCTCAAAGGCGTGCCTCTCTCCTCTCCGCTCCGCTCTGCTCAGTTAAGTGCGCTCAGTTAAAGCCCTTTTACCGTTTAGCTGTGTTCCGTTGCCACACGTTCCCCCAAGCAGCCAGACGCTTTGGCTGCAAACGCTCAACTGAGCGAGCGACGCTTCAGCTCTCGCTGCTCACCTGTTGGCCAAAGAAAGCTTTGCGGCTGCTGTGTCGTCGCCGTCTCTTCCGCTCTCTTCCCTTGCTCTCGAACGCTCTCTTTGTGCTCTCTCGCTCGTTCAGCTCATTCATTAATGTTTTTATTTTCAGTTTTAGTTGTTGCTTTTTTCTCACATGACAAGTTTTTGCTTGTTTTTATTTTAAAGTTGTTGTTTCGTGTGGCCCAAACAAGTTGAGCTCGCTCTCCCCCACCCCCGTCGACAAAGCTTTAATGTCTCTGACTCACAATTTGTAGTTGGCTGCGTCGCCTGATCTTGCGTCGGTCTTCTCTTACTCCGCCCCTTCTAAATAATCACTTTTATCTCTTTATTCATTTGTTTGCTTGCTTGAAGATCTTTGGAGTAGAAAATTTCGCAAAATGTACAACTTGTTTAACCAGCACTTGTATTGTGTGTACACGTATACACACATATCTCTCTCTGTGTGTGTGCGTATGTGTGTGTGTGTGTGTCTCACGATTAGCTTCGCCACGCTGCTTCAATTCAATTTCAACAACAACAATAACAATAACTTAAGCAAACAATAACAGTTGGCATTGCTTATCAGCACTGCAGCGACAAGTGCAATGGAGGAGGGGGAGGGTGAGGGGGATGGAGTGTCTCGGGTATTTCGACAGACTATCGGCTATCGGGCAGAGTCTACAACCGTGTGGGAGTTCAAACATTAACGACATTTGCAACACCGGCATAATGCAAGTACTTATCCGTGTGCTAAAATATGCACAAATATTTAAATAATTAAGTCTAAGAAAATAGACTGTGTCGCAAGTAGAGTGAAATATTTAAGCAAGGCAATAACAAGTCAAAATTAAATATAAATAAAACAAAGGAACCTGCATATTTATTTCAAAAATTTCAATTTGCCGCTTCGCAACGGACAAATAATACTATTTGCCCAAGAATTAAATAAGCAAGCTCAGAAAATCACTTTTTACACGCATCGAAAAATACGGCAATTTAGTATCAAGCTGAAACGACACTTACAGACATGAGATTGACTAAACAATTATGAAAATAAATTAAATTTATTATAAATTATGAGGCCTTATCTTCGGACTAAATTGCCAAAACATCGTGTCTAGCACATTAAAAAAAAAGGTTTATCCTAGTGCTGGGAAACAAAATAATAATAATTCCATAAATCAAACTGTTAAAATGCATATTTATCCATTTATTGATGAGTTGAGAGTTGTTGGCAGCCATACGTCTTATATCCTTCGAAGCTTTTACTCTATTCTCAGTACGACTATTAGTAATTCTTACCTATGCAGTCAACTGCTCAATAAATTTATTTTGTAGCTTATGCATTTGCAAAAAATATAAATTAAATTAATCCCACTTGTCATTCATATTTGAAAATGTTGCAATATTCTTTGTATTTTTTGGCTTGACAATTACAATAAATAATAAAATTCAAAAACTAATGAAAAAAACAAAAAAATTATGAAAATTCACTCTCAGCTTTAAGGGGCATATTCACAACTACCCAAGCTATAAATAAATGCAAAAAAAAAAGTCGAAAAAAAAAGTTGCTCAATGAGAAGACCCCCTTAAGATTTATTTGGAAATTTTCTTAGATGACGTTTAGTAGATAACAAGTGCAAGCGAATTCTAATATGTATTGGATTAAGCATGAAGAGGAAATGACAAAGTGACAGCCCTGTGTTCAACACTACATAAATGGTTTTTAAATAACAGTTGAAAAATATGGAAAATCGATTTTTACATTGATACGTTTTGTTTAAAAATTTTGCATGTTTAATTTATGCAATAGTATGCACATAAATAAATTTATAAGAACTTCAACCAATTTTTGTGTTAGTAACGCAACTTGTGCAATTATTTCCAGCAACTTTTATTCAAATTGCAACTGAACTGCAGGGTGCTCTCATTTGCCTTTTCTCAAATAGCGAATATAGAGTAGCGAGAAATGCAATTTAAAATCAATTTGACGTTTGTTATGCCACTCGGTTAAAAGGCGGTCCAGTTTTCCATGTCCTCTCGATAAGCGGACGAACATTTAATAACAAATTTATGGCGCTATGGTGCATAGTTTCGACCATGACAACAACAGAAACAACAGCAACAACATTTTTGGCATGTGGCCGACGGAATAAAATGTTAAATGCCTGGGACGACATTACTCCGTATATATTGTATGTATGTACATTAGGGTGTCCCTTATTTGGTCAAAGTCAATATTTTTAAACGCATACGGGCTAGTTCTGTTCATTAGGTCCTAAAGCACTCAGAAATAAATTTTTACCTCAATCGGAGTATGATAACCCGTGCCGACTTGGATCGAAAAATTTTAAAATTATATGGGACAAATAAAAAAAATTTTTTTTTTTTTTAATTTTTTATATTTTTATTTTGTTCATTTGGTCTTAAAGAACTCAAAACCAAGTTTTCAGCTTAATCGGAGTACGATAACCCATTCAAATTTGCATCGAAACATGAAAAAACAGTGTTTTAACACTGATTATGCATTTTTCGATGATTTTTCATGTTTCGATGCAAATTTGAATGGGTTATCGTACTCCGATTAAGCTGAAAACTTTGGTTTTGAGTTCTTTAAGACCAAATGAACAAAATAAAAAAATAAAAAATTAAAAAAAAAAAATTTTTTTTTATTTGTCCCATATAATTTTAAAATTTTCGGATCCAAGTCGGCACGGGTTATCATACTCCGATTGAGGTAAAAATTTATTTCTGAGTGCTTTAGGACCTAATGAACAGAACTAGCCCGTATGCGTTTAAAAATATTGACTTTGACCAAATAAGGGACACCCTAATGTACATAGTGGCAATTGTGCGGCTGGGCGGCCACAAGAAAACTTTTGCCAGCAATAAATTATGACACAAAATTATTATATAAACGGCTAGTGTCGAATGGCAGGCTGCAAAACGGAATTGGCCAAGTGCCAGGCAACCGACCACCCGAAACTGCCTGCCTGTTAGCCAGACCAATGCATTGGCCAAAAGTTGTTAAGCAAATTATGGCCTGGCACAAAAATATCTGAAACTCTAACGTTATATGAAAGATTGGAGACCGAGACGGAGACGAAGGTGGAGACAAAGTCTCAGCCCGAGTCTGAACTGCAATTGTGGCCAGAAAAGCAGAAGAATAAATGCAGATGGCCAAAACTATCAGTGGCCATTGAGCTCCACAATTGTTGCGGATTTCTTCTGGTATCTATCCCACTGCAAGTATGAAAAATATCTTAAAGATTGCATTAGACGGATTTTCAATGTATCTGAGCTTGGAAATAGTTTTTATTCAAAGGAAAATTCGTTTAGACTTTTAGAATATACATTTGCAAATTGTACAGCACCCCAGTAAAACTTTGCTCTTTCCAAAACCTACTACTTTCCACGTTCAAATTCCGAGTAGAACTAGTTGCCAAATCTGACTTCTCCATTTCGTTTTTATATAGGGGCGAGACAGGAATAGAACTAGGTTTCTAGAAGCAACTTTGGAAGGGGTCTGTTATTGCCCTGCTAACTAACATTTTCCTTTCCCATACTCATTTCCAAAATCTAGTGTCCAGAATGTGGAAAATAGAAGGCAAAAGGGCAGTGGCTCTGTTATTGCACTGCTAACTAACATTTCTGTTTCCTATATTGATTTCCAAAATCTACTGTCCAGAATGTGGAAAAAGAAGGCAGAACGGAAGGTTCCTTTTGGAAGGTACCAGGAATGTATTCCAAAAGAAAATATTTTACAGAAATTTTAATAATCCATTGCAAATAAAAGAAAATACGTATATATATTTACCTTAATATTATGTATATTTTTCTTTTTTTTTTTACAAATTTTTTTTAATTAAGTGTTATTTTTAAGTGTTATTGTTATTGCTGTGCTCCTCTTCAGTTGCCTGCAGTTTAATCTTGTTTTCTTTACATGTTGCTTTGTATACTCGGTTTTTGGCCTTGCCTGGCCGCACGAACATCTCTTCTATATTCTTCGAATGTATATCCTTGTCTTTTAGTTGCTTCTGTGAAATCAAAATTAGTAAGATTTCTCGAATGAACTGATTTTTTTAATTACTTACCATAGAGATCCACATTCAGATTCATAAACGAGCTAAGCCCCTTCTTGGAATATGAGCTCCCGTAATTCATTTCCTTTTTTTTTATGTATGTACATTAGGGTGTCCCTTATTTGGTCAAAGTCAATATTTTTAAACGCATACGGGCTAGTTCTGTTCATTAGGTCCTAAAGCACTCAGAAATAAATTTTTACCTCAATCGGAGTATGATAACCCGTGCCGACTTGGATCGGAAAATTTAAAAATTATATAGGACACAAATTTTTTTTTTTTTTTTTTTTTAATTTGTTTTTTTTTTATTTTGTTCATTTGGTCCTAAAGAACTCAAAAAAAAAAAAATCATCGAAAAATGCATAATCAGTGTTAAAACACTGTTTTTTCATGTTTCGATGCAAATTTGAATGGGTCATCGTACTCCGATTAAGGTGAAAACTTGGTTTTGAGTTCTTTAGGACCAAATGAACATAATTAAAAAATAAAAAATTTAAAAAAAAAAAAAAAAAAATTTGTTTTCCTATATAATTTTAAAATTTTCCGATCCAAGTCGGCACGGGTTATCATACTCCAATTGAGGTAAAAATTTATTTCTGAGTGCTTTAGGACCTAATGAACAGAACTAGCCCGTATGCGTTTAAAAATATTGACTTTGACCAAATAAGGGACACCCTAATGTACATTTACAAATTTACAAATGTAATTTTACATTAAGGTCAAGATTATATATGTATATTTGATCAGTAGCAAAAAACTCTTTATTTATTTTGAATGAACGTAAAAAAAAACAAATTCAATCAAATCAATCAAAATTATCTTCTATAGTTTGTCAATAATTTGACTTAGTTTTTAAATAAACTTTGTCATTGTCCTCTGGGATACACAAATGCTGTATTTTTATTATCTACTCAGTTCGAAGTTGCATCGCTTGCGAGTCATAAATCAAGAATTCTTAGCGCTTTTGTGTGATCTCCGTCTATGTGTATTATTTGGCCAACTTAATAAACTGTCTAAGCCATAAATCGCTCAACATGCGAGGAGCAGCCATTGTTCGTGGCTACTTTTCGACTTGGCTAAGGCTTTGACAAGCCACAAAAATTGCACTCTCAGCCACAAGGCAGCCAAGCAGTCAACCAAGAGTCTAATTAGGCCAAATTAATTGCCTGCGCTTTTGACACTTCCAAAGACTGAACTGAACTGTTTTCCCGCAATCCGCTCTCGACTCGTTCCAAAGTCAACAAAGCGGGCAAACCAAGTACAACACTCAAAAGTCTATTTGCAGGCATCTTGCTTGTTCTTGGCCAACTTCCCCTGCACTACCCTTTTCGGGCCCAAAAGAGTAATGTTGGCAATTTGTTGGCCGCCGTCGTCGTCGTCGTCGTCTTATTAACCCGCAACAGGAATCGGAGACGCGCCACGCCGACTTGGCAAAAACTTGCGGCAACTTTTTGGCCGACTCGAGAATGTCCAACGGGCATATAAATTAGCCAGGCTGGAAGCAAAGACAGTCCCATCTGCTTTTCCTCCTCCTCCTCCTCCTATTCCTCCTTCTATCTGTCTACTGGCAAGTGCCAAACTTTTGGCATCAAAAAATGTTTTCAAATTAAGCTAATTTATATTATATAAACACACTAAAGACGCTTAATGAGTGGCCCATTGAGGGAGAAGCGGCGTTGTGGGTGTGGCCACATAACTTGTAAACAACATGCATATTTATACCCTGTAATTAGTATAATAGAGCTAACACAGGAGGTACTATAGATTGACACCAGCAAGTTTTCTTAAGACATTGAATAGAATGTATGCATAAATGTAAAATTGTTTTGTTTGATGATATTTTAATATTCACACTTATTTCCTTTAATTAACACAAATGAACTTAGAGACAATAAAAGTTAAAACATGTCACTAGAAATAATTGCCATTATTTATTAGAAACTTAAACAAATGGGTTTAAAAGTCTCTTCTTTAATTTTTTTTTTATTAATTGATTATTAATATATACAAAATATATAATGTAAGATAATCTCATTGTGGCTGACATATGACATAATAACATTTTTAATAATGTTACTTTAAGAAATGGTAAAACAAAACTAAGATGGTAAAGTGTCTGCTCTTGTCCTCTTTTCATATTTTAGGTAACAGTAATAATAAAAATATAATTATCATTGCATATATAGAATATTTTTCAGTCGATCAAGTTGCATTCAGTTATTTGTTTTCCTGTTATTTTCTGAGCTGAAACTCTTTTGATTTGCCAAGAGGATGCCAAAGCTGAATACGAGTCCACCTTTAAGCCCTTTGAAAATGGCAAAAGTTTTGCAGCAACAACAACAACAACAATAATAAGAACAACAATAACAACAACATCGACAACGACAAAGCGCAGTGGCAACTTGTTGTTTTTGTTTTGCTTCACAGTTCGCTGGCGAAATTAACGTGACTTGCATAACGGCCCGAAAGTATGCAACGCGGCTCTAAAGTGTCGCCATCAGCATCAGGATTCGCGCCTTCTCCTGCCCCTGCCCCTTACATATCGTGGCAGCTATTGCCACGTCCTGCCAACAACTTTTGCTGCCTTTGGTCCAAAAAAAAAGAAAGAAAAACACGAGCAACAACAAAATGCAACTGTGGAAACGTGTCACAAACTTTATGCGCCCGCCACGCGTCACGCACGCGATTTTCGCTTAGTTGTTTGTCACTTTACTCGAAGGGGATGCGGAGGAGCGAAGGGAGGATTCAGAAACGACCCAGTGCCGCAGGACACCCCTCAGTAAGAGTAGTACGGTGTCTCGGGCACCGGATGTTGTCGCTGTTGTCGCTGTTGTTGCTGTCCTCGCTGCCTGGCCAAAAGAAAAATGGCTCTGCAAATTAAGTGAGTTGCCATTGCCAGCAGTAGCATAAATTAGTGAAAAGCCATTCTCGAGCGCTGAGATTGGAGGAGGTTCATAGATGAGATGCTTAGAGCGGGTGTACTTAACCAAACAGATGCGAATTCTGAGATGAGAATTCTGCTGCATTTTGGAGAGCTCATGAGCTATAAAAACAACTTCTAAATTAAATAAATCAATAGTTTTTCATTTTAATAACATTTTTTTAATAAATATATAATATTTGTATGCATTTCAATTGTAGATGCTTTTAATCTGACAAAGTAATTTTAGTAAAAATATTGTCTATTATTAAAAACAAAATTATAAAATTATTATATTTAGTTCAAGCAAACATGATGATTCGAAATCAAAGAAAACTTTGCATTCTAAAATAATCAAAAATTGTATTCCAAGATCTTGTCAAATGCATAGTTTTTTGCCAACTATATTTTTATTATTATTTTCTTTGTTGGGTAAAATATAAAAGATTATCGTAATTTTATATATTGACTTTAAAAAGCAACAGTTATAGCGGCAAGAATTTATTTTGATAAGCATTTAACAATAATATTGAATCAAAATCGATCCATAAAGCTGTTTACAATCATTTCAAAATTGTCTATATATTCAATTAACGACAAGTCAATCAATATTGAATAAATTGGAATACATTGGGATGTCTAATTATGGACGATGCCGATAATGGTCAACAAATGCCATTTTGAATATGTTCATTTGTCTGAGTTCATTTCCAGTCGATCTGCAAACTGTTGACAGAGTCAGAGCTGCCAGTTGAAAACCACTTGAGTTTATAATAATTTACAACATGTTGCAGTGGCAACCACACACACACACACACACATGGTGGGGCAGGTTACAATGAAACTGACACAAGCTGTCCTGCTGAGTGGATATATGTCTGTATCTGTGTGTGTGTGCGTGTTTGTGTGGCAAGTGCTTGGGTTGTGGCTAAAGCTGTGACTGTTGTTGCCACATGTCACCTCTCATAAAACATAAAATCACTTTGGCCCTTCCTGGCAGCCAGTTGCAGGTGCAGTGGCTACAACAATTCTCGTCGAGCACTTCAGGCGACACACACAACAAGTTGCCAACTGAACGTGGCAATGTGGAATGTGTGGCATTGTCTTGAAGAAATATCAAGCAGCACTCCAAGCTGACCAGCCTAGAAAAGCGGCTACTCCTTCAACATCTGCCTCTCAATTGATACACTCAGAAAAAAAACAAGCACATCTGTGCACAAATCAAATCAAACTGTGCATGAAAGTAGCGCAAGCACGATTTTTCTTACTTCATGAACGCTTGGTCATGAAATTTCATGAACACTTGGGTGTTATTTTTTGAACGAATGGGAACAATTTAATCGCTTTTTGGGCTCATTTTATGAACATTTTAGTTCGTTTCAGGAACATATAGGGATCGGTTTAAGAACATGACCACAACATTTTATGAACAGCATGTGCACAATCCAAGAACATTTGAGCTCGTTTCAGGAACATATCCACAACATTATACGAACAGTAGGTGCTCAGTTCTCGAACATTTGTTTACTACTTTAGGACCGTATTGGTTACACATTTAGAACAGACCGTTCTCAATTTATACCCATATTTTCCACTTTAGGACCCGATTGGTTTTTCATATAGAATATATTGTTTATAATTTATCAGTTTTAATAAAAATACACAGTAAATTAATGTTTTAGTATTTTATTGATTATATTGGATACATATTTAATTTTCTTAATTTAACCTATTGACGTCTTCGGTTCAGCTCATCTAGCTGGTCGTCGATCTCGTTGTCGCTCACGAATGACCTGTTCCTTGTTCCCGACATTTCATTAATCACTCATAAATATTGTGTTGTCTTCAAAGCTGCCGCCTTGGTCCGGTCTCTTCAGTATTTTTGAGATTAATGTAATTTCCTTGCTTGGCAGTGCTAGAGTTCAAGTCTTCAGGGTGTGGGGAAAAATCCGATTGAACTGATATATGTATAAGGAGCTTCACCAGGTCCCACCGAGTAAAAAAAACCATAAATTTATTTCTCAAGCAAGAGGAGATCAATGATAACAAAGAATACTGAATAAACAAATAATTGCTATAGAGCTTACAACGATTATAATTACATGCTTCCAGAAAGTATGCACTGAATAATAAAGTTATTGGATTGACTGTCGCCAGATGGCGATTTCTGGGAGTGCTGTCAATTTCACTTCATTTAGTAGCGCCATCTCCTGTAAAAATTTGTTCCCAATAAAAATTTACTTTTCACTATTTTTAAATATACTCACAGTCGTTAGAAATATTTCCTTTGACACACAGCAAAAGCAAAGATATCAACTCAAATGTAAAATTGAAGTCGTCGCCTGCTTTTCTTTTAAAGAAAATTAAAAATGTTTGACTTTTCTCGTTAATTTTTTTCTGTGTGCACGATTTGATACCGACTCGTTCTTGTTTTAAGCACGAAAAAATGAGAACGATTCGGTCAGATATCAAGAAAATTGTGCATGATTTTTTTCGTTCATTTTTTTCTGAGTGTACTTTCCATGTGAGTCCAACAATTGAAGAGCTGTAATAATGCTGACCACAAAGTATTTGGCATCTGACATGGGTATCCAAGAGAGGTTATTAAGGTGTCTCATTGTTGCAAGAACTCAAGGGGTCACGAGTGTCTTAAGAGGTAAGTGGTATTTGAAGAAGTACGAGTGTGTTTGATAACTTGAAATGAATCTCAAATATCTGCATGATAATATCTTTATTCAAAGCATAAACTAATATCTTGAGAATTATATTTCAAAATGCTTAGTACTTTTAATTTTGAGACAATGCACTATGGTCCCAAAGCCGTTTTTTTTACGTAAATTCAAAAAATCATAATCGTGATTTATTTATGAAACACACACACACAATAGCAAATATTCCAATGAACTTGGAAATTAAATTCTTTTTTTTATTTAAACATCCCTGTAATTTTCATTTGGCCCTGAAAATTGACTGTTTATTTTGTGCGCACGGGGTTGAGATTTGCACAATATATAGTTCACTTTTATTTCCTCTATAAAATAAATAGAAAAAAAATAACTATGGAAAACATAGCTCCAGGTTTGGTATATGTATATGTGTTTTGTTTGTAGAAGAGTTTTGTTTATTGTTTAATGTGCTTTTGTGCTGTGTTGTTTTAGCCGACTATAACTTCACATACATTTTGGTTCGTGGAGTAGAAGTTAGTATATTGTCGTGAATTGTCGTAGCTATAAATGCAGTCTTGTGTGTCAATGTTTTTTCTTTATAAACACCAAAAATCGTGTCCCCGAATTTCCCCGATTCCATATAATCGCAAATTTCATCAGGCAACTTTGAGTTCAAGCCTGCAGAATTGCTTGAAGTGTGGCTGCAGAACAAGCATAAAGCATCGTCAATTTTTGACTTTATTTTAAAAAAGTTTAATGGACGGCTTTTGAAAATTAAGGAGATGGAAATAGAAAAAAAATGGTATAACTTTGCAGCCTACGCTAAAAGATGCTATACAAAAAAAAATGAGAAAAAATACGTTTACAATTTATTTAAATTTTTATAATAGAATTGTGCTGATTATGTACATATTTTACATAAGTATGTTAAATGTTATAGTTTAAAGCTAAAAAAAAAAATTTTTAAAAAATATAAGGAAAAGGGCGGTGCCACGCCTATTTTAACCAGTCAAAAATGCAATTGGTATTATTAAGTTGAATAATTTATGTAAAAAATAAGGGCTTTGGGACCATATTGTATGCATATTGTATGCATGCAATGTATAAATGTGAACCCAACTGTGAGTACTTAAGTAGAATTCAAATTCCTTTCATTGAAATATACAAATTTTAATTATAAACAAATAATATTTGCATAACAATAAATAAAAATCCATTTCAAATATGTATTTCAATAAAATCCTAAAATTCATATTAAAATATATATTCACGTTTCAGGAAATTTTTATTTTAAATTTGTTGTTTTTTACTTTTATTTGAACTTAAAATATGTAGCTATAAACAAATTTAATTTAATTCTAATTTTTTATATATAAAATATTTTCTAAATCAATGTCCCAAAACTTAAAAATACTTTGTTTGTTTTCCTGTTTGTAAATTCTAATTAAAAGTGCGCCCATAACATTTGCATTTAGAATCTTTGAAAACATCAAAGCAGACCATGATAGACGGAAGCAAGTGATCAGCATAACCGTGAAGGCAGGCCATTGTAAGGAAAAGGATGGCGAGTTGAAGTGCCAGACACAGACAATACATCCTCAGACACGGAGCCCTTAGCTCATTACCTTAGCCAAGTCTGGGTGCAACTGTACCCCGAGTGTTGCAACAGCCACTTCAGTGTAAATCATTACAATAATTCAAATAAAGCGCGGCACGAAGACTGCCATGATGAGGGGGAGGAGGTGGAGGAGGACAAGGATGCGAATGGGAAGCAACAGAAGCAAAGTAAACGATGAAAGTTTCTGAAGGCAGACACAGGATGCGATGAAGTGTGCTGGGATAGTCAGGCAAGACCGTAAGGACAACTGGACAGCTGGACAACTGGGCAAGGGGAGAACGTCAGGACCTCAGACAGCTAGAAGCTGGCAGCCGTGCGAATAGCGGCCACTTGAGACGACGACCATCGCGCCAAATGCATTTAAGCAGAAAATGTTGCAGCGCACAAGACGAAAACGAAAAAGGACAAGCTAAAAGGACATGCCTTGATTTAGGGATTCTTAAACGTTCCCACAGTTTGCCATTTAATTCGTTTAACTAACACGAAATTCCCCAAGTTTGTCTTTAAGTGAACAGCAATAACTCCCAAAAAAAAAAGCAGTTTCGACTTTCAGCCAGAGAAAGATCCAATCTCGTAGACTCTAGACTTTTTCGTAGAATTTCATTTGATAACTTTAAGCCAATAACTGCATTGCCTTATTTACATATATATTCTTCTTCTGGCTGCAACTTCTAGAATCGCCAGCAATCTGGTCAGATATGTAAAGCAGCCGCAACTTGCAACTTGCTGCACAAATAAAATCATATTTAAAACTTTCAAGCCACAACAAAAAAAGCCAAGTCAAAAAACAACGCATATATATATATAGTTTACTATATAGTACATATACTATACCACAGCAGACTCATGGTAAAAGTTTTGTGTTAAAAAACAGAAAAGTGTTTTGTGCTGCGCCGAACAACAAGCAGAGCAAGTCAAACAAAAAGCTGGGCAAGCTGAACTTTTAAATTGGTAATTGTAAATATTTATCAACATTTATAAAGTGCTACCGCGAAATACGAGTAAAAACAAGAATATCTATTCATTGTGTAATGCACCGAAGGTTGAATACCCTATTACTTCTTTTTGTAAAAATAATCACCTGTAAAAAGTTCGAGATCATTTGGAAGCATGTAGAGCAACTAAAAGAGAGTTAAGTCTAATCTTGTTATCCTTCTCAAATATAGAGTCGAAGCTACTCCTCTCACCTCTGTACACATTTCTTAAATAAAACTTGTTAATGTTATATTAATTTATTTTCTTTCCCAAAAAAAAAGTATTTGACAGCATTTGCAAGATAAAGTACAGAAACAATGTATTTTTTAACAATTTATCAATTATATCGAGCCAATTTACTCAAAATATTGGTATATAAATATTTGTATTTTCACTGATTTAAATAAGTATTAAATATAATAAATAACATGCTCAACACAATATATTTTATTATGAATATATTTACTTGTTTGTTTAGTTCGCTGATTCTCGTATTTTAATTGTTAAAGATATGCTTTCGGAACAATCAAATTGAAATTAGAATTTACCTTTTTTTAAACACATATATAATTGGATCTTTAACTATTCTATTATTTAAAGATGTGCTTTTTAATAGAATAATCTGAATTATAAGTTTGATAAAATCGAATATTTATATTTTTCCTTTTATTTTAAATATACTAACCACACGTATAAGTATGTGCTAAATTTTCAAATCGCTCTTCTCGCATATACGAGTATATTTGTATATTTATATTTATTTATGTCTTCTCAACCTAAATTCACATACATATACTTATCTCCTTCAGGCGGTGTACCTAACAAAAAAAACACTGCATAAATTAAACCAAAGACAGCTCAAATGTTTAACATATGTAATTTGACAAACAGCGCATATTAACATGGCAAAAAAATAGAATAGAAAAGGCAGAAAAAAGTATAAAGAAGAAGGGAAAATCTGTGGCACATATTAATGCAATTTAACAGGGCGTATGCATAATATATGGCTGTAACCAGAGCTAAAACGGACAGCGAATGGCCCAGTGCAAAACTTAATTAAAAATGTGTGCGCATAATTATAACTATATTTAGCAAGCTGCATTTTAACTCATCCACACACACGCACACTCTCACACACGTATGCAGATGTGCATTAATTTCGTATGCAGCTGCACACAAAGGCACTGAGCAAAAAAGTATGCTACAGTTTTTGTAAGCGGCATTTTGGGGAGTCGCTGATGATCCTGCACCGGGTTTTGTCAACATATCGTCGTCGTTCCGTCGTCGTTCTTCCGTTTCCCCGTGCTCTCTACCCTTTTCCCTTCCCGTCGGCATCGCTTTTGGCCTGATGAGCGGCAGCAGTTACCGTAAATTATTTTATTTATACCGTTAGTCAGACCAGGCGCATCAACAGCTCCGGCAACGCCAGTCGCCAGTCGCATCCCATGAGCTGTCTGTGTGCTTGACTTAATAAAATAAATTTAGAAGCTGGTTGAGTGCCGTCCCCCTTCGTCCCTGCCCCGACTCCGTTTGGCCCGCCCTGTTTATATCACGCCTCAGTTGGGCGCGCTGGCAAAATGTGCATAATGCCTTTGTGTATATGTGTTAAGGTGTCTGTGTCTGTGTGCATGTGTTTGGTTGCTTGTGTGTTTGTGTGTGTGTGTGCGAGCTTGTCGTTTATTATTTATGCATGCTGTGCAACATTTTCAACCAGCAGCTGCACAACAAACGCGAAATCGTTGCACGGCTGCTTGCCACACACAGATTTTTTGCGCATATATTTTTAAGCGCACATTTACACAGTGAAACAAATTTTGGTTGCCCAAGTGCACAGTGTGGCAAATATATATAAGTTTATGTCACATATAATTTTTGTATAAATATAGTGCAAATCCAAAGAAGAAATTAGTTTCTAGAACATGATACGCATACTTGATTAGATTTAGAAATTCACTTTCAAATCTTGTGAGCTTAAACAGATCTAGAGCTAACTTGATAAATGACAAAATAAATTTTACTTTATTGAAATAAATTAAATTTCTTTTAATTAAGTAGAATTTCTTTAATTAGGCCAACCTAAAATATCGGAGCCAGATTTTTTTAATCAATATAACAATTAACAGATCTAGTAATTGTTGAATTCTCTCCGTTTCGTACCCTTTTCTTCAAGATTTTAATTACTCTAAAATTGAAAGTTGAAAAGCATATTTATTTATTCATTTAATAATTTAATTTAAGTAATTTACATGCCTTGTTAAGTAAGTGCTTAAAAATCTGCATCTGTCACTCTTAAATAATTATATAACTACTTGTTAGCTTAGAAAATTATGTAGATTGACAGCAGGATATCACTAGAATGTTCATCTGTTTATTTCACACTAATTGGAAGCTGTTACCGCATAGAATATATATTTCCATCCGCAAAACGGACACGCACAATCTTTTGGAAACACCAATATATCAGTTTGTCAACAAATTCCCGAAATGGCTTAAATACGTTTATTGCAATCACTTGACCACCGACAAAACCAGAGAAAAAACCCACAACGAAATAATTGAATTGATTTTCCAACTAATTTGCAAATTGCAGGAAAACCGATGCAAATTTCCAATTCGAACAGTTTTATATAACATTTAACGGTATTTGTTTTTATTATTATTTTTGTTTGATTATTTTTGTGGCTTTGTTTAGTTTTTGACATCCTTTGTTTTTGATGTTGCGCTGACTTTAATGTTTTGTTGCTTTAGTTATCATTTATCAAAATGTTTCACAACATTTTTCAATTTAAATTGTGTATGTATTTAATAAACAAACACATTCACCTCCATAGAGTGTGCACAACAAAAGGCGAACAATTTGCAAATTTTATGAAGCTTTTGTTGTACTTTGTTTGTTTTGTGAAGAAACATTTGTTTGAAAAAAAATTAAACAATATTATAAAGTAATCTAAATGAATGCCAAATGTGGGTCAGCGAATTGTTTTGGTTATTGCCACTGGCATACAGCGCGTATACGCAATATTTAAGCGTCAGCTATTTGTACGCATTTTAAAGCCTTCTTTAAATATTTGAAAAGTGGTCAGTGCCAATGAATTTTAATTAGTTTAATTATACGTTATTAACAATGCTTAAATGTGTTACTAAAAATGAATTGGAGTGTGCTGGAAATTGCAAAAAAAAAATAATTGATTATAGCAATTTGTATGGTATTTAAACAACTCTTGAAGTCTGATTTAGCTGTTTTGTTCTTGAAAATTAATTTTACTTAAGTTTATTTCAGGTATTTCAAAGAGTATTTACATTTTATAAATTAGTGAACTGATGAATTATCTTATAAATTTGTTCAAACTTAACATTAATTGGAGCTTCTACCAATTAAGCCCATTAAATAATAAGTTTTAAGTCCCAATAATACTTATGTCCTTAAGAAGGGCACTCAATATGAGGCCATTTACGGGCACAGGGACATTGCTCTGCTTTCGGCTTTTGCAAAATACGTAACGACATTTTCTGTCTCAACAAAAGGACGACAATGCACCAAACTCAACAATGAGGAGAGCGACAATAATGCTTCAACAACGAAGAGAGGGACGACGGGAAAAAGCGATAAAATTCCAAAGAAAAGCGAAAAATATGTTGGCAATTTTTTAAAAGACCTTCCTTTGTATCTGTTTGTATGTGTGTGTGTGTCTGGGGCAGGAGGCCGACAAACTTTCGTGCATCATTAAAAATATGAAGTCGATTTAATAAATGTGCACTGCCAAAGCAAACACAAGGATGCAATGCCCCGAAAAATATCCTTGGCTATTACGTACACACAATATTGTGTGGCACGTTTGCCGGACAAACGTTGCAGTTCTTTAAGTAAAATTAAAGCAACTCCCTGACGAACGGCAGGCGGCACAGTTTTTATATACTTAAATTTTTTTTCTGCATTTTGCGGCTTTTTTTTGGGAGCTGCTTTTGGCCTGCTAAAAGCAATTTACAAAAGTTTTTCCATCAAACTCTGCTGTCAGTATAAATATTCTTAAAATAGCCGGCATTGCTACAGCTAAGCACACACAGGACACCAGCACACACACACACACACACACACACATACAAAGAGGACTTAGTTGCTGGTCCTGGCTTCCTGAGCTGCCTGTTGGCCTGGCTTGCTGCACTCTCCTGCAGCTGCAGAATATGATTTATGAATGCATGTGCTGATATATGCCGTGTGCCATGTGTCCGCCAGCTCCTCTGCCTCTCCACCACCACCTTCTGCCCCTTTTCCTTCTCCTTCTCCTTCTTCCCCTCACTTGTATTGTTGGTTCCGAAAATTATGCTACAATATTTTTGCTCTTCCTGCTACTCTGTTGGACAACTTTGAGGATTGTAATGCATTGTTAGCTCATCTATTCGTACAGCAAACAAAGGCAAATGTGTTAGTCACACGTACACGCAACACTCACACCCTCACACACACTAGCACACAAATCAAAGCGCATTAAATTGATCATATTATGTGTGAGAGTGAAGTTCTCTCATCTCTGCACTTTATTCTAGGAATACTATAAGTCCCATTTCTAGTTATCTATTTGACAAATACAAATATGAATTTCTCGGTATTCTTTATGGGCTTTTATTACGTTATATTTGCATAGCTGGAATAATATCTCCGGTTTTAAGAACACATACATATTTTGCTTACACAATTCGTATATAAATAAGTTCAACAACGTTGGGAGTGAAAAGGCAGCCTCTGATTAAAAAATATCGTTACTAATAAATGTTTAATGGCAAATCTTGCAATGTTTAGATGAGTAGAATTTCCTTTGAATTAGGGTACACGAAACAGAAAAAAGCTTATTCTTATTTTAACTGCCTGTCAAGCATCTTGTCTGAAAATATTTTGAATATTGACATATTTTTAGCTTGTACGCTTTTGAGCAAATTTTAGAATGACCTTTGGTTTAATTTTTTATGAATTTAATCGTGCTATCACAAAACTATCCTTTAAATGCTGTTGCGAGAATTGAAATTGATTTGCAACACAAAGTCAAGGCAATTGCAATCTCAGTCAAGGAAGAGGGGGAAAAGGAGCTGGAGGATTTGCTCATATTTTTATGCTTGCCAAACACAAGGTATTATCACAAATCGGAATATAAGAATACGCTGAAAATGTGAATGCGAGTATGAATACTTCCTTATGTCTTGACATCCTTGTTCTTGTGTACGTTGATTGCTCGCAGTCCCCTCTCAATTTACCTCCCTGCCCTTGTCTTGTTATCGATCGATCTGCGCTTGCATTTGCAATTCCTTTCGATTTTGCCAGAGCCACTTTATCAATTTCGCCAATAAAATTCAAACAGTTTGGATTTTCTTTTATTTCTCATTGCCTGTGTTTTGGTTGTTCGACTGCTGGCATAAAAAATGCATCATTCATCTTTGGTAACTGCAAGTCTAACACAAACACCAACTCCAGCTCCAAAGCGATTTGTTGGATTGGATTTTTTACCTGGTTGTCTGCTGATGGATTTGCTTTTTCCTCTGGTTTATTTTCACTCCTCTGCTAATTGGATTTATTGTTGCAATTGCTTGAAAAATTAGTTTTGAATGCTTGAAAACACTCTATAAACTGATTCGAATTGATTTTTCTTTCTTTCGAAAGTTCTCATTCCATATGTGATTATTAGGTGTGAACAACTGCTAACTAGGCGAACATGTTGTTGCCTTTCAAATGTGCCTGTCAAATCAGCAGACAAAATGCCAAAAGGCAGTCAATGAAATACTTGCTTACTCATGTTGTCATGTTTCTCTGTACCTGTGTGAGTGTGTGTGTGTGTGTGTGTGTGTGTGTGTGCGTGCATACCAAGTTGTAGTCATTGTCCTCATTGGAAAAAGTTTTTCGTCTCCCTTGTAGTCGTAGATTTAGTAGTTGTCACAGGAAAAAGTGGGAAACAGGACAAATGTGCGCACATTGCCGAACAGGTAATACTTTCAGTTCTTTGATTTTGACAACGGAGAATGCTTTTGTTTTGGCCAGGTGTCAGACAACGATAATTGGTAGGAAAGAGCCAGGATAATCCATCGGTTTAATCATGACGAGACATTATTATCAATGTCGAGTCTTAACTGATTTCGATGAGCAATGTGTTTTTAATTACTGGTGGCATAGTTTAAATCTTTAATTGTTAATAGTCAACTAAGAGTATTATTCACAAAGTTCCGAAAAGATTTAAAATTAATGAAAACTTATAATGTAATAAGTAGCTTAAGTTATTAAAGTTTCAGTCTTTTTCGCGCCGTTCTTGAAAGAAATGCAACAGTTAATGCTAAATAAATTACACACTAATGTGGGTGGCTTTAGGCGGTTAGTCAATCTAGAAGAGCACATTGATTGGGCTCTCCTCTTCTTTCACACACACACACACACACACACATGCAGTGTGTGATGTCTGTCAATCTCTCGCACAGTTTTATAGGAACCACTGCTGTGACCAAGCGGACGCTCTAACGAGTTCTAAAACATTTCGCCCAGCTAAACGAAGTTAAACGCACTGAATAACAAGTAGTTCTTTCACACACACACACACACACATGAACATACAAGCACACACACACATACACTAAATTTGTGGCATATCTGGAGATGGAGTTAACTTGAGACGAAGCGAGACAGCGACACAAACTGAATCCTAATGAAGCAAGTACAGTGTGCGGTTGCATGCGGCGTATACGTAACGCTGATTTCGCCCCCTGGACTGTCGCATTGACACTGCGCCAATGGCCAAAGTACGAGACTGGGTTCGATTTAGAAGCTTGGGATAGGACAGGTTTCTGACTGGGCCAACTAATGAGCAGTTAAATATTTGTTGACAGCAAAATCGGCTGACTTAACGCTAATTAATCGCTTTGTAAGCTGCAAAACGCACTTTTTTTGTTGTGGTTTTCACTTTAGTCTAGCTTGTGTAATTTCATAATTGTCAACAAATTAATATACAATTTTATTTATTTACAATGTGTGCATAATTATGATTTATGCAATTTTTCACCCAACAACAAAAAAAAACAAAATATAAATGACATTACAATCCGATTATCTAACACATATTAAAATTAACATTTTCATTGGACTCTTAGTTATTTACCCGGCCTGTCATAATTCCCTTTTGGTCACTGACCGCCAAGTCCCTTTGAATTTTAATTTTATTTACTTTAATTAAAATGGATTAGTTTTGGGCCAATTAAATTATATTATTTTCCATGCATTTATCGCATATTTTATGAGCTGAACGAGAGAAGAGCTTGTAAATAAGATGTCTGTTATGAGTTGCTAATTGCGCAAATAAATCTACTGCCACTGTTTTCACTTTTCATATTTATTAAGAATTTCGAATACTCATGTACAGGGTATTCTAACTTTGTCAAAAAGTGTGTTAGTTTAATGCTTTCCATATGCCAAATTATTTTGGATTTATTTCAAATCAAATTAAATTAAACTTATATTCCTTTATACCCTTAACGCAGGTGTAAAGTTATAACTTATTTAAATCTCGTTTTTTGTAGTCTTTTACATTTAATTTAAATTCCCATCAAGCATTCCAACAGATCCAAATAAGCCTTGACAATCGTGTACTCGCCTCGTTTACAAGACATAAAGTACAACGTTCAATACTTACATAAGCTCGAGTGTTTAGCTTTCGAATTGAAAAAATAAAAACATAAAAAGAAAAGCGATTGAACGGTTGGAACAGAGAAGAACAAAGTGAAGAGCTCAACGCTTTGCATAGAGATTTGTGCGAAACTAAAAGAGGAGAGAGGAAGAAAAGAAGAGAAGAGGGAACAAAAGTCGTTGATGTATGATGTTGCCAATTGTTTGAAGTAAATCAAACGGCTCTGAGTCGAGTCGAGTCGAGACACGAAAAGGCATAGAAGGAAAGTTGGATGGATAAGCAAGTCCTACATGGCAGAAAAAGGCACAGTAAATACCCGGTACAGTGAATGTTGCTGCCTGCGTGCCTCTTGGTAGCATTAGCTCTCATTCGGATGCTGCTGTTGGTCTTGGCCCAATGTAAACAAAGCGCATTGAAATATTGCCAGAAATAAAGCAGACAGTGCCGGCCAGAAGGATGTGCTCCCCATTTCTACTGCTGACAGCTGCTTAGGGGTAGAGACGAGCAGAGTAGAGGATTAGGAATTGGGGACATTCTGTCATTTATATTTCGGTTCTATTCGAGTTATTCAATCAAACCATTTATCGAGAAAAGCGAGCCAACTCCTTTGCTGTGGTCGGCTTTGTGGCCACCACATGCAAATGGACAGAAATTAGTGAGGAACTAAACGCTGCGATAAATCAACTTTAACTTGGCATAAACTACAATGGTATATAGTACAATAAGATAGCACAATATAAAACGCAAATAATTGAACAACTTAATGCGAATTTATGACTGCAGCTGGATGATTTTCCCAAATTAACTTGCACATTTTACAACTCATTTAAAATGGGACCGCAAAACATTTCGACACTGAATAATTTATGGTAATACCAATCACAGACGCAATACAAAATGAATTATACTTTACACACACACACACAAACATATACAAACATTTATTCGTTCACATTAGCATATAAATCGGGCAACTTAACAGATACTTAAGCCCACGCTGCGCATTTATTCAGCATAAATAATGTATAGGTAATAAATTTTGATAATTGCTTGGGTTTTCCAGCAAACGAGTTTGCAGTTTTATTCACGAGCAATTTGAGGAAACCCTTTCGGTTGACATAATGTTGAAAAATTTAATAATTCTAAACAATAAATTGCATTTACTTATTCAGTTGACCGCAGGTCATACATTGTGAAAACTTCTGATAGAGCTTTAAAATTATATGTTTTAATGTCAATTATCATCAATAATTGTTTTTTAAACTGTTCTTTTCCTACTTTTCTTTTGTTTTTATAGGAATTCAAAAAAATAGTAGTCATCTACTATTTCTATTAAATAAAGATAAAAATAAGTGTTGCAGAATGAAATTGAATTTTTAAATTACAAATACGAATTCAATTTTATTAACAGTATTTAATAAAAATAGAAATTCGAAATATTGATAAACTTTTGTGCAATCATCCAGCTGATTATTACACACAGAAAACATACATAATTTTTTTTTAAATTACATATCCAAAATATCTATAAATTAGAAAATTGATAGAAAGCAAATAAAATAAACAAATTAGAATTAATTTGTTGATTGAAATTTTACTCTTCAAAATGATTTCATAAAAAGTAAATGTTTGTCTTTTTACCGTTTTATTGCATTTTGCAAAATTAGCAAAATTTCGCAAACGGTCAAAACTTTGAAAATAAACGGAATATAAAAAAGGAAAACAAAATTCGAAAAAAAAAGTTAATTAAAACAAAAACTAACGCCGCTGGGTGGCCAGTGCCAGTGTTGCCACAACATTAGCAGCCAAAATTCTGGCGCTCGAAATTCTCATCCAAAAACAAAATTAATTTTCGGGCCAGGCTAAAGTTTTTCTGGCCAACGAGAGTTTGCATTGCTTTGCATATTTTATATGGCGGAAATGTAGCGCACAACAACACACACACACCCACACATACGTATCTACACACAAGCACACACACATATGGAGATGGAACAATGCGCCCCAAAAGTATGCAACACGCAAATTATGCATCGCAAGGCACATAAGACAAACTTTCACTGGCTTTGGCAGATTCGACAGGCGAAATGAAAATTAATATGAAAACAACAAAAATGTGACTAACAATGCATATCAGAGATGCAGCAACAGCAACAATACACCACAATCCCAATCCCAATCCCGATTCCAATTCCAACGAATGGACCGCTGCAACAATATAGTAGTATATAGTGTATAGTAATTACAAATTCAGCTAACTATCTAAACGGAACTGCCAACGGGTCGCGTACTGGCATTTATAGGCCAGTCCAACTCCATGGAAAATCAGCAGTTATTAAATTATGAATCAGAGCTCAAAGCATAAGTTTTTTAATATTTAATTGCTTTGACTATTTAATCCACCCACCAGGATCTGATTTTCGATGCCCTGCGAATTCCACACAGAATTTGAAAGTAAATAAAATTTTAATTTTTGCTATTCCTGTTCTATTCTGAAAGAATTTTATAATTTAAATATTTTTTAAGCGAACTCATGGTTAGATGTCAATATGATATTGAACACTTGATTTAGAACTTATTTTAAAAAGCATAGTTCAAAGTTTATTCAAAGGTTTAATCTGAAAAAAATAAATGAAAAATGTCTTTTGCAATCAATACCTTAATCTATATATTTACAATCTTATCAATACAAATACTGCTTTTTTTAAATAATTCGATTTCATTCGGAAATCAGGGAAAATCCCTGTTTCACCGAACACCTTATTGTTAAAACGAGGTAAATATTATAGCTTTTTATTATTGAAAAGGTTTCGCTGCACTCAGAGGGTATCTGCCAGTCGGGCAGTCTGAATTGCTACAATTTTACCAAATGAACGAGAAATCAAAACAAAAGCAAAAGGAATTGCTACTCAACTAATATGCTGTCAAACGGGTTTCCGCGAGTTCACTTTAAAATATAATAATAAGAAAAAAAAGAAAAACAAAATTTAAAGTAAACAAAAGCAAAGCCAACTCGTATCAAGTTTTAACGGGTGGGATGTCTCTGGTTTCTTGCTTTTGTTTTATGGATAGACGACACACGACAACAGCAGCAGCAACAACAACAACAACAGCAACAACAACGATCGAATCGATCGATCGATGGATCGTCGGATCGTCGCATTGTCGGATCTATTGAGGGTGCTGTAAGAGATCTGCTCAGTTACTCAGAGACGTGCGTGGCGAAAGAAGCTGACGCGTCGGCAACTTGGCTATTTTTGTGATTAGTTTTTAGACGCGAGCGAGCCAAATAAATTAGATTTAGAATAACGAAAATGCTTCGATTGTAACGAGCACATTTAATGCTCAGTCGACGGCAACCTCAGTGCAAATCGTTTGAACGCGACCGAACTTATATCTTGTAACTTAATTTATTAATCAATAAAAAATTTAATCAGTCCCGGAATTGGGTCAAGTGCATAGTTCGTGTGGCACAGTAGCCTTAAAAATTGTGAAACTGTAAGCAAAACGCTGAAGAGCAATTGAAAATTGGCAGAAGAAAAACAGATGCAAATCGGCAGCTGCAACAACAGTTTGAGGAGCACTGTGTATTTGTAAATGTAATAATTATGAAATAAGCATTTCTGCGTTGATCAATAATTATTAAAATCTATACAAGTAGTGTTAAAAATGTGCTTAAAAACACATGCAAAAACATAATTAATGTGTAGTTAATAAACAATTTTATATCAACATTAAGTAAATTACAGTTAAAGTGCAATTGTTCAATCGCTCTACACTTTAAAAGGTAGAAGTCTTTGATAATACTATTTTCAAAGGTCTGGCTACCCCAAAATTAGTGGCAATGCTGCGCTCATAACAGAATTTCATATTAACAGTGGGAACAGTGCTGCCAGGTGTTGAGCGCTCACATAAGCTAGATTCTGATTTAAAAAAACGATAAAATGAGCTAAAAATAAAAAAATAATATTCGGAAAAACAAGCTATGTATATCCAAATGAGACTAACATATTTTTGTGTCAAGTTGTAGGTATAAAATTAAAAAACTATATAGTTAAAATAGAAATAATTATTATTTAAAAAAAAAAACAATTAATATTGCATTGAAAGTTTGCATTGTGTGCATTGTGTTGCACAATTTTGTATAACAATATTAATCTGACCGAAAACTCGTTCCATTTGAATGGCAAAGGAAGCAAGGAGCTCAAATGGATTATTATTCCCTGCGTCTTTATAGGAAAGCACCTCTAACTGAAATCGGACAATGTTATTAATCTGTTCCCATTTAAAAAGACGAATTTGATCAATTTTTGATTTAAAATCATCAATGAAATCATCGCAAACCATTTAAAACTTACAAAATATTGATTTATTGCTAAAATAGGCTATATGAACTTTAAAAAATGCTATAAGTTTTTTGCAAATTTTATAAGTCTTTCCATTTTAAAATATGCTAGATCTAGCCTGAAATAAGCTAATCTGGCAACACTGAGTGGGAATAACAGAGCGCAACAACAAACATGAATCAATGTCTGCCAGTAAACGCAAAGATGTCGAAGGCGAAGAAGGTTTTGGACGAGGCGCGTGAGACTCAAAATCGGGAACTGGACCTTGTCGACAAGGGTCTGGTGTCCTTTGAGGAGCTACCAGGACTATGTAAGTACGCTGTGTGAATTTGCTTCAGTAATCTGTGAATAATCCGTATTTAATAATGCTAAAACCCACGCAAAGTCTATGACGCCATCGAGAGCAAGATTAACAGCATTCTGTCTGATGACGCCAGCGTCTATGTATAAACAAAGTGCAGTAGCAGAAATATTAATAGCTGTGTCAATAGTGCTGATTGTGTTGCATAGTGAGGAGTAAGAAAGGCTTTAAATTACTATTTAATCCGTGTCTTGCATTTAAAATGCCAGCAGAAACGCCCAATATATTTTTTATTTGTTTCAATTATAAATAGTAACAGCAGACGCTAGCGTTGTCCCGCTCACACTTGCGCCTTAACACTGCCTGTTGCATGCTTAGCAGCAAACAGCTGTTTGGGTATTGTGTTTTGCTGCCCAGTAGGAAATTTGCTGGGACACAAATATAAGTGGGAATTTCTTTGAAAAAACTTAGAATTTAATTTAATATGTTTGAATTTAGCAGGCATTTCATTAAACATTCTTAAAATTAAATTAACCAATTAAATTCTCTACAGTTAACATGGCCAATATCACGCGGCTAACGCTGTCCCACAACAAAATCAGCATCATAAGTCCCGGCATCGCCAACTTGCTGAATCTGGAGATCTTGAATCTGTCCAATAATCAGCTCTCTGAACTGCCCGTGTCACTGTCATCGATGCCAAAGCTGCGCATTCTGAATGTGTCCATCAATAAGTTGGCGAATCTACCTCGCGGATTTGGAGCATTTCCCGTGCTGGAAGTGCTTGATCTGTCCTACAACAATCTGAATGAGCAGGTGCTGCCAGGTAACTTCTTTGGCATGGAAACACTGCGTGCCTTGTATCTCGGCGACAACGACTTTGAGTATATTCCCAAGGAGTTGGGACAGCTCAAGAATCTGCAGATCTTGGGTCTGCGGGACAACGATCTGTTGGAGTTGCCGCGTGAGGTTGGAGACTTGGCGCGTTTGCGGGAGCTCCACATCCAAAACAATCGACTGCAGGTGTTGCCCCCAGAGGTGGCACAACTCGATTTGCTTAGCAACAAGTCGGTAATGAAAATGGAGGAGAATCCTTGGGTTAATCCCATAGCTGAGCAGTATTTGCTGGGCATCAGTCACGTCATTGAGTATCTCAAAACGGAAACCTACAAAATGTGAGCATCAAATTGAATATCTATTATTCCTTAAGACAAACTAATGTTTATATATTTTACTTTAGCATCTACAATCGCCATATGCAGGGAGGACGCAGTGGTCCACCACCTCCCAAGGCAGATAAGAGCAAGAAGGCGTCCCGAATTCGAGCTTAAGTCCGAGCTCAGAAGTTTTCGTCACGCCAGGCTGTCAGAGCAGCTCATTTTGTGTTTTCTTTTTAACCAAAAAACAAGTTCTTTGTATACTAATTTTTAAGTATTTTTTATATTAATATTTAATTGTGGAAAGTGCCTTCAATGTTTGCTAACAAATGTGAATAAAACAAAAGAAACTCGGAAGCTTGGACTCTGTTTTGCATCAAGAAAGTCAGGAATTGGGTCAATGAAACAATGGTTTTATGTATTTTATAAAATAGTAGTTTTGTTCTTCTTTTTATTATCATTTCTTATGTTCATTCTTTTGTTTTTGTAGCAGTGTTTTTAGCCTTAAGTTCAATTAATTAATTCAGTATTTAGTATAATTAAATTAATAGTTAAATGTTTTTTGTTTTTGTTATCTGTCTGTACTTTTGTTTTGTTTTGCGATAAACTAATAGCATAGTTTTCATTTGTTTTTGTTGTCAATTTAAATATAATTCATACTTTATATATGTATATATATATAAATTTTAGTAATTATTGTTAGACTTATTTTTGCTGCTTCTTGTGTATGTTCAATTTAATTTTAATTTATTTCACTTAATTAATGTTCTTTTTTTTTTGTATATTTCTTAGAGATTTTCTATTTACATGTTGTTTATTTTTTTAGATTAGCAATAATTGAAAATAATGAACTTTTAATAAGAAAAAAGTGTTGAAAAGAATTGTGCAATTTTAATTACTCACAAAGGGGAATTTTAATTTGCCTAGATAAAGTTCAGTTTAACAATTAAAAATGGTATCAAAATTTCTAAAAAAAAAAAAAAGAAAGTGATTGAAATTATTTTTGAGAGCACTTTGATGTGATTTCTCCAAGTTTTTGATACAGACAAAAACAAAAAACATAAACTAGAATGCTTATTAAAAATACAACAAATAGATATACATATGTATTTGTTTACTTAAAAACTTAAACTATCGAGGATATACATGCCATTTACGAGTAACATTTAACATAATCAGTTGCTGGCTAATAAACAGCTCTTTAAAACATAAAGCTTTAAACCTAATACAATAGATGACAATAGAAAATCAATACTAAAATTATATAAATCATGCAGTGATGTTCTTCGTCTTCTTCAACGACATATTCTTCAATTTGTTGTTGTGTGAAATGAGATGAAAAAATTGTAATTTGCTTATTGAATTGCTTGCATTATTCGATTCAGATTCCGCAATAAATTAAAAATTTAAGTTTCAGTTGTTCTCTCAAAATGACTTTGGCAACAAATTTCGTAAATTCTATTTTGATTAATCGAAAAAGGAAAAGTTTTTTTTTTGTTCTTTTTTTCTGGTTCTTGTCGCTAGTTTACAAATGCAATTTTGCGGCTGAAACTAAAGTTTTGGCCAGTATTTCAGTAAAATACAATTAAATGCTGTGTTTTTTTTTCTGTTTTTGTAGCTGATTAATTAATTTGCACCTTTTTACAAAACGCATATTTGCATTGCTGAATTTTAATTTATTTTTCTTGCATTTGCTCATTAGCAATTGTTTGACATTTATTTTATTTTTTATTATGATTTTTTTTTAATATAATTTTCATTTTGTAGTTTGTTTTTCATTCATTTAAATATTAGTTTTATTCATGTTGTTGTTGCTGCTTTGTAAATAAGTACGCACAATCATTATATTATATGCATGTATGTATAGATGTATGTATATATATATATATATATGTATATATATCTGTGTGTGTTTATTTATTTACTATGTATTATGCAATCTGCCTTTTTAATTATTTATAATAATAATGATTTGCATTTCCATCTCAATTAATTTAATCAAAAATATCGTTCGTGTTTTTTTTTAGATTTTTGTTTGTCTGTTTGTTGGTACACATGAAATTTGCTTTTCTTTCTTCTTCTCTTTCTCTCTCTATCTATCATTATCTTTCTCTCTCTCTCGTTCTCTTTTTTTTACTTTGCATGCTTGTTTAAATAAAAATAATTAGCATAAAAATTACATTTACATTTAATTTGAGTTCATTTGATTTTTGTTCTTGCTGTGACTGTGCTAGCTGTTGTTGTTGCTGTTGTTGTTGTTGCTGTTGCTGTTGTTGTTGCTTCTTTTGCCCCTTTGCTTTTGGCTTTTTATGGCGCTCCGACGTCAATTTTGTCTGTCAAACTTTACTATTGTTGGGCGCCCGCGTCGTCGACTCATAGTGGCCACGCCCCAACGCCGCATAGGCGTCAGCGTAGGCGTGATTTTGTTGTTGCTGCTGCTGCTGTTGTTGTTGTTGTTGTTGTTCTTGATCCAGTTGCTGGTGCTCCTGCTGTTGGTCCTGTTGGTCATGCAGCGATGTTGGTCGACTATAGCTTACTTGTAGCGGCGGTGGCGGGGACGCGACGCCTATATAGAAAACATTTCAGAAAAACAAGCAGAAAGGGAAATCACATCAGTAGCTGTTTTAGTTTTCTTGGCCAGTTGCTGTGGCGCCACTTCAAGTGTCTTCCCCCAGGGAGGCTACTTAAATGGTGCCACATCCCGCACAATATTTAAATTCATTCACGTACATTTAAAGTTATCAGTTTGTTTTTTTTTGTAATAAAGTTGTATATGCAAGTGAAAATGCCTTTTAATACTTTTTTTTTTATATTTTAGACAAATATTAAAAATGTACAGATATTTTTTCAGGCTTTTTCATTTGCATGCGGTTAGAATTGTTAATTGTTTAAGGGTGTTAAAATAATTAAATATTTATTAAAAAACTGAAAAAATTGTGAAATGGTTTGCATTTTCCATTTATAAAGTTTGAAAAAAAAATTGTAAAGTGTCGACAAATAAAATTGAGTATTAATTTAATTAAAAGTGTTGCTTACTTCAAGTTCCACTTCAAAATTAAATATTATTTCACAAAAATATTTGTTGATACATTTTCACAACTAAATCAAAATATTTGACTTGTTAAAATTTGAAGTTGTTTTTTTTTTAAATTAACACAAATTTACAATTTTTAATTCAATTTAATTTTCAATTCTTTTTATCGTCAGTAGTAAGTGTTAATATTGTTAATGGTTAGTAGTTAATAAATCATTTAGTTTTGTGCGCATGCAATAACAAAAACAACAACAATACAATAGACTAGGTAAACGAAACGGAAACAGGACAAAAACAAAGGAAATACCAATACAAATAAAGGGAAATCATATCCAAATCCAAAACTGACAAACAAAACATGCTGCAAAAATAAAACTACAAAAAGAAAAAGGTTCGACGGATGGTTAGAAGAATCAAAGAATGGGGAAACTAAATCGAAATAAAAGGTAGGAAAGGGAAGAAACTCCATTTAAAAATATTGTCATACCAATTGCATTTCAAATTCTGTGTGGTAGAGGGAAAAAGCGTTTCTTGGAACGATGGAAATGTTTCGTTTGAAAGGAAATGAAGGGCTGTTGTTGTTCTGGTTTATGTTGAATTTTATAGTATGGCATTTAGGCAGCGTTCCAATTCCACGCGTTCCACTCTCGAGTGCTCCATTTTAGTAGACAATATTGCGACGCGTCTTTGAGGCCGCCGATGATTTGTCTTTGCTGCTGCTGCGGCTGCGATTGCTGTGTTTGTTGTTCTGTTGTTGTTGTTGTTGTTGGGCTGTGTCTTTGGCTTTGGCACTTTTGGCGTTCTTACTACTACTCGCCCCCGAGGGCGTGGCTGTGGTAGTGTTGTTGGTGTTGTTGTTGGTACGTGATGAGCGGGACTTATTGCGTGGTGGTAATTCTGAATTTTCAGCGTGTTTTTTTTTGTTTGGGAAACACAAACAGAAACAGATATAAAAGAAAATGGAAAGAAAATGATGACAAAATTTAAATTAAATTGGGATGATTGAAATCGTTCTATCTCTGTCTAAACTAGCTTGGATTACTAATTGGAGAGAACTCTAGGCGGATGGGACACGCACCTTTCGGCGCATAAAACGCTTGTGGTTGTTGTTGTTGTAGCGGTGAGAGTGCTTGTTGTTGTTGTTGTTGCTGCTGCTGGGGCAACGGCAACGGCAGCTGTGCCCTTGCCACAACACCGCCGCTGCTAATGGCCGCCTGCACACCGCCACCAATGGCACCACCCGCTCCCGCTCCCGCCTGCTCAGCTCCATACCCCGATCGAGCTGCTCCTGCTGCGGCTCCGGCTCCAGTCGCCTGCGGTCTGCCACTGCTGCTGGGTCGCGCGCCACGGCCATCGCTGCGTCGCGCTTGATTTGCACCCGAGTTGCGACTGGCATGACTGCCACCTGTGGGCAACGGCACTATCGAGTGCCCGCCCTGATGTCGATCCCATTCGTGCGGATGTGCATTGTGATGATGCGAGCGTCCGCCTCCATGCCGTCCGCCTGCCCCACCGCCACCGCCAGCTGCGCCGCCACCGCGCGGATAATGCTGCGCCTCGTGCGCTGGCGGCGGAATGCTGCGTGGTCCAGCGCCTCGCTGATGCGGATGACGCTGCTTTTGGTTCGGAGAGAAAATAAGAAATGGCGTGAATTAATTTACATTCAATTGGACAGTAAGATTCCCAGCAAGAATAAAAATATGAATATATATGAGATCAGAAATGCTCTTGAAAATTGTGTCCACTACTCGATCTCTTTTTCAATTAATTTCGTAAGTTTCAGCTCCACATGGTTCACATTATTAAAAAATTACTATTTAAAGCCCACCAAAATGTATTGTCTGATCAATATCAAATTTTTAAAATATATTAACTGACTGCCAAGTTACAAAAATCAATTATGAAAAAAAAACAAGGCCATAACATAACGTTGGACATGGTATTTCTAAAAAAGCATAACTCCACCGTTATGGGTCATGGGCCAATCCAAATTTGCGAGCAAATAGTTAATAATTTACTTTCAACAAATTTTTGTATTTTTTTTTTTGGTAAAAAATTAATAATTTTATTTAACTGGCTTACTGTTACCTTTGGGGCAACTTAATCAAGTTTTAAATTTGTGAAAAACCAACGGGGTAGGTCACATGGACGTTAAATGGGACAATTTTGTTATACAAATTTTATAATTATTACTTAATACCAGTGTTTAAAAAACTGCATTAAATTTAATATCATGTGCTTCAGCTTCTAAAAATATCAGAAGTCGCAGTCGAAGCAGCAGCATAAATCAAACAGCTTCAAGAATCAAACAGCAGAATTGGTCGTCGTTTTTCGTTTTTTACTTTTTGCTGTGCTGCTGCTTTCGATAACACTATGTAACAAGATTTTTGTCCATGGGTTGTAATTGTTATTTCCTAGTCAGTTAGTGACTCGCAGTATAAACGCAAATGTCGAAAAACCACCCACTTCTGATCATACCTGTTAAATAATGATTAGTAATCATAATCATTAGTAATTAAATTATTTTTGTTTAAAAGTCGAACCAATGATTAAATTACAATTATTTTGGGTTTTGCCCAATTATTTAATGATTACGATTAGAAAAAATCAAAAAAAAATCTAAAATTATTACGATTATTCAAAAATAATCAGGAAAATCAAAAAAAATCAAAAATAATCGTTTTGACAGTTTCCGGATTATTTTTGATTTTTTCTGATTATTTCTGATTTTTTAGATTTTTTTAGATTTTTTAGTAAAAATCAAATTATTTTAAATTTTCACAATCAAAGTAGCCAAAGCTTTTCATTAAAGTTGCTTTTTGTGCTCTCTAAAGCAGTTAAATTCAGAAGAAAACAGGAGTAGCTAGAATAATCCCGTAGCTATTAAGGGGCATTTACACTAGTTGACAAGCTGGTCAATTTCATCTCAGTAGGCTGAAAATTTTGATGGCAACTTAATCAACTCTAGTGTAAACGGTGGTCAACTCTAAGCAAAAGTGTGTTGACTTGGTAAAAAGCACAGCCTACTGAGATGAAATTGACAAGCTTGTCAACTAGTGTAAAGGCACCATTATACTCCAAACTTTCAACGTTGAGGTTCGATTCCCCTGTTGTGTTTAAGAGTCTAAATATCGTCAAAGCACAGTCTTAACTTAAGACTGTTACAAAATCTTCTTTGACGATATTTTTTGTGCAAAAAGTGAATTTATTTTAGTGGTTTTTCTGAATAATGGAAATGTGTACTAATATTTGTTAAGAATTAATGGCGGAACAGTTGTGAAAAACATTACACAACAATTTTAATTTAGGATAAAATGCCACGACCATTATTTGAGAGCGATTGCGATTTTTCAGCAGATAACGCTTTCGAAGATGCATATCTTAAACCTTCCCTATAAGATACGGTCGATAAGAGGAGCGCTCAAGAGGTCTACAAAAGCAACTTTAATCAAAAGCTTTGGCTACTTTGATTGTGAAAATTTAAAATAATTTGATTTTTACTAAAAAATCTAAAAAAATCTAAAAAATCTAAAAAATCAGAAATAATCAGAAAAAATCAAAAATAATCCGGCAACTGTCAAAACGATTATTTTTGATTTTTTTTTATTTTTTCTGATTATTTTGAATAATCGTAATAATTTTAGATTTTTTTTTGATTTTTTCTAATCGTAATCATTAAATTATCACAAATTTTTCAACAGTGAATTATATAATCACTACGATTATTTCGAATAAATAATCTAATTGATTAGTAATTCTAATCGAGATTTAACAGGTATGCTTCTGATTTACTTTTATGTTTTTGGTTTTCTGAAGTTTTAATAAAATCTAGTTTTGATTTATATGTGCTGTTCTGTATGATTTTCTCTGTAGTAAAAGACTCAAACACGTTTTTCTCATAATTTTAGCATATTTTAATGAATCTCATTGTCCTGGTGACAAAAGCAAAGTTTCCGAGGAATATTAGGTGGTTTCCATACTTTTAAGACATAACAGACTAGGAAATAACAATTACATCCCAAGGACTGAGAAATTTTTTATTTTTGTTACATAGTGTAATGAGCGTAAGTCGAAGCTGCAGCAAGCGATCGGCTGCCGAAAGTCATTGGCAGTCGCAGTCAGGAAAAGCTGTCGGCTCGACTTTTTGCTGCTTTTGATTTTTGTCGCTTTTGCCTTCGATCAGCAGCCGCAAAGTAAAAAACGAAAAGCGGCGACTGTTTCTGCTGTTTGATTTTTGCTGCTGCTTCGACTACGACTTCTGAAATTTTCAGAAGCAGAAGCAGAAGCAACAGGTTATATTAAAAAGTCGCAGGCAGTCGAAGCAGAGAAAAGCTAAAATATTGCGACTTTTGCTACTTCGACTGCAGTTTTTAAACACTGCTTAATACTTATTTACGAATGTTTTAAAATACAATTTATATTATATTTATTTATATTTATTAAATCAAATACTTGGTCACTTTAAAAATCTGCAAATACAGCTAGTATTTAACCAGTAATAAGTACAAATGCTAACCCAAAACTAAGTCTTGATATCCCGAAATCGTGGACACTAGATTTTAAATTCCATCACTGTAAATACATATATTGCTTTTGTAAGCTTGCTCTTGATCTGAATTCAGCTTGCTCGTTTGCTTAATGATACTTAATAAAAACATAACGGCATGAGCATTGTGAATTAAAGGAGCCACAACGTGACCACCCCAGCTTAATCATATTAAGAATGCTTGAAATTCGCTTATTTCGACTTTTCCTAGTCTCACTTTAGTACCGTTTGTAGTACGGAGTAGAATGAAACTTACCATTCTGCGTATTGTGTTCATTGGCGCACGCAGAGTTTCGCTGATGCGTCGAGCCCGACGCTTCTTGGGATTGGAGCTGGGCGTGTGCACGGCACAGCATTTGATGAAGGCGCCCATGACGACGATGAAGGCGACGCCCATGAGCACGACCAGATACCAATTGCCGGTGATCCACTCGGCCACCGTGAGCAGAGTTTCCCGATTGAGCAGGAGATTCTTGAGACGCACCAACGGCCCGTCGGCGTCGACGGCGCGGCACTTGAGAAAGACATCGCAGTAGCCCTGGAAGTTGTCACACGGTGAGCCCGGCTGGAGACTAATGCCGCCCTGCTGGATGTTGTACTCGGCGGCGAATTCGCTGGTGCTGCGACAGGTGGCAGTGTCGTTGCCATCCTGGCAGGCCAGTTCGCACAACTTGCGCTTGTTCACGTGCGGCACCATGGACGAGGTGAGGAAGCACTTGGTCATGTTCCACAACAAGCAAGGCGAGCCACTGCACTCGCCACGGATGCAGAGGGCGGTGCCATTGTTGCACATCGTCTTGTCGTCCCGATGCCGCGGCTCGGGGCACTCGGCCGTGGTGCCGTTGCAGGTGCTCGACCAACTGCACTCGGTTTCCTCCTTGCACTTCTGATGGTAATGCGTCGGCACAAACGTGCACGAGTTGGACAGACAGCAGGGACCCTGCGATGGGGAGCATTGTGTCTTGGCCCGACGTTTGCAGCCCTTGGCACTGGAATTGAGAGATTGATCGTATTCGCTGATGAGTCGCGGGTAACAGCATTTGTCCTTGCACTCCTCCTCGTTGAAGCCGCAGTCGCACTCCTCGCCTGACTCGACGATCTTGTTGCCACAGAAAGCGCCCTCCGACGCCTTGAAGCAATCGCGTTTCGAGTTTCCCACCAACACGTCGAGCACATTCGAAATGTTGCGGATGGAGCACGGCGAGAATTTCGAATTGTTCGGACGATCACCGGATGTGGCGCTGGCGAACATTATAAAGTTGCCATTTAATCCACCAGGACGGCATTCTTGCGGGTAATCATGCTGTGAAGAAATTAAATTCAAATTAATACGAGGAATAAAACACAAAGAAAGCTTTAAAAAAGTTCAAAAAAATGTGAGTGAAGAACGAGGGAAAAGCAAATCAATGGAAGTGATGGAATTGTTTAAAATTAATATAATTAATATAATAAAAATTGGCGGTTTAAATAGAGCAAAGCGAATGTTATAATTATCTGGGGAATATGACTGATATGCAAAAATAGTTACAAATAGATAATGAAACAAAATAGTAAGATTGGTATAGAACACGTTTCAAGATTGTGGATAAGAAATGCAGAATTGACAGAAAGGAGTAAAAAGATTTAAAAATATGGTGAAAAAGGATTCAATTTGTTTGAAGGACCAACGAAATGGAACAGGAATTATCATTAAACGGTTGAGTAGAGCAATGCGATTGTAAATTTGTGGCGAAAAAGACAGTGCGGAAATGTAAAAAGACACTAAAGCAAACTAATGGAACAAAAATAAAAAATAAAATATAATACATTTTAAGATTAAGACATGGAAAAATGGCTTAAAAGAGCACAGAGATTTGCAAATATGGTGAAACAGAACACAATTTTACTAAGAAACAACAGAAACAGAGAAACAAAGTATTGGTAAAAAAAGAAATGAAAATAAAAAACATTAACAACTGCAAAGCGAATTGAAAGAATTTAACAATAGAATGTAACACCATTAAAGATCGAAATTAAAAAATTGGGAAACAATTTAAAAAGAAAATATAATTGTAGAAACAAATAACAATATGAATATGTGAAACATCTGAATGAAACTCTTTCTAAATTTTATCGCTCTACTCACAGGTGATCCAAAATTGTGACCTATTTCGTGGGCCAATGTCAATTGCGATACTTTTGGCGGTACGCGACTGTTGTAGTTGACAAACGTGATGATGCCCGTGTTCAATGAACGCTTCGTGCTCTGGTATTGGCCACCCACCGTCTCCGTGTACGTCTTATACTTCTCACAGATGCCGCCCGAGGCACCCGATGCACTGGCCACCCAGGCCAAGCCCAAAGTGCCGCCAGTGAAATCTCTGCAAAGAAATTTAGAACATTTTAAAAGGCAATCACAATTAGGTAATAGATTTTTGCACTCACCTGTAGGTAAACACATAGGCCAGACAAAAGTCCGAATGATCCTCTAGTGAATGGAGATTCAGAAAGTTCGATACGTCCATGTGCTCATTGCAAAATGCATTATGTGGTCCATTGTAGGCACCTCGACAGGCAGAGTCGTCGTCGATTTTAATACGTTGCACCTAGAGGGAACAAAATTTCAGAAATTATTTATAAGTAAAAGAAATTATCATAGGAAAAATGAATATCTAAATTATTAATTATTATTATTTAATTTTTCTTAGCATCTATTTTATGTTGTGCGTGCATTCATGTTTTTTTATTCCATATACAGTACATTTAATTGCATTGAAAGGTTTTTGAAAAGGTATACAAAAATTCATTTCATAACTTTCATACACTCACAGTGAAAATTGGAATTCGAAATTTATTTATTTTAATTTAATTATTTTTGATAAAAATATGTATACTGCAAGTTTTTATCCTTATCGTTTTTCAAAGTTTGCTAAGCAATGTCAATTAAGTTCTAAATGATGTGAATGATAGTAAAATGTATAATAAATCTCTTAACATTCTATTATTTGAATCTTATTTGCTGCGGTGCATTCCTCAACGGAAGCCTCAGCTTTAAGTTTGCCTTGATGAAGTCAACTCAACAGAGAATGGCTTCCAACATAATTATTGGGTTGTCTGAGGCTTAAACGTTCCCCCTTTTGCCATGCCGACCAGGCACTGGACATGGTCTTTGTTCTTAGTCCATTGTTGGCGGAACTCTGACGCTGTTGGCCATGGCCGACCGACAGGGGGCGCCAATGTGTCACTCACATTTCCATTTACACTCCCACTTACCTCAAAGCGTATGTTTCGATGCTCTGTGCGTCCATCGAACTTTGTGTTGCGGTAAATGTAATTAACGGCCGTCACATGATGTGCAATCAGCGATGTGATTTCCTCGCGGGTTTTCACATCCACCTCGTACTTGCGACCGCGATCGTGCTGTAAGTACAGATTGTTTCAGTGTTGTGAATTAATTTACAAAATAAAAAAGCAAAACATGGAGGAAAACGCAGTCAACTTTTAGGCGTTTCACGTAATAAAAATCTCAACCGCAATGCCAATGCGCTTGACATTCGCAGCAAAACGGGTCGCCCACATGGGGATGTGTCAAACAAAGCAGCCAGACAAACAACCGACCGACCTCCCGACCCCATTCCAGAATTAACTTTCACCCGCCCCCCACACACACACACACACACACACCCACCTATACACACACAACCAACAAGCACTCTTCAAATATATTTGTATAAAAATGCAAATTCAGCTAAAACCCGTCGAATATTTTTACTGAAGTTTATTCGGTTTTATGCGCGCGCTGAGCGGGTGGTGACTTTGGGATTACCTAGGGGATATTTCAGGGGGACGGATAAGGTGGAAGAGGGTCTATCATCGCTACCGCTAACGGCAGTTTTTGGTTCCAAAATCAAAACGCCGCTGGGCGCAATGACAACAAAAACCGAGTAAATATTGCTGTTGCCAAACAAAGACAGACGGTCTGATACCTCGTTCTAAATAGGATAAATAATTACAAGTATCTGTATTTGAATAAGTTAAGCAAATTCCATACAATTTTAATAAATTTTAGTTGCTCTTTTAATTGAGTTAAAAATTGATTAAATGATTTACGTGACAATCATCAACTAAACGTCGTGTATACCCCTTAAAGCTTTACAGTAGAGTATAAAAGCGCGGCACGAACGCAACGGCGAACGAAACAAATGCGCGAATTATGCAAAACTCATTGCAAATAAACAGACAAAAAATTGGGGAAGAGAGGAGAAAAATAAAGAACGGGTGGATGAGGAGAAGGAGAAGAAAAGGGAGGAGGAGGAGACGAGTGTATCGCGTGGCAGGACGACTTTGACGAGGATGTTGACGTCGACAACGTCGCGTACAATGCGAAAAAATGAACGTAAACATAAAGTGCGGCAAAAGAATTGCTTGCGAATGGAAAAGGATAGAGATAGACAGAGAGTGAGAGAGAGGGAGCTAGCAGACTATAACGGTTGATTGCATACGGTACGCCGTTGGAACCGAAGCAGGTCAGCTGATTGGTTGATTGCTTTGAAGACGCCGCAAAGCAGGCAACACTCGAGCAATTTGTTGATAGGTAAGAAAAGTACTTTTCAGCATCTAAGGGGGAAAAACGGTTAAGCGACCTATTTCTAGTCCTAAGATGGAAACTGCTGAGAGTTTGGTTAACAATTGAGAGCATCTTATATAATACTCTCAATGATTTGATGCTAAGCCCTTGAAGTTAAAGTTAAAACATCATAACGAACAGAATAAATTTGAACAATGACGTGTTCTTGACTTTGGAGTTTGTCTTAACAAAATTTTAATAATTATAGACATAATTATGACAATAATAAATTTAAATTAATTGTGGAAAACAATTGAAATGTTTGAAATTAAATGACTAACTCCTCTTTTTGCACACATTTTTTTATAATTTTTATTTAAATTGTTCTAGATTTTGATTCTGAAGACCTTATCAGAGCTCCCTATTATTATATATGTATATCTTCTGAGGAAATTGTATTAAATGCAATACCGAACATCACAAATTTACATTTATTTCTATTATTGTTTTATATTAAAATGTTGAGATAAATTGCTACATAATTTTGATTTAAATTTTTCTAGATTTTGATCCTGACAACCTTCTTAATTTCAGAACTCTCTATTAAAATTACAATTTATATCACTTACGCAAAACATTTGCAGACTAAGGAAATTGTATTTAATGCAATACTACAAATCACAAATTATCATGAATTTCTATTTTTGTTTAAAATTCTGTTATGCAACCAACTGATTTGTAGTTATTTACATTAAGTTGATGATTGGATACTTTTAAAATTCCGAAAAACACTATTAAATTTCAATAACAACAAAAAATCCAACAACCCAGAGCTGAAGTACAATTTTCACTCAACGTAGCGCATCAGTCAATTTCTTTGGACCATCCCTCTTACCAAAAAGGAAGTGAAAAACATGGCGTCTGGCTGACTCCACGCGTCTCCCTTGTTCCCTCGCCTCGGCTGTGCTCACTGTCTGTTGCTTTCCGCTCCAGCAAAAACAAAAAATAAAAAGACAAAACAAAAATGGAGCTCGGCCTTTGTTTTATGCGCAGACCCAAAGTGAAGCGTTCGCTCGTAAAAAATTGCAAAATTCATGGATTTTGCTTTGTGTTTTTTTTTTAAGCCAACTCCAACTCCAACATCTCCTTCTCCTTCTGGCAGATGCTTCACTTTTAATTTGGCGCACGAGCTAAGAGCCCGACGGACTCGCTTTCCCCACTCTTAATCTACTATCTTTGCTCTGTCAGACTTACATCGGCAATGCCCTCGCGTATATGGCGCCAAATCAATGGATCTGTTTGTATATAGAGAGAGCAGGTATTTTTGTTGTCCTCACGGCCACCACGTCCGGATGAACCAGTTGTGCCACCGGAGCCACTCGATGATGAGGAGCCACCAGCACCACCGTTGCCACCACTGGCGCGACGCACTCGCTCGTGGACACGCTCATGCCAATCGGCAACATTGGCTGTGGTGCCGAGTCGCCGTCCGGTTGATGGATCATAGAATGCACCATCGGCAAAGTTCGCCTCCTTCGTATATTTTTGATGGGGGAATTTGAAGTCATCATCGCCGCTGGCGTATTTTTTTGGAGGATGATGTTGCTGTTGTTGCTGCTGTTGTTGCTGCTGTTGTTGCTGCTGTTGTTGCTGTGGGGCAGCCTTTTTGTGTTGCTGCTTCCGGTGCAGCTTTTGGACATCCTTTGACATCGGTACAGGCAGCTCCTCAACAGCTGAATTTTGTATGTTCTCCATCCATTGTGAGACCTCCTCGGTAATTCCGCAGCCGCCCACGTGACCTGCAAGTGCAAAAAATTGTTCAAGTTGAAGTTAATATGCTCAAGTTGAGTGCAAATAGACATCAAAAAATTTTGTAAGCACGCCTTCATTTTAAGCAAATTAATGCTGATGCAGCTACATTCAGTCTCACCTTCTCGTCCAGAGCGAAATAATTTCATTCAAGAGGATGAATTCAAACAAAAAAAAAAAAAAAAAACAGATGAATATAAACGACAAAAAATGAAAGAAAAAAAATTATGCACGTTGCATGGTAAAATTATTTATGGCGCACAAAATGAAAACCACGAAAATGTAATTAAAGACCAAAACACACAGACAGAGAGAAAGAGCGAAAAGCAAGAGAGGAAAGCGTTAAGCACAGAGAAAGAGGAGAAAGCTGAGGAATGGAAACGAGGCAAAAATGTTAATGCAAATGCCAAAGTCAACTGTTTGAAAACGTTGAAACAAAGAACTAAAAACAAAAACAACAAAACAAAGCGAATAAAATAAAAAATAGCTAAAAAAAAGTGTTGCATACTTTTTGCGGCGACTGCACTTTAAATGCAACAGCGAAATTTATATGTACCTATATAGCCTCAACAATTATATTATATTTTATTTTATTTTATAAATAACAGTTGGCAGTTCTCAGCTCAGGCCAGAATGCAGCCTTTTAAAAGCATTTTCTTCTTGGACAGCGGAAACAGTTAATAGCCCAGAGCCGGTAATGAAAATTTATTGTTTTATTGTTTAAGCACTGTTCAGTATTGCTTTTTATTTTTTTCCTGTCTTTATCTTTGTTTTTGTTTTTATCTTGACGCGTTTTGCACGCGCCGTTTTCCACTACAGCAGCACAATAACAATTGTCAACAGAGCTCAGGAATTTTTAAAAGCTGCCCGCATTTTTATGGTCTCAGCAATTTACATTCATTTTACATATCTTGTCCCGCCATATGGGCGGGATTTTTCGCTCTGGGCCAGTAAGACAATGTTTACCAGCTTACCTTAAAGCAGCTTAAAGTTCATCAAAATTCGCATGAATACATAAATGTTTTTTGTGATGAAGTTATTTTTTTTTTTTAATTTTATTCAGAATTTTAGTTAAACTGTATTTTTGTTGGCTTAAAACTTTGTAGCATGTTTCAACAACATATATGGGGAGAATGCTTGGAAATGACACATTGCGCATACAAAAATAAATCTTCTTTTCTATATAACTCGATTTGGGGATTTGATATATTTTTCAATCAATACGAGTATATATCAAGGATTAAAATATGTTATAGTTATATTTAGAAAGTATAACAAGAAATTTAAGCAACATTTTAAAAATGATTTTTAAAAGGCAATCAAATTTTTCCAATCAATATTTTATAATTATGTAAACATTTTAATTCCATATTTGCAAAAAGCTCAAACATGTTGCAAATAATTGTGAAAATTTGCAAATATTATGCAAATTAAATTTTAAAAACAATTTAAATATATATTATTATTAGAAGAGTCTGCTTTAAGATATAGTTTTTACATTGGAACGTGCTTTTTTCTGATTTCTGTTGACTTTAAAGTAAAGTACACATTCGAAAGTTTGCGAAAGAAGTTGGAGCATCTCACGGAGGGCGCATTAAGGATTCTGTGCACTTTTCATTAAAAGTTTTCGTCCTTCTTGATTCATACTTTAATTCCTTGCTGCCGCTGCTGTTCAGCTCCGACCAACTGTTTAAACTCATAACAACCACCCAGTTTTCACTGGCCCACTCAGAGACCAGACTCCGGGACTCCTGGACAGCCGGAGTCGACAGTCGACTCTCGATTCGAATTCGGACCCTGGACCGCCATTCTGTGTGCATAGTAACAGGCAAAATTGCAGCTTTCAGCTGTGCTATAAATTTTTATTTGGCTGCCTGCTATTGTGTCAAGTTGGACGAGGGAGTTGTTACTGCTGCTGCTGCTGCTGCTGCCATTATCATTATGCTTTTGCTTTTGCATTCCCCTATCTTCCCCCCATTCACACCTTCTCGCGTCGAACAATGCACCCGTTTGTCTTTATTATTTCTTTACAGCGTTGCCAAACTTCTGCTGGCCAGCTGGCTATGTGGCAACGCCGCAATGTAACGCGACCTATGCCAAAGTGCAAATTGTACTGCAGGTGTTGCTGCAGTGGGCGGTGCGGGGCGGGGTGGGGCAAGGAGAAGTTGCTACTGAAGCAGCCACTAAATACATAACACTCGACAAGCCAAGAATCCGACAGTGCGCAGCTTCCGCATTTTCTTTTCCGCTGCATCTCCACAACTCCCCTGCCCCTTCCCCTTCCCCTCCCAGCCCAGCAGTTCCCGTGGGTGTAATTTGCATTTCAAAGGCAGCCTTCCCTTATTCCCAGCCTCTTGGCTCTTATACCCTATGAATAAGTGAAATAGGTATATAGTATTAAGAAAGTTATTTCAACAGTTTTTAGTTACTATACTTATAAACGAATGATCAATTAAGATTTACTTAACATTAAACATAAATAATAAATGATAATCCTTTTTTTTTAAATTAAGCTAAGTACTGACTCAAATGGAAATACGATCTACAAAATATTAAATTAATTTGTTTTTCTATAAATAAATTAAATATAATATGGATAAAAACCTATCACCCCTTTTGTATTGCTTTTAAATCATAAAATTCATAACATCAGCAGAATTCTGATTTTAAAGTTTTCTAACTCATCCTTACTTTTAAATAACGTAATAAATTGTGAAAAAATAGTTGGTTAATTTATTTATTTTACTTGAGCAGCTTACAACAAATCTTAGTTAAAGTTTTTGGATATTCATGGGCAACTTAGCAAAAACTTGTGAAATTGGGTTGAGTTGGTTTGGCAAATTCCAGTATTACAGAAAAGTTGGGGATTTCATTTTTCTGTCACTTAACTTCGATAAGCAAAGATGGCCTTAACTTGGTCTTTTAATTTATTTCTTTGAAACCGAAAGTTGGATTTGAGTTGACTTTTGGTTGGAAGGGATTTCTGTGACATAACTGATTATCCTAAAATATTATTTAAATGCTTGTATGCTTGTATTTGCAAATTAAATTTGAAAAGAATATTTTGTAGTGTAGATTTTATAAGCTCTTTAAAAAATTGTTAATAATCTAGTTAATTGCCCACTTTTTATAGGGCATTATTATCAGAGTCAAACAAAAATTTGCTCTGCGGCACTTGCCACTTGTGCCCTCGCTGTGGTTCTTTGTGTGCCGCGGCATTTACATTTTGTGAGGAGGACTTTGGGCTTTCGGCTTTCGGCTTTGGTTTGGGGAAGCTGTTGGCCCATCTTACTCCAATGACCCGTTTTTATTTCGTTTTGTGTTGTTGTTGCAGCAGCGCCTTTACTTTCATTTTTTTTTTTGTGCTCTTCGTTGGTTTTTAGGGCAGCTTTGTTGCAGCAAAGTCTCTCCCTTTTGCTCCCTCCCTCTCTCTCTCTCTTGTCGTGTCTTTGCCACCATTTCTATCTTTCGCTGCTCTTTGGAAAGGGATTGCATTCAATCGCGCTTATCTGATGTGTTTGCCTGGTCGTAGCTGCCTGCCAGCCTTTGTCAAGATGTTGTCTGATTTTCGGTCTTTATGCTATGCGTGCTTCTGCTTCTTCGTTTTCTTTGGCTTTGAGTGTGCCACTCGAGAGGGGAATGTCTCTCTGCGTGTGTGTGTGTATATGTCTCATTTCTGCATTTGAAGCCATCTCTCTGATTCTCTGTATGTCGCCAGCATTTCAATCAACAGCTGTTGGACGAGTGTCGTCTTCTGTACATTTTCATTTTACATTTTTCCAATTTCTCTCTGCCACTCAAGCGTTTGCCTTTGTGCCTTTTCGTTGTTCGTTGGCTTCATTTGGCGCGACAGACATACAGACATACCAACACAGAGTCACACCTATATCCTGCTCCTATCTCTCTATCCCTCCTATCACTACCTCAGCCCATCTCCAACAGCTAACACTGCCCAGAGAGCACTACGACACTTCAATCATATTTTGCTCTGCCGCTACGTTGAGATTTCTTCAGAAAGATTAAAGTGCACTTTGGTGTTATCTTTGCCTGCAGTCAGTTCGACACCCAATTCAACCCCTCCCCCCGTGTAACCACACACTTCAAGACTGCAGCAACTTGCACTTGTACACAATTTACTTTTTTTTCTTGGCTTTCGTTTTTTTTTTACTGCTTTCTTGTTGCTCCAATTGCACAAAAGCCACGCGCTCGACTTATGAATTTTACAACTTCCCGTTGGCAGCTCAGGCCAGCTTAGGGTTTGTCCTCCCTACCACTAGATGGCGCTGCCGTGGGATTTCAACAACAGGCCAGAGAGACAAACGGCGCTCAGACATGCAAGCGGCTTTTATAGGGGAGTCAACTGCCACTCCCTCCCCTTTCATTCCAGCCCCCTCACGTTGCTTTTCGGTGCCATTCAGGCCACTTGTGACCTCTGTAAGATGCGCAGCAAAAATGAAAAATAATCCCAAATTCAATTGCAAATGAAATTGAGGGCGAAAGGCGCCCACAATACACTCAAAAAAAATAGAAAAGCGAAAAAATATACACATTCCACACAACGAATCCCAAAAGGCCAAAACAGACGCTTTTTATAATTTTGACGCTTTAGAAGTATAAAAAAAAGCGTAAAGCAGGAATAACAAGTGCCTTAAGAAATATTTACAAAGCGACGAAACTGTAATACCCTGTAAATTAGGCTTAAATCAAACGATGCAGTTCTAAAGTAATGAAAAAATGAGAAAATCTTGTTGCATTACATTTTCGAAAAACATTTTTGAAAAATCTAAAAAGAAATTGTACCAAATATTATTGCCTAGTAAGTTATTTATCATAAAAAGAAAATTCGGAAAGCCCTACAGAGAATTCGGATCATAATCTGTGAAGAGCATTTCAATATTGAGTTTTCAAATTGAGTAACATTCGAAAACGTTTTAGTGGCCGCAATGTTTCAATAGCTTCATTTCTTTCCTCCTCTTCCCTATTATCTCCATTTGCTTTTTTTTATCACTCTTCCAATACTTATTCTCTTTATTCCTATTCCTCAAACGTTTCCACCAGCTTCTAGTAAACGAAATAAGATCTTGCGAAAAATCTTGTTTTTCCATTATTTCGAGAATTGTTGAAAGTGTAATAAAAAATTGAATAGCATACAACAGAGGGCGCCACATGTCACAAATGCCGCAAGGCAAGCACGAGGGCGTTCACATTAAATGGGCGTGGCATGTAAGAGCGTTGTAAGCGTATTTGCAAGTACACTTGTGAGTATGCGGGCATGTGTGTGTGTGTGTGTGCGTGTGTTTGTAAATACATTACATACAATTTTCAGTAATTTGCTTTTGTTTTGCAAAAGATTTGATTATTTCATTCATGTTTTATTGCTCCTTTTGTTTTGTTTTTGTTTACCCGTCGTCGTCTTCATCATCGTCAACGTCACTTGCCAGTCATAATTTGTTTACTTTTGTTTCTGTTATTATTTGCTTTAATTAAAAAAATGTTTTAATTTATCCAGCTATTGTATATTCGTCTGTGTGTATGCTTGTGTAGTTGAATGGATTGATGGTCTGAGTCTGAGAGATTGAGCTTTAAATGGCCGACTGGATAAGCAGCTTACAATTCCAGACCTTTTAGATAGGGGCTTTGCTTAAGTAGCTTTTGAAGCGAAACAAAACGCAACACACATGTTCATTAACAATCCCCTCAATCCACTCTGTGCTCTGTTCAAATTATTTAGTCATTAGCTAGCGTAGTTAGGACTTAAAGGCCTCTAATTGCCTTACGATTGAGTGGTTTCCTAATTTTGTTTGGCTTTAATATGCAAGAGTTAGCATTGCTCCAAGCATTCTGATAATTTTAATTAATAAATTTAATGCTGAAATCCCTTTTATATTTTCCGTATGAGTAAATTAATTATTAATTTTATTATAAATACTTAGGTATAACAATCGGTACATCAAACGAATTCCAAAACTATTTTAAGGAATTTTAAAATAGAAGCAAAAAAAAACCAGTAATAAAATTTTAGAAATCCGAAATTGGGAAGAAAAATTTAGGAATCATAAATTAGGAATTTCAACTAAGAAAAATATTCAGAGTACAAAAATTAGGAAAAAAAAAATTCATTGGCTTTCAAATTGAAAAAAAAATTCTAAATCATCAAAAGAAAAAGCCAGAGACTTAGTAGTTTAAGCGTGTCAAGAAGCTGATGATCAAACTATTGCATTTCTACCAACACTGAAATTTATGTGCAAAACATGAAATAAATTGTTCGAATAAATATCACATGAGCTGGCAATCGAAGTCCTGATTTTAAAACAAATGGTTCGACAAATTTGTCTTTTTGCTAATAGGAAACAGCCAAAATTAAAAATATTTGATTACAAATCGCGCGATTTTTAATAAAATATTTTTGATATTGGCTTTTTCCTAATTTTTGTTTTCCCAATTTTATTTTTCTTAATTTTTGTTTTCCCAATTTTTGTTTTCCTAATTTTTGTCTTCCTATAGAATCATAACAATCATAGCAAAAGAACAAATTGCATACATTATTAAACTGATTTATAATTAAGGAACCTATCGACTTCAATAATTAAAATGCATATTCGTTTGGGAATCAAATCCATATAGAACAGTCCAGCTGTTGCCTTCACTCTCATATTCTATGTTACCTTCATGTTATCGGATTCATTCTCTTTGTATTATATTCATATTGTTGGCATGTAATGTGAGGGACTTTGATGAGAAGCGGGCTGGAGGTGCCGTCAGCTATTGCTCTTCCTGTCGCCGTCACCTGCGCTTCAACACTTGCACATAAAGCCAACACTCCAGCAGTCGGAAAGCCACTTGGCCAGGGCCCAAAGTACGAAAATTACGCATTTTGGCAGCGTCCGTTGCGGGTGTAGACCAACAAATACGACGGACACGTGGTCAGACAGTCGGTTCTGGCGACAGCACCGCTTTCCGCATACAAATTAGTTTTTGCGGCTCAGTCTGTGGACCGACTGCCTTCCGGACTTCTCACTCTCTTTAGGCCACAGTGCGATACTTTACGCGACGGCATCTGTTTTGTTTATATTATTATTTTTATTTTTATTCTTGTTCTTTTTTCTTTCCTTTTCAGCTCAAAAGACATTAATATTAAATACATAGAGATACAAACTCGTACATATGCATTAGTTCTTATGTAAATGCGGTAAACACGAGTCCGACACATTGTGGAATATATTTCCATCATATGTTTTGGGGCATAACGTTAGTTTTAGAGTTGAGCTGCTTACAATTAGAGATTACTTGGGATTTGCATGGTTATCGGGACTGGTTTCAGAATGTCAATTGCGCTTATTATGGTACTGTAGCTGATTGAAATTCTAGTTTGAGAAGGATTTCTAAAAAGGTAAAGGAAAGTAATATTCCGATAGTAAAATGAAATTATAAATTGCTAGAAAAGCCTTATGTAAATATTTAGTCAGTTTTTTATTAATCAGCGAAAAAAAAAATTCTTCTATAATGTAAAAAGAAATAGCTTGATTATATTCTCGTTCAAAGCGTGCTTTGATAAATGTAGAACTGAAAGTTTTGTACTTAACTCAAAAACATTTTAATATTTTCAACTTTTTATTACATTATTATTATTGTCTTATTAATATTAGTTACAATTAAGCTCTTTGCTAAAAAGCCATTGAAATAAAAGTTGTCACATTTTGAAGCAGATAAAATTCTGACAATTTTTCGAGCTGCTACCAACTTGCTAATTAAATAAATTTCCAAAAACTGTGAAATTTCTCTTATAAGCAACAAAGTGCTTCATAATAATAACGTGTATGTCATCAGGCTAAAAAAAAAACTAAGTAAAAAGTTGTTTCTCTGAATTTTGTCCAAACTCGGACTAATTGTTTCAGCTGTTAAATACTCGCACCTGTTCCCTTGTCCTACTTTCGGCTTGACTTGCCACTCAACTCGAGTGCCGGCCAAAGATAAACAAGAATTTTGTGGCTAAAACGAGCAAATGCTTAGTTAGGAGCTAAAAGCAAATGAAAATGGTAGTCAAGCAATTTGTGGTCAATGCAGGACTTAAAGGCAAACGACAACGACGAGTTGGCAAAAAGTTCATACAACAACAAAATGACAGGACATCAACATCAGGAGACGATTTCAGAGTTCCGGCTTGGCCTAAAGATAGAAAGAAGGAGACAGGAGAGTTTACCAACTTTGAGTGCGTGCAAATGACGTAGAAATAAGCCAAATCTTTTGACGATACAAAGTACCAAATATGTGTGTTTGTGTGTGTGTGTGTACATCGTTCACTAATTAACGACAGAATAATTTGGTACGCCATGAATGAAAACGAGTCTCCACAACTCTGGAGTCTGGAGATGACGCAGAAAGGTCAACGATAGGCTGGGGGTAACATGGAATTAGAAAAGTTCATTTGGCAGAGCAACTGTTTGGCTTCTAGCCCCTAAACTCGACCCCGATCCCGTCTCTAGAGCATTGCCTGCCAAATTTTGCATGCAAGGCAAAGTGCAATATCAACAAGCAACCAAAAGACTTGGAACTGGATTCCCAAACTGCAACACACACAAAGCAATAGACTGAGAAAGAGATAGTCAGAGGGGAGAGAGAGAGAATGTCGACTTGTCACACAAAGCAGAAAGTTTCAATGGGACATTCTCACACACACATAGATAGATAGATAGACGGAGAGCTAGGAAATGCTTGGACTGTATGCAGGCGAATGCAGCTAATGCGCAGGAGATAAGAAAGAAAACTACGAAAATGTGAAATGCCAGTTGATAAAGGACCCAAAACTGCGCTGGTATCCAAAGAAATGAAATGTGCCCAGGGGAGGCTCACAAACACACACACACACACACACACACACACACACACACATATGTAGACATTCACATACATATGTCCATTTTGTAGGGGCACTTTTGTCTAGTTGGAATTTTCATTGCATGCAATTTGACCATAAAACAAATGAAACATTGCGGTTTTATTTTCGGTGTCTACGCCTACGCACACAAAGACATCTATGTATGCGTATGTGTATGTACATATGTATCGTGAATAGTGAATAATAGTTTAGCCAAGAGTTGGCACTCAGTTCGTTGCTGGGTTGCTTGGATTCACATTCAAATTGATGTATACGTAGATTACCAGCTTAGATTGACAACAAATACAATGGCAAAAGGAAATTTGTTGTAAATGGGACTAAGCACTGAAACAAATACGACTAAGGATTTTATTTTTAATTGAAAATATTTAAAATTATAAATATTTTAAAATTTTACTTCTGTATAGCTAACTTTAATTTAAACATTTTGAAAATGTAAGACATTACAAAAAGTTCCTTTTGTTTTTGTAAGTCAAACCATCTCAAAAGTATGCTATTTAAAATTCTAATTTGTTTTTTATTTACAAAATTTGTATGTTAAATAATTCCAATTCAATCAATATTAGCTTATTTAAAACTAATTGTTGATAGAATTTATTTAATAATCATATCATGGATATTAATATTGACTCTACCAAAAGCTTACTTCTATAAGCGCTAAAAACATTAATACAATACACAAAAAATATTTCTTATACAAAAAATAATAATAATAATAATAAAGAAAAATATGTAAATTGCAAAACTGTCAAAGTCTCAAAGTGCAGTGTTGTGCAGTGTAGTTAGTAGAGCTAAAGCAGTACAAGCTTCATTTCCTTCGGTTGCAAACCAAAACGGAAGTAACAAATATCATCAAGCCCAATTGCATTTGTGGCCGAAAAGTGGAAATATTTACTTGCAACCCCTCTCCTTTTGGATTGAGGACAGTATGGAGACAGACGAACGCTTTTCGGGTGTAGATTTTGGTTTGATGAAGTATACTAAGTTATTTGACTGCCTTCTGGGCAGTAGAAAGTAGAAAGGAAGTACCAGCAGACAAGTACATTAGATAAAAGGCAGGCTTCTAGGTAGACCAAAAAGACAGACAGACAGACCAATATACATACAAACAGACAGACAGATGGAGTACAAGGGCTTCCAAATGAAGTGTAGTAGGAGTCTCTTCGTGCTTAGGAATGATAAAAGTGGTTTATGACTGGCTTACGTTTCGGTTATGTCTGTCAGGACTCAAAGCATAATAATCCACAGCTGTTAACGAGCAACTGTTAGTTGTTATACCATTGCCACAAGCAGAGAGACAGCAGGGACAGGACACAATTGAAATTCGTTTAGAAATTGGAGTAAAACTTAATTACTGAGTGCTCTCAAAAACAAACATACAATATTTAACACATGTACAGAGAGGGAAGCTTTAGAAGTACTCCGATTCTAGCAGTTTATTCTATAATTTATATGAAATATTACATTTTAAGTAGGAGTCAGAGATATACGAGTACAATACTTAAGGGGAAGCAATAAAAGTTACGAGTATCTGATTATTGCCATTACTTTTATTTATTATTTTTAGAAATTGCAGGAGGAATTATTAGTTTTGTTGTTTTTAATTTATCAGCTTAAATAATTCTAATAAATATCTCACTAGATTCCAAAGTGGATCTTTTGCTTCTTGATAATCCCAATATTTTTATTTCTAATGCATAGAATGAATAGATATTTCGACTAAATTGAGGAGAAACATTTATAATTTTCAGTCCTCAGTTATTTCATGATAAACTTTATGCGAACTAAGGAATTTAAGAGCATAATTATTGGTAAAGATAAAAGCAAATTTCAACTTGTTTTCAATGCAATTGGTACAGTCAAGTGTTTGCAGTAGTTGTTGCTGTAACTGTTGCTGTGGTGATTATTGTTGTTGTTGTTGTTGTATAACCAGTAACAGCTACAACTGAGTTGAGTCTGTGTCTGTTCTTGTTGCGCCAATGACAACAACAGCGTCGCCATCGTTGTCGATTCTGTTGTCATCGTAGTCATTATCAAGTGCCCAACACCCAACATCCGACATCCAACACGAAACACCCTCCGATGGCCAAAAATAACCGGTGGAGCACTTAAAACAGACCACATGACAGACGCCAATAGACTCGCCCTCCTCCTCCTCCTTCTCCTTCTCTTTCTAACCCAACTCTTATCCTGCTATAATCGATGTCTGTGTGTTTGCTTGTGTCTGAGAATGTTTTATCTTTGGGTTTGAAGTTCCTGCAAACCGCAATTTTCAGTTCAATTTAAATTTGCTGAATGAAGTGTTCATTGCCGTTTGTTGTTCTTGTTGCTAAGGCAATGTCCAAAGAGATTTCCAGTTATTACAGAATTTGACAATGGCAGCGCTTCGACTTTCAATAAAACAGGTATCAGCTTTATTTTTAGCTCACTTACACTAAATGGATTACATTTTGTAGTTATAGTATACTTCTTAAACTATTATAGAAATTGATTCAAAGTCAAGCCAAAAACAAAAACAACTACGGTGATGGAAAAATAATAAAACGATCTTTTTTTTTTTGTATTTTTTACATTGGTTTACCTTATAAAAATTTAACAAAACAACGAAATTCTCTATTCATGCGCACCATTTGATCATGTTATTAAAACTTTGTTTGAAAAGCAAAATGACTCTAGTTCCAATTATCTTTTCCATCACTTTAGGGCAGTGGTGGGCACCAACACAGTCATATGTTTGCATTGCGTTAGTGTGCATTTTTGTTCGCCTAACAGCGGAATAACAGCGACGTTAACAGAAGCAAATCGTAGCAGTGTGTCGTACGTGAGTGTACATGAGCGGCAGCGCAGTCGCCACGAAAATTTCCTATGCGCACGAGATAGGGCCGTGCCGATAGCTGCTTTAGGGGAATAACGAATTTAACTCTAATATTATCAGGATATTTGGAAGACTATTGGTTAGTTTGAAGAAAAAGAATTTGAATTACATATTTGTTTTCAACAGCGAATTTGTATTTCTTTGTCATTAACTGTTATAATTAATTTAGTTAGTTTTATAAATATTGTTAAGATAAAGATATAATTTTCAATTTGAATTATTGTTCTCTTCATAACACTAAAAAAAAGTAATTTAATACCAAAAATGTATTTTATACTTTTCCTTTCATATTTGAAAATAGCTTTCGCATGAGTTGAATGAGTTTTTATGGCTAATAACAACTTTAGTTTGTTGCCCGGTCCTATGTAAACTAATACACCTGTGCAGTTGCAGAAACTAACTCTCCAAAGTCAAAAACTTGTAGCATACATCATTTAACTACGCTAGTGAATGAATATGGGCACGTACATATGTGGAACTTTGCTATTCTAATGCCCCTTTTTAATTAAACTCAAACACATGACCCGTAGATTCCCCAAACACACATTCGAGTTGCCACAGTGCCACATATGTATATACGTACAAACATATATTGAGTGTGGAATAGACGGAGTGGGGGGAAAAGAGAAAGGAAGTTAGGTGGCCAAAAATTTATGAGCATTGCCTGTGGCTGGAAACTCACACCCACAGAAACAACTACATACATAGGAAGAGCACTGACGACAATTCAAACAGAAATTTAATATTTTAGTAGTTAAATTATTTGGCACTTGCAATAAAACAAACAACTTGCAGCTGCAACTCCCGATCCTGATCCCGTTGGGGCCCAGCAACTGCAACGAACAAGTGAAAAGTGGTAAAATGCAAAACTTTCAAAACCGTTGCGCAAACCACAAAATGGCGGCGGCAGCAGCGGGGCCAGAAACCTCAAAATTTCAACTGCTTGCACACTCAAGGATCCTGCCCTCCACCTTATCCCACTTCTCCTTCTCCTCTCATAACGTTGCCGTTGACCAAATGTTGTTAAATAGCACGAGCAAAATGTAAATATAAATTTTCAACACAAGATTTATGCATATTTTGAAGCTCGTAAAAGCAAAACCAAGACATGCAAATTCTCTCTTTGTGTGTGTGTGCGTGTGTGTGTGGGGTGGGGGGTGGGGACGAGTGAAGCATGTTGCATGCCTCTTACTCGTCGTCGTCTGGTCAAGTGGCATGTGTGCTCTAAATTTTAAAATTGTTTGAAATTGTCCTTGGTCCGGTGCTGCAGCTGTCACAAGGACATGAACTGCAGCCGTCTGAATTATGGTGCAAGACATTGGCTAAAATCTTCGTTTGAGCTTGTGTTCAGTTTAGTTTGTCTGTCTGTGTGCGTGAATGTAAACAGTGTGTCTAAGCAAACTAAATCCAATTGGGCACATTACGCATACGCCATGCGGCACATGGCAATGTTATGTGCCCATGTGACTTGACTATCGGATTGCCTTTGGTTTATTCTCACTCACCCTACGTAATGGGAATATTGCTTATGACACTTGTTTTGCCAATTTAATAATTGTATGGGTTAAATTTACTCTTATTTTGGCCTAATAGGAACGTTAGTTTTATTAAAGAAAATTATTACATATATTATTTGTGTAACAAAATATAACGCATCGAATTTTAAGAAAATATCCATTTTAGTGAATGATAAATTCTCATTTTAATCAACATGAAATCATGGATTTTTAAAGTTTATTTAAATATTAGGTAAAAGCATTTCAGTCAGAAATTCAACTTATAAAAACAAGAAAGGTTTGTAGTTTAATTTAAATTTGTTTGAATATTAGATTAAAATGTATTTAGCATAATTATATTTATATTTAATTTATAGCTGAGGTGGACAGCAATTAAATCCACAAATTTTGCTCTGGGTGTATTATATAAAAAGAACTAAAATTATTAGTAACATAAACCTTATTTTAATTTTTACTACAATACAAATATTTAAAGTTATCATTTGAGAGTTTACCATTTAAACGACCCCTAAAAGTGTGCTACACTCACGACTGTAAACAAATAACAAGAGCTTGACGCAATTGAAATTGATGACCATCATAATTTCTTGTCCATGCAGCTTTCCGGTGCGCATGTGCAGCCGTAGAAGGGGCCAAGGGTGAAAGGTAACGTGCAGCAGTGGTTGGGACCTGGCAACACATCAATAAATATTTGAAGTCCTCGTTCCCTCATCTAACAAATGGAAGACTTTGCGTAAATGCGCTTGTTGGGGCGAGGTAACGGCTAAAGGTCGCATTTCAGTTGACCCGAGGCAACGACGACGCAACAAAACAAAAACCTCAACCACAGCGAGAAGCGAAAAGCGAGCGAAACGATTTTAGAGTGCGGAATGTTCAACAATTCAATTTACCGCAAAACTCGTTATTACGGGAGCTTGCATCGGACCAGGCTAACAACGACCCACAAGACCCTCTCCCAACATAACCAAAAATTGTTTGCAACGGTGTTGAAACCGTCGCCGTATGTTGCTGCCGAGCTCAAAATGTATTTAAACGTGTCGCCATCATCCTGCAAATGACAACTCGTTCTAGCCTGGCCAGCATTTGTTGTGGCTCTCACATGCATGTGTGTGCGTGGACATTAAAATTTATGCAATTTATGTTGAAGTGTGTGAAATGGCCCCAACCATTTTTCGTTCAGGTGAAAAACAATGCAAATTGGCAAACTGAATGCTTAGATATGGACGTATATTCGATTGTGTGGGTGAGTTGTGCGTGATTCGCTCTGCTCGGAACATTTTAAATGACAGACTGTGGTTTTTGGTATTCGAGGTGAGCTTATTGAGCATAAATTAACAATTATACAGTTGACAGGATTAATCAATTGGATAATGCAGCTAAGCATATTTCATGTGCAACAACAGTTTAACAATGATCCGATATAAAATAGATTTTCGGCCGAGTTTTTGATTTTGCTATGGGGAATTTATTTAAATACAGCAGCTAATCGGAAGTTAATCCAAAAGGGTGCACAAATAATTTACAATATTTTGTGGTGTTAAATAGCTTTGACCACGATTTAATCCCTGTAACTTTCAATCAATAAAGCGAAACTAGATATTGCGGATATTTTCTATGACTGCTGCTGCTGCTGAAATGCTCACATTTTTTGCATCAACAAATAAAATATCAATTCAAAATATTTGTCAATTGAATCAACTGTTCTGATAACATATAAAAATTTCTTCATAAATGTCTAAAGCATATTCAAAGAAATTATTATTATTCCAGTCCTTCATAAATGTTCCAAAACTACATTTAAAACAGATTATTTAATTTATATAATGCAATAAACTAAATTTATTTGCACACATTTCAATCATGGCTTTCAGGTCACAGCTGCTAAATTCCATAAAAGCAAACATATTGTCAACATTAAAGACTTTATTGTCGATATTGCACAATAACCAACAGCTGTTTGTTTATTGCTCACACCTCAATCATTTCCAAGATATTCATTTTTAGTGGAATGCAGGTTTTTTCTATAGATTTCTTTGATTGGGCTACGCCTCAATTAGTTTTGTTGCGACTACAAGAGAATACACAACTCTTTGTGCCTCGGTTTAAGAAAAAATATTAAAATTTTTAATCCCTGCAAATTTTGTAATCAAAACGATAATATTAAAATATTTATATAATAATGCAGAATCATAGTAAAGTTTTGTTTATTTTAGTGCTGTCTACACTCATCGAATATAGCTTTGAATCAATGAGAAATGATGGAATGGGAGGTACGGTGAGTGAATTCAATTTCATACAAATAACTTGTCACTAAAGCGAATTTTCTGTAATTTTATAGTCATTGACAATGTTCAAGGATATGGAGGGAGAATGCAACTCGTATTGCTTTGGAATTGTAAAGCCAATATTGCAGCAGTCGAAACAAACACAGTTTGTGGAATTGCAGGATAAGATCAGAGATCTGCAAGATATTATAAAGAATACAGAGAAACAACTGGCGGAGGTACAAATAAAGCTGGGAGTCTGTGAAGACTCAAATCAAAATAGGGAAACTCTAACAAAAGAGCAACTAAATCGGAAGTCAATGCAGTTGACAGAATTGCAACAGAAAACAAACGAACAAGACGCTGGATTAAAGAAAATGGACAGAGAGCTGAGCAGTCTCAAAAGTAGAATTGGTATCTGTGAGGAAACCGTAAAAAATCGAGAAGTTCAGTATGAACAATTACTCGATCTGAATGCTTCTTGCAACAACAGCAGCAAGATCAAAGATGAGCTATTGGCAACAAGCAAGGCTCTCGTGGAAAGACACAAGTCTGCAGCTGGATCCGATGTCATCAAAGTCGAGTTGAAGGAAAAACAAATAAAAGAAATGGACTCACAACTTAAAGAAAAAGATCAAGTGATAACGGCACAGAGTGCAAAAATTGCAACGTTGATTACAACGATAACAAAGCAAACAGATGAAATATCTGAATTGAAGACACAACTAGACGATTGTCAATCATCAAATTGTTATGGTAAATCAACGGATGTTCATGTTATACGGGTACCCGGATCCGAACCCTTTCCGGTATTCTGCGATTCCGTTTTGGCCGATCAGGGATGGACAGTCATTCAACGACGACGCGATGGTTCTGTAATGTTCAATCGCAACTGGACAGACTATGCATTGGGATTCGGTGATTTACGCGGAGAATTCTTTATTGGACTAGAGAAAATTTATTTAATGACCCAATCACAGCATCATGAACTCTACATTTATCTACAGGGATTTGATGAAGAAATTAGATATGCACGCTATGATCACTTTCTGATTGCCAACGAGACTGAGGCCTATAAAATATTATCGTTGGGCCAATATAAAGGAACGGCAGGGAATGCCTTCACATCCCAAAAGGATATGAAATTTTCCACGCCTGATCGCGACAATGATCAAAGTCCTGGCAACTGTGCCAAGGAATTTCGAGCTGGTTGGTGGTACAGAAAGTGCTATTACTGGTAAATATTCAAAAGAAGAACTCTATATATGAAATCAAATAATAAATTAACTTTGCTTTCTTTTAGTAATTTGAATGGACAATATTATAATGGCCGAACAACAAATCAGTATGGCATCAATTGGTTTTCGTGGCATAAAAATTCCCTACAATTTGTTCAAATGATGATTAGACCCAAGCCCCATTAATGCATTGAAATAAACCAATTTGCTTAAAGCATTCTATCAATTTGTTGCAATGTAATTTCTGAGGGCAATCAAAAGCTGTAACACAACTGAAAAAGGTGTTGGCTTTTTCACTAGACAAAAAACCCATTAAAAAGCGACTTATACTCTGTCAACTGTTGAGTCGTGGGCGTTGGGGCAACTGATGCTTTTGCCACGTTTTAATTTGCACAAACATTTATTAAATTTTAAAATCTAATTTGAATTTTCACGGCACACAGCAGAGTTTCCATCTCGGCGAGACGACAACAAAGGGGTTACACTGCAAACTAAGCCAAGTGTAACATACAAAACAAGTATGAAGGCTTCGCGGAGCGTTGAGCGACTAACAAATACCCTGTATTACATATATCAATTTGTACGTGGTATAGATAAAACTATTTGAATAACAATAGAAGATCAAGGGATTTTAGCCAAATTGATTTTTCTACGTGCCATAAAACGTGTATACCCATTGTTGTTCAAACCAAGTGTCAAAAAAAAGACAACAAACAAGCGCAGGGAAAACGACAACAACGACGATGTGGAGGAGTCAACGGCAACAGGATGGAACCAAAAGCAACAGCATGGAATTGATTATTGAGCGAGTGTGTTGGGAGCGAACTGAAGGCGTACAAAATGGGAAATGGGAACGCGCCACTTGGGGCTTAGATATATAGTATGTATGTATATTATTCTCACTCTGTGTGTGTGTCTGTGTCTATCTGCATATGTGGCACGTTCAGTGTTGCGGGTCTAGGACTGACGCAAAAGTTATGGCACATTGGTATGCAGTTAATATTCAATGCCTTTACCGCCTTGTCGCAGCAGTTGCAATGCATTTTGCATTTCTGCATTCTGCATTTTGTATTTTGTATTTTCCATGCTGCATGTTGCATTGCTGTTGACAGCGGCACTGTAAAAATTGCAATTGCAAGTTGCATGCATAAATAGGCGAATGCCACATAGAACATACATTGATACCATGGCCAATTCTGCCTGCCAGGCATCGTTTTGGTTCTCCCTCTGATTCTGCGTTCAATATACATTTTAAATACCAAATATCAGCCTGCTATCAAACAGGAATTCGTTTGGCCATTTCTTTCTGTCCAATTCTTCCCTTTTGTTGCATGCTTTGGGGCGCTGTTGAGAATTGTGAGGCAAGTGGACTATTTGCAACTAACAAATTGTGTGTGTGCATCAGAAAATCTAAAAATTCGGAGAATGAGCATATGCGTTTTAATAATAAAATCGTTTGTGGGCATTGAGAGAGTAAAAAAGGGTATTTTTCATTTGTATTTCTGACAGTCAGAAGAAGACATTTTAGAAATTTTAGACGGACTCAGATATTAAGGCATGCAAATATAGATTTTAGTATGGTTGTTTTTTTTATAATCTATTTTTAATTTACAAATTTTACACATTTGAAATGAAAGTCTTTTCTAATTGAAAAAAAAAGAAGACTAGAAACAAAAAATATTATATGTATTAATAGATGATTCCGATGAAATTCGTTGTGCAATTTGCTGAATGTAAAATGTATATAAAAATTGTTTAACATTTTTAAAACATCTCCCGCAAACTACCCAACTTTTTGTTTTGCCTTTAAATTTGTTTCGTTTTTTTTTTTTTGCTTTTTTGAAATGTTTTTAGAAGTTCAGTCTCGGTTTACACGACGAAACAAAGTTATTGTAATTATTCAGACACCTTTATTTTAATATACATTACAGAAGTTTTTTGCATTTCATACAAAATGTCACATTGAAACGCATCATTATTATTCTATCAATTTCTTGTTTTTCTCCCGACTGCCAACAAAGAAGATGATAGAGCAATGTTATTTGGTGCACTCACATTACAGTTACAGACTTTTATTGATGTTGTCATTTTATAGGGAGCTAAAACATAAAAATTACAGTACAGCAGCTGCAACATGACACCGCGCATAGGAGAACAACATGCAACAACAACAAGAACAACACGCAACAACTATAAAGTTTTGCAGCTGACAATGAACATGAAAACCATTGGGCATGACGGTAAAGAAATTGTCAATTTGGCACATGTGACACATACTATCACACGCTCATATCAGCATTTTATTATCTTTGTACAGTTGTCAATTAAAACTGAAACATAACATAGAAAACTGTCCAACACTGGCTGACTATCATAAAATTCTTTTCCTCTTGTTTTTTTTTTCTTTTGGACAGTATAACATGGAAAATTAGTCATGCGCGATTTTGTTGTTTGGGTCTGTCGACCCTTCTGGGTTGCCCATTCAATTAATTTAAGCGTATATGGACAAACAAGAACAAGAACAACAAGAGCAGTTAACTGTGTTCACTGAATTCAATTAACCGCAATTTTGCATAGTGCTGGGAACACAATCGACACGCGTTGTGGCAACTCTGGCACTTGCTATGCCTTCGAGCTTATCTCACGAACAACAAATGCAATTATTGTGCATGGCAAACAAAATACCAAAAACAAAAAAAATATAAATGGCAAACACATTGCAAAAAACTCACCCACAATAATAAAAGTAAAGTATAAAAATAATTAAATGCAACTTTTTTCGTTTAGCTGTAAACTCTGTGCCAACTAACTGTGTGTTTTTATAATTGCTGCACTTTTGTTGATCTCTGTAATTTGTCACGTGTAATTGCATTTATGTCTCGACTCTGACCTCTGATTTTGTTGACTTTTGTAGTGTAATTGTGTAAAGCAATTAAACATTGTTCAACACAAGAGAACAACAATACAATACAATACAGCTCGTTGACCTTAATTGCATTATATTCATAATTTGACAACAAAAAATTTCTGGCCAGCTTTAAATATTTGTATCTAAAATCATGTTTAAAGCATCGCTTTTAAATATTTAATATGGATTTTTAAATAGTCAGTAATAGCTAACTGTTTTTCTACAAAATGTAAAACAAAACTAAATAAAATGTTTTGTTTTTTTCAGCAAATAAAAAAATAATTTTGGGAATTACTTTGAAAATGTTTTTGGCAGTCAAATGTATGAAAACGTTCCCAATTCAGCTGTAATAAATGCCAATTTTATTAATTCTACTTACTCACGTTTGTTATCAAATTTAATTTCTCACAATTTCCTTTCTGATATTTTAACAATAAAAGCATAATAAACAAGACTTTTAAGAAAAAAACCTTAGGGTAAATTTAATGGCAGGTTTTAAAGAATTTAAATGCCAAGACTAACACTTATTATTTAAATTTTATACAATGCATAAACTTAAATTGGTTTCAGCCATAGAAATTCGCTTTATTTGGTTTTCTCTGACACCTCGCAGAAGTTGCAGGGCATTAATCTAGAAAAAAGTAGTTTTTCTAAATCGTCTGACAAGTTTTAAGTCCACATTGTGGCTGTTTCCCTTTTAAGCTCGAGGAGTACTCATTCCTCTTATCACTCGACTCGAAACTGCACCAGAACAGGTCACACATTTAACATCGCCCACATCAGAGTTGGCCACAGCAAACTGCTGACCACATGCCTCTCTCATGTCGTATATGGACAGACGGGCGGACGGACGGACAGACGAAGTTTCTCCCGGCTGCGGGTTGAATGACCAACGTTAACTTAATAGAAGTTGACACATGTCGCCACGCATGCAAAATGTATTCATCCAACCGCATCGCAGCGGCGTTGACCGCTCCACGCCCACACACACACACATGCACACACACACACAGACACCCTGATAGTCCAGAGTATGTACTTAAGCACATAAACAGTAATGGCCAAACAAATATCAAACCACATTTAATGATAATTTCTTTTGATTTCAAACGAATGTGTTTCTGGAAGAAATATGAAATAAATATATCGGAAATTTTTTAGGACTCACAACAGTCGACCTGCAAAATCAGAAAGATCCATTAAGTGTTCCACTAAATTCAAAAATATTTGCAAATAAAATAAAAAACATATAAATATCTTCATGAAGTAATTGACCTCTTCTTATTTAACAAACTTTTTTTACATTGCTACATTTCCGTTCTCACAGCAATCCACAATTAATAATATTGTCTCAGAAATAAAACAAACATTCTGTTCCGTATTGTGAGTTTTAGCCTGTGCTATTTGTATGGCCAGCACTGTATTCGAGTCTGTTCCCTTCTACGGACAACGCACTTGATTTCAATAAGCATGTTGTGCGTGCATGTCTAGGCCTATATAGAGACAGATACCCCATGGCTGCCAATTAACGTGGCCGTTGGCTGGTTGCCTGATTTCAATTCGATTTAATAACGCAAAAAAGAATAAATAAAACAAACACAGCGAAAAAAATGAATGTGTATACATTTAAAAAACAAGCATACAGTATATTTCCGGCCATGAATGCTGAGGCTGTCGGTTGTCAATTTGGTTTTTCTTTCTTTCTTTCTTTTAAATGTCACCCCTCGAACTGGCTTTGAACTTTTCAGTGAAACGTAGCATGAAATTTGTTTGTTTACAATTGCCAAACTCCGTTGCCCTCACGCCCCTTCCAGTGCCAGAAAAGCAGTTCTTGTTATTATTGTTGTCGTTATCAAATGCCGGAAATTATTGTACGCTGTGGCATCGTTGTCCTCATCGACAACATCACAATCAAAATCGCAATCGCAGCGCAGCTTGTGTGTAAATCCTGTTTGTATATAAGTATATCAACGTAAAACTTGTTTTTGGGGATGTTGATTTCATGCATCGTTGACGAATATTCAGCACACTGTGCAAGAACAACAAATTTGCTGCTTCAAAAATTTAAAATGGCTAAAACAATCATTGTTAGCCAGTTTCAAAAGGAGAATCGTTGTCCTTAGTGAAAAGACAGACTAAGGTAATTTCTCCTACAATTGTTTAACAACGGCAAATAAATAACATATGTAAGACTGTTTAAATAGTGAAGAATTTTATTAATATTGTGATTAATAACAGATATTATGTGTGGATTTGCGAAGGAACAACTGACTCGTATTGTATATATTAAAAACTATTAAAATTGGCATGCTTTTGCTTAAAATAAAAATGTTTATTGTTGTACTTTTGCGAAGCTCTACGGAAAAATGAGAAGAGAGATTTTTCGTTGTATATTTTTTATAATAATGACACGCTTTTGTTGAATATATGTTAATTATTGGACCTAATCATTGCAGAGGCATTAATTTACAGAAACATAGATGAACATAATAGATACCTTGCATGTTAACAATTCAAAAGACATTTACAGTAAACTTTTATTTCTAACTTTTATAATAAAAATTTATTAAAAATAATAATTATAAAATTGAAAAATTAATTTAATTTTTAATTTTTATAATAAAAATTAAAAAAAAAACTTTTATTTTCAATTGCTAAAATACAAATTGAAAATAAGAGTTATATTCAAATTTTTAAATAAAAATTGAAATTTAATTATTACTTTATAATTTTTTATTTACCTATACTTTAATTTTTTTGATAAAAATCAACAAATAACTTTTATTTAATAATTTATATTTTAAAAATTTAATCGTTACGGTCCCTGGTTGTTTTATCTAATAATATATGTTAAAAACTAGTCATAACAGAGATTAACTTTAACAGTGCAACTTTTAACTTTTTTTTTAAGTAAACAAAACAGACAATAAATAGTTTCTTAGGCAGGCTGTATATTTATACAAAACTAATACAAAACTATATCTTTTAGCTAATAAACCTGAAAAATAATTCTGCGCATTAGCTGGGCAATTCAAAATAAGGGCGAGAGGCTTTATGTAACATTTCCACAATGTTTAAGAAGTGCAATAAAAAAAGACGCATAAATAAAATGAGCCGCATTGCATTAATGGCAGTTGCAGTTGCTGCATAAAGCTGCCACGGCCAATGCACTCGAGAAATATCAGAGAGGGCGTAGCAAGGAGGAGCACTTCTTCAAGGGGTTTGGGGATTCCATCGCCGCCGCCAAACAATGTGGCACAGCACAAAAAAAGTAAAACAGGAAAAAAATTGGAAAGAAAAAAGGAAAATAAATGCCACTTCAGTTGCATTCTGTTTGGCTGGGCAAAAATTATATTACAACAATGTGTATAAATTGTGATTTCCATGCCGCGTGCAGCATTCAAGTGGCAACTGCAGACTGCAGTCGACGCTTAATGGAGTCAGTGTGTGAAGACTGTGTCTGTGTGTATTAACCCCCCCTCGAAGGGAACTTTTGTGGATCGTCTTGTGCACGCTCTGCTACTTGCTGACTGACTAACTGACTGACTGACACGGCAGTGTGTCATGACAGGACCTGTAGGGTGATGGGCGAAAAATTAAAAGGGAAATATGCGTGTCCTCGCTTGGTTGATTTTGACACGCAGCCAACAACAGTGCCTGTTGTATGCATACACCCAGCCAACAATGTAATCAAAGTAGGGGCCCAACTGTTCATTTCTAGCACAAAACTTAATATACTGCTAAATGGCATTAAATGTGAGGGGTGGCTGAGACCAAAGGGTGCCACAACGAGCAGGATTGCACAACATTTTTGATAAGCTCAAGAAGCGTAAACACCTCGACATACTTTCCTCATACTTTGTTGCGTGCGTGCCTCAGAGTAGCTAATAAAGTTGGACAGTTTAAGACGCTGCTGGATGGTTTGCTAGCAATTAAGCCATAAAAAGGCACTACAAAAAAAAATATAGAAAATAGAAAAGAGTTCCAGCAGGAAAAGTTTAGCGAACAGTTGCTGTGTCAACAAGTGAAGCATGGCAACAGCGCACTTTGCACTAATCGAACTTTATGTGCTGCTCTTTGCTCATGAGTTTCATGAACTTTTTCACGTAGTTTTGCCTTGGCTCGCTTTACTTTACGTTCAGTTGTTGTTGACACAACTTCGACAATAAATTAGAAACCTTTAAAGTGAAACCTAATGTGGTCGAAGTTTCGCCGTTTCGCAGTTTCGGTATCGAAATTATTTATTTGAATTCTTATTTGAGGTTTGTATTGAAAGAAAAATATAGAGACAATACACTGTGGTTGCATTTCATTCAGTTGCTCTTATTTATTAATTGCTTAAAAATTATTCTCTCTCCCACTTCTCTCAGACTGTTGTCACAATTTCTATACACAGTTGCCACATTTCTTTCGACACTGTTGCCGTGCTTCAATTGACACCATTGGTCACGCTTCAGCTGTTGTTAATTAAGCGCAACTGTTTATGAAGTGCAGCCTGCGGGGAATTGCTGCTCATTCAATATCTCAATTAATCTGACAGTTATAACAATGCTTTTAATTAGCATGATTTATGTATGCATTTCAATTGTACCGACATGTTATTTCAAGCTGCTGTCTAAACACAAAATATTCTAAACGAGCCCAAAAACGAGGCTAATTAAATGTAACACATTTCTCCCACGCTAAATGCCATAACATACATACATATGTACACATATATATTGTAAGCTGGACAATCAGTTTGAATCAGTGTGAAGTGCATCAATCAAATGCAGCAAACGGCAACAAATGTCGCTAAACTAACAACAATTTGAGATGGACTAAAATGTAAGTGGCTTTTGTGTAAGCTCATTAAAATGATTACACCCAAATGCGCAGGACCACGCCCCCAAAATTAAACACACCCCCTATAAATACACTCACTCGCTCACACATACTTTACTAAATACGCCCGTGATAATAGTTTTGTCTCTCATTGTTGTTGCTGATGTTGTTGTGTGTCTGTCAAAACAGGGAAGGATCCCAACTCAGAGCCCCCTCCGTCTTTCCACTTTTTGCGGTATGTTATTGTTGCAGTTGTTTAGCTATGCATTAGATTTGTTTTTATTTTTATGAACTTTTTTCTGGATTTCAAATTGCCTTGTCGCTGTTGCTGGCAGCTCTTTTGTTGCCTTTCTTTCATTTGCTGCAGCAACAACAGCAACTACTTTTTTTTAAAGGCATGCCACGCCTTTTTACGACAGAGTAAGGGGAATTGCGGTGTGCGAGGAAGCTGATTTCGTCATTGTTGCTGCCTGCACAATAACTACAACGATGTTGCATTCACAATGGGCACATGTTGCTGCAACTTTCATTGTCAGTGTCATTGTTGCCGTAATGCTGCAACTATGAATGAATGCGAGTGTGTGTGTGCTTGTATGTGAGTGAGTCATCTGTGGCTCACTTTATTGCAGCGTTGCATAAAAAAATTGACCATTGAACTGGTAAGAGAATTTTTTGTGCATGACTGCTTGGTGGCATGCCACTGCAGACAACATTTCAACTGAATTTGTGGCATGGCGCATTTCTATGCAAAGATGCAGCGTTGCCAATTTTCAGTTAGAGTTTAATATGCCGTCTTACAACTTTGTAACAAGAAAATACCTCATCTATAAAGATATATTCCGAATAAGACAAAGGAAAATTAGCGTTGTTGCCAAATTTCATAACATTTTCTGCACATAATTAGCTTATCAATTATTTTAGATATTTAAATAAAACTAAAAGATTATTTTTGTCTTTTCTATAGTACCACTCTGGGGTGATTTAAAAATTGTTTAATTACTTGTTGAATAGATATGAAGTAATTATAAACACTGCTTTAGACTTTTATAGTACTTGTTATGATTTGAACTTAATCGTTTCTTAAAAAATATATATATTTATAATATACATCAAAATGATGAAATTCGAACTTTAAAATGGCTTTTCTCACCGCTTCTTTTGAGCAGCGTTGTCAAATTTCACGCGATAAACAATTTTTAAGCCGTACAAATGTTTAGTAAGCCACAAACTGTCACTTAGACACCCCATGACAATTTGACAAGCTAAGGCCACTTGGAACAAGACGAAGAACTCGAATTATTAGCGAACACTCAGAGACAGTCATAACTCAAGTGTCAAAACAGAAGTGAAATGTTATCAAACAATTTCAAGGTTGACTTGTACTTTCCTTGGGGAGCAATGAAGCCTTCAACTTCAGCCAATGTACGCCAAATAAATCATCAGCCAAATTTTCTTTTTACTTTTTTTCTTCATTGAAAAGGTCTACAGTTCTTTTATAATAAAAGCGCTTATTTTTCACTGGTGAAAAGTTAAATTTTAGAAGGGTGGGTCGGTAGTACTATTTTGTTGACTTACCTTCGCGCACATTCTCGTAGGCATCTTCAACATGTGACTCCTTATAGATAATGGAGTGAAAATCAAGTTCGTCCTGTGCGGCGGCATTCTCATCCACCTGGTCGATGATGCCATCCGTTGTCGGTGTGAACATTGTCGTGGACTCTGGTAACATTGGGAATGTTGTTGATGATGTCGTCGTTGTGGTTTCAGCATTTTTATTTATGAAGTTTTCCGTCTTATTATCAATGGCAGTTTTGTTGTTGTTATTATTGTAAATGTTGATGTTATTGTTGTTGTTGTTGTGACTGTTGTTGTCTGGTGTATTTTTAGTGGTGCTCCTTCCAGTTGTCGACCCCGTTGTCGTCGAGGACGATGTTGTTGCGGTGGTCGTCGTGCGATTTGTGGGAAAATAATGTTTGGCATGTTCAACATAATAGGCATCACGTTCCGTTATAATTTTACCCTCGAATACCCCATTGTGTATGGAACCAAATACATAACTATTACGATCCCCTATCACATCGCCCTCATAAATGTGATCAGTTGACACATCAATGGGGCCGTTGCTATCATAAAACTGCAAACCAAGCAAACAAAACATATATTTTTGTGTTTAATATTAATAAGAGATTTTATACTCACGTCTAACTTATCACTAAATGTATTTAAATCACGTTTTAATCTAAGATGGAAGTCTCTTCCATGTGCTGCAAATTTTAAATGTACAAAATGATCTTTGGTCACCGATCGTCGCGCTCTATTGTGACTAGCTCTAATGTGCTCATGATCATAGTTGAGTGTTTCATAGTGGGATATGTATTCGTTGAGTCGCTCACGGCCTGTAAAAAATAGAGAAAAAGAAAAGGAGTTGTTATTACGAGAGTTTTTCAACAAGGTATCAAATAAATACTTAAATATAAAATAGAATAACTCCTGTTTATTAATAATATTAAATAATAGTTACACAAAATGCCACAGACTCAAATTTCACAAACATTGCAATGCCATATGGCGAGTTCATTATGGTAGAAAGGTTTCTCTTTTATATAATCATTAATTTCAAAATAATTGGTGTATCTAATACTTAACTTATTAATATAGTTACAAAAATAAAGAAACAAATTATTCAGTCTGTTTTATATTAATTTAACTTTTTATTTCCATCTGAAAAGAAAAAAAAATCATATAATTGCTCAATATATTCATTCTCACTTAAATTAAATTTATGTAAGCCTATAATTATAATCTTAAAGAAGTTGTTCTTTATGTTAGATAATTATAGATTGCCTGCCTGGACTTGTCAAACAACTTATGCTATATCAGTGAAAAAGTGTCATATTGCTGGCACAGAACACTCCATTAGGCAATTGGACACGCCCACACTTAAGCCAGGCGAAATGCACACAAGTAATGCATTTATGCATTTAACTGTATGTGCATGAGTATGTGTAAATGCATTAAAAATGTTGCACAAGTTGCTGGCAAAGGATGTTGATGTTCGTGTTGCCATTGCTCGTTTGGTTTCCAGTCCATCTGCCAAAATAAATATGTTTGTGCCGAGGGAAAACTTCACTTTGCCACTTTAACACACTTGCACTTCAAGTTCGACAGGCCACGCCCACCACTGAGCAACTGGAACAGTTAATGCATTACAAGAAAATGCATTGCATACACGCAGGCGTCAGGGCCGGCTCGAGGGTCAGAACAGGGTTGGGCCGTTGGACGTTGGCCCACTTAATAGCTATTAAATGCTTTGAAAGGTTGAAAGTATTATGCGAATCAGTAAACAGAAAGGTTGTTGTTGCCTTTTTTTTTGTTGTTGCCGTGTTGCTGTTGCTGTTGTTACTGTGTGAACCGGTCAATATTGTGATTGTCGTCGTGCATTTCACATTTGAAAAGGAATGGCAAGTAGAGTAAAAAGCGGAACTGAGAGAGGGAATCATCGTTGACGTTGCGTTTCAATTTCCGGCCTTCAATTAATTTGAAATTGCGGCTAGCCGATTTAAGTTGAATTGTGGAATTGGTTTTCGAAGATTTATCGTTCAATACGGATGTTTGCTTTGCGGTTTTTATAGACCAATCGGACGTCCTACTTCTGGCAAAATAGCTTTGATATGAAATACATCAATATATTTTATTTTATTTATAATAATTAGATACAATATAAAATATTATGCCTAATATAACATGTAGCGTACAAGCTGCTATGGCCTTCGACGCCGCACAACATCAATATACATTTCGGACAAATTTATAGAAATTAAATCGAAATATATATTTAAAAAAAAATGCAATATTTAATTGCTAAATTTTAACTTGAAATGTACTTGAATTAATAAAATTCATCAGTTTAATGTCGTTTCAAAACAAATTGAAGGCAAACAAATTAAAAGAAAATGATTTATATAAAATGGTATTTACTGGTGTAGATTTTCTTTCGGCCGCAAATCTACTACAAACGACAAGCAAAATAAACTATAAAAACAAATCGGAATTCCAAAAATATATACAGAAAGCCAACCAGCCGAACCACAATGCCTACGAGCAGATCCGACCACATCAAATTATCGGCAAGGATTAGTAAAGTGAATACAGATGAAAAATTGACACAAAACCAACAGCTGGCAAACTTAGTGAGAGACCAAACCAGAAATTCTATAGCAAAACTCATCAAAGGAAACATCAGCAACAATAACAACAACTACAACAATATGCTCATCAAGCCAAAAAGTTTCGGAATATTCAAACTGAAACCAAAACTATGAGGAAAAGGAAGAGCAGAAGGTTAATTGCGTTCAAAAAACCACAAAAATCGATAGTTAAATGAAAATAAAGTCAGAATGGCTGCGGTCTACAACACAGATATACATAAAATACAACTATAGATGCAGACAGAGATACAGATACAGACACAAATATAGCCACAGTTATGGATACACAGTCTGGCTGCGAAAAAAAAGGATGAGAGCATGGAATGGAGACATGCATTCGCCATGGGTGAGGAATTTTAATTACTTAAAATGCGCCAAAATAATGAAAAATACGCAAAAAGCGTGCGAAATACGGGCTCCACACACAAATGGATACCAATGTGATGAAATGGTGGAATATTATACTGAACAAAAAACGAACGAACGTGAAATGTGAAAATGTTAAAACAAACTGCAAAAGGTTTTAAAAGGGGCAATTAAACTGAATGCTTAAGCTAACTTTACGAGCTTTTTTATTTTTGTTACTATGCACACTTGGGACTTGCAGTCGCAGGATGATTGTTATGGGGAGTCAACCAACGGCGAGGTCATTTTAGTAGTTGACCTAGAAAATGGGCAAAGCGTAACCAAAAAAGGCGACAAATATAAGCACTGCTTCTTATATACCTATAGTTTTCATTTGTGGGAGTATGCACTCTCTTCTACTGGACGGCTTAAACAAAAGCTGAAAGCCTAATGAAATACTGCAAAGAATAACTTAAAAAGGTGAGCAAGCTTTTACTGAGTGGTTAAAGTAAACTCAGCCTCAGGAAATAGAAGACGAAGAAGGTTGAATATTAGTACAAAATGGGATACACTTTTATTGGAAGGATACTAAGCAAAAAGCAAAAAAAAAGATAAGAAAATATAAGATTTAAAAGATACAGCGAACAGAACAAAGCCAGAATATTGGGGCTGAAATATGATTTAAGCCTATTTTCAAATTTTGGGTCATGCTGAAAATGTTTAATGTCTTAAAACACGCTGTACTAAACTTTATGCGATCATGAAAAATGTATGTAATCATTTACAGTTTTATTATTTCTATAATTTGTCTAATTTAAAATTTAAAAGAAAGTATGCATAATTTTAAATTATACATAAATGAAATAATAACTAAAATGTATGCAAGCCTTTACGCCAATTTTTCAAGACAAACAACTACGCAAATAAATAGTAGCTGTCAAAAGTGAAACCATTTAGCAACACTATTTTATTGGAAACACTGCAGCTGCTGCCACAACAAATATATTTGTACAGTTGCTATGGGCCTGCAATTGGGGTCTCGGCCTGTTGCTTATTTCCTCAGCGAATTGGCCCATTTGAGCTCGAGACCAGCTGCACATTTGGCCCACATAAGAAACGAGCTGAAAACGACTTTCGCTATTTACTGTTGCGAAGTGCAAAAAAAATAAAGAAGAAAAATTGAATATGGCAAAACGTTTGGCCAACATTGGGCCAAGAAAATGAAAAACAACTGCAATAGCCTCCGTCAATTGCCCGACTTTTACAGCAAACAACTTTTCTTTTTTTTCTCGTTATGTCCCACTCTCTACTTCTCTCTCTCTCTGATTTTCATTTTGTTTGGCAGGTTTTTCCTCATCGATAACACAGAGAGAAACTATTAGAAAGAAACTGGTTTCTAGTTTATCTTGGAGAGCTTTGAGCGTACTTCCAGAGATGGAAAAAACTACTTCTAGTGGCGTCTCCTATCAGTTAAAATTAGTCGCTTTGGGCGCCGGCTGCTGAGCACTTGATTGAAAAATGTTCAATCAGTTGCCACCACCCACAAAAAAAAAAAAACAACCGGAAAAAATGGGAAAATCAAATGTGGAGAGAAAAACACAATTTCAGTTGTGTTTTGTCGACCACTGTGTGTGTGTGTGTGTGTTTGTCCCTCCTCACTTAAATTCCATTAACCCAAAAATTGTCGGTGTCTTTGCTCCTATCGATCCACGTCGTTTTGTGTCAGCCAAACGAGCGTTTAATGCCATCAACTGTAGAAGAACCCAACGAGTAGGCGAATCATCCCCATCTCCATTCCCACCCCCCTTTAAGCGTTTATTCATTTTTAACTGCATGTGTCATACACTCAAACTCAAACTTACCACACATACTCAACGATGATTCAATTTGGTTGCAGTAGCTCGCACAAAATGGGCTTAAATGCGATCAAGTTGAATATTTTAAGCTTTTGGTCAGCGCATTGGGTGGTTATATGCTCATTTTGATTGATAGGCTTAAGGCTGTCAGTTTGCCTGTGTATGTGTATGTGTATGTGTATGTGTATGTGTGTGTGTGTGCAGTCTCGTTAAGCTGATTCCTTTTTGAGACTGCTGCCTGTTTTCTCGTTGCAATTTTCCAGGAAGCCACGCTTTAGATAAGACTTTTCATACCCTGCGTCCGGCTGCATTTGAGATTCCATTTTTGGGTTCACTTTGAAGTTGATGGATGATGCGGGCAATGGTATTGGATTCCAGAATATTTCGGTCTATTGGGTTATTGCCTGCCTGGGTCTTGCCAATAGTACTCGCACATAAACTGTTTGCTGCTGTTCAATTTTTGATATGTTTCTAATGCGCTTACAATTTTCGAGATTTGAAGAAGCTTAACTGCCTTATTTTCTGGGTGTGTGTAAAATTGAGAAAACATTTATGATTATCTTTGAATCAATTAAAAATGTATTATGCGTTGCCTATTATTAAGTTGTTCATGTTTAAGCAAATACTTATATTTATTTAATTTAATATACAATATACATAAAGTAACCAACTGAAGTCCAATTTCTCTTAATGTTAAGAAAATTGCATGGATAAGTGACACGTCAGTTTAATGTCACTGTTTTCTGATCTAGATAAACGATTTTGAATACATAATGCATAGCCTTGACTGCAATGCAGACCTTAAAGTAAATGCAAATATTGCAGGTGAGTTATATGCTTTAAGGTCACTTACTGCACCTGCTTGTAAAGCTTCCCTCACAGTTTTCACAAACAGAAGAAGGGGTTTTCTTCATTTTGTTGCAATTTCAGAGAAGCGTATAAGACGTACGTCAGGGCAACTGACAGGCCCCAACGTAAACACAGAACAACTCGCCCATCTCCAACTTCCCTGCAGAATTGTGGGCAGCATGTCAAGGGGCAAGGGTGAGGTCGTGTCGTCTCGTGTCGGGTCAGGGGGGGATGACCGCAGTGGCAGTGAAGTCAGCAGCGTCGCGTTGCATCTGCGCACGAAACCGCACGAAAGGTTGTCAAATAAAATCCAAGAAAAGTGCAATAAATCACGTAGCACTTTTTATCAGCGTTAAGTAAAAGTTTAAACAGTTTCAAAAATAAAACAACCTTAACAAAATAGCAACAGCCAAAATAAAGGAAGACACGTTGTGCTAATAAAAAATAACAACTTTAAATTGAATATAAACATTTATTCCCTGTGCACACCAATTTCCAAAAGTGTAAATGCTGAAAAATATTTGAGAAATGGAATCGCAAGGTTTTTAAAAATATTTCAGTCTTTTTCGACTGGCTTCAGCTTATAATTTTCTTTCCTTTTATTGTGTGTGTTTTACATTTGCTTTTTCCATTTGAGTTGCGGTTTATTTTCGATTTCGCTTTCCTGATACCGCAGCAGCTTAACTTTTCCTTATTGTGTTTTTATGTATACGCCTTTTTTCTTTTATTTTTTTTTTATTGACAATGGAAAACACCCAATCAGTTGAAAAAATTACTTCAAATTTAGCGTTTGAGTTCGGGGGCGCTCCGTTCAATGAAAATGAATGAATTGATTTCTGCGTTTTCTCTGCAGTCTTATATTATATTCCATTTTTTTTTTCGCTTCAACTTGAGGCGATTTACATGTAAATTGATGGGACTGCCGACCTTACGCACGTGCCCAATAATTGGAGTACTTTTTCGGAAAGCACACAATGTGCTTTGAGAGTGACTAAAGCAAAGTGGAAACTTTTAAATATATTCAACGAACGGGCATCTGTGATTTATTACAAACTTTTATAAAATCAATTTTTTTTTTCAAAATTGCTTTAAATATTTATATCAACAGAGATGAGTTTGTCTATATTTAGGCTTTAAGCTTAGACAATTTTGTTTATTTATTACTTCAAGAGTGTATTTAAATATTTAAATCAACAAAATTTACTTGCATTAGTTGCATATATTTTTAAGTTTCACTATTTTTAATACATTTACAAAGTACATTTTTAGAAATGTTATTTTACTTTGCAAATAACGAAAGCTTTTTAATATCATATTGTTTCAAAGGGTCTTTTTTTTTGAAAATTTTTGTTAAATAATGAAAGTAGTTTCGAACACATTAATTTAAATTGCCAAAGCTAAAATTTTAAATATGTTTGGAAATGCACTTTAAACTAGAAAAAAAAGTAATTGCAAAAAGTAATTTTTTCAAATAACAAACCAGAAGCCTCGAATGAAATTCTATGCATATTACATTGAACAAATTACTGATTCCAGCATGATAGAGCAACAGGACTTATTAGTGATGAACATGCAACACTTGAAAATACATATTAGAAAAAAAATCCCAGGGCAACAGAGTTTTGTTGGGAGTTTTCAGTTTTTAATATGCCCTTGCACTAAACTAGAAAATTGTGTGCGGCAAAATTACATGTTGACATTGTTTGCACTTCAGAGTGCTGCATAAAAAGTTCACAGTCACAATAGAAACACACACATACACACAACAACAAGTCTACCCCCACAGTGAAAGGTAACAACAAGGAAGGAAGTGTGTGTGTGTGTGAGTGGAGTGCATAATTTGAAAAACCTCTTGAAAAGCGAAAAGCAAGCAAATTGCAGTCACCAAGGACCAAAGAAGTAAAGCGACTGACAAAGACTGTATATACATATACATATGTATATACACGTACATGTTGTGCATGCAAGCTTAGTGTGAGTGTGTGTGCTGTATGTTTTATATTTGTACACATTTTTTCACTTTCGCAAGCATGCTTTCATCCTCATCATAGACTTGCACTGATTTAACTTTTATTTTCGCTTTTTGTGCATAATTTTTCGTTGAGCGGATGTCGTTGGAGCCGAATGCAGGCGGATCTGTTGGCCAGGCCAAAGCGCATTAAGTCTTTAGCTTAAAGGCAACAGCAACAATACAAGCAAACAAACAAACAGGCAGCTGTAATAGCTGCAATTACAACAGCAAAAGCATTGCATACACACAGGCGCCCATATGGTAAATACATATACATATAAACACATGCACATGTACACATACTCATACACTTGCAGTCTGGTCTATTCTTAGCACAAAGACAAAGGCACATTAGCAGCTGCTGTTGCTGCTGTTGTTGTTGTTGTTGTTGTTGGTGCTGTCCTGTTCCTGTCTGTTGTGGGCGTGTACCCAACTCGTTTTTGATATTCCGACTGGGCAACATTCTTGAATGGCAAATGGGAGGCAGAGATTACCCCCAAACTAATGCAACACCAAATAGCCCCACATGTCCTGTCTTACACACTCACTATCTCTCTTTCCCTCTCTTCCTCTCTATAGGAATTTGGGTTGCTTCTAGCCGCCCAATTTGTACGCAGCTTAAACATAAAACCCCATAGCAAACGCCTAAGCCGTTCGACCAAGTGACAGCAGCTGCCTGGGAGAACAATTTAAAACCCTGCGGCATTAATATTACCTCGTGTAAGCATAATAAATTATTTAATTAGCATTATTTCGAAAATTATGTATAATGATGAAAAATACAAGAAATTGCTTTCAAGCGCTAAATTAATTGAAAATAATATCTGTTTAATTGAACAACAATTTTTTGGACAGATTTTGAGTGTCTGCCGCTTAGGCATGCTTTGTCGTATGACGATGGTATTTGGTAATAAAATTGCATGATAATTTTACCAAATAATTCCAAAAAATGATATGCACTATATTAGACTTCAAAATGCCTTCCAAACAGAAACAGCTTCGAAAACGTACTGTAACGTAACAAGTAACATTTAAAAGCTAAAGGCTGCTTTTAACAATAAAGATGGTAAAAGCCAAGCAAAAGCGGCCCGAAAATTTTGATGCTCACAGCAATATATCTGCAAAACATTAAAATCATTTAATATCAAAGCCAGAAAGAAGCAGCGGTCACCAGGTTGCACTGAGACGCAACTCCAGCTAGTAAGATCGCAATGCAGGTGGATGTGCAAAAACTACAAAGAAAAATCATTCATTTATGGTGAGCCAAAATATTAAATTTGTTCCCAAAGACAGAAATTTCACACCAATTGAAAATTAGTTTGGTGAACTCAAAAGATTAGTGCATAAGAATGGCTGGACGGCCAAAATTTAAGCAGTTGACACGTCGCTTCCGAAAATGCCTAAAAGAAATTGACCCAAACAGTAGCGGACAAAGAAAACCGGACACCATAAAAGAGTAGTTTTTGGCGTTTTCTTAAAGTTTTTATTTATTCGACCATAGGCAAAACGTAGGTTGGTTAGGGACTGTTCAGATGATACAAAACTTTCCTTAACCTATTGAGTACCGATTGAGATTTTCGAATTTGAAAAAAAGTCTACTTTCGAATATCTTTTCCTAGGACTCCAACCAAAAAAGTTGGGATGCAAAAATATTCTTTAAGCAATTTTAATAGTGACTGCAAAAAAAAATTTTCAAAAATCTTTTCGCTAGTATTTTTAAAAAATTTTGAAAATGGCGAAAAAGGCACTTTTTGCATGAAAATGAAGAAATTTTTTTCGCAATTTTGTCTCAAATTCAACTATATTATTTATTTCATCTTTATTGATGCAAATTATATTTCATTTTATATCTGACACGGAATCTTATTTTTATAATATTTAATAGTCAATTTAATAAAACTCTTTAAAATAACTAAATTTTATTGTTAGTTGTCTTAAGCAATATATATGCTTCTTAATTTGGTTATATATACAAGCAAGTTAATATTTATTCATTAACGGTTTCTGAAAATACATAATAAATATGTGAGCGCTTATTCAGAAATTCATAAATATTGTGGAATGAAATGCCCCAGCAAAAGCAAACAAACACATAGACATGCAATTACCGTGTAAAATAAATCAGCTTAAATAAAAATAATACGACAAAAGCATTAAATCCACATGTAGGCGGCGAAAAAAAGTAAATTAATGAAAAAAATGGTGAAATGAATTAAAGTTGTTACTTTTTGTTTGTGTATGCTGACCACATATGAATTAAAGGGAGGAGTCTGTGTAATCCTTTGCCGGGACCACTATAAAATCGACTTATTCACAACGTCCTCCGACTTTGCACTTGTCAGCCAACATATTTCTGCTCTGTTGGTCGCATTTGGCTACTATTTATGGCAGCTGTCGTGGTGTAGGGGGGCCGAGTAGAGCTCCCTTCAAGTGGCACCCCGACAGTGTTTGAGACATGTTTATACTTGTTATTTTGACTGCTGCTGTTTCAGCCAAAAAACTCATTTCGATAATGTGTTTTGCAGAGTTTCAAACAGCCCCAGCAGCGCTAAAAGCCACACAACTAGACAAAACTGAACTGGCGCAATGTTTTTGCTGGTTACCGCATCAAAATTTTCTGATAACAAAATTATATACATATCTGGGCATCAAAAAACTTTGCCAAAGTGCATAAAAAATGAGCATAGCAATCAGCGGATTATGCGGCGTATGTGTAATGAGTCTCAGCACAGGGCGTATGCGTAATATTTTTTTTGGTAGGTACCCAGAGCACATCACGTACATATTATGCCCTCAACATTTAAAAGCATTTTTCGGTTAGCCTTGGTTTAGTTAATAAGCTGCTCAAGTGTTGCGTGTGTGGCATTCAAGGCGTTGAGTGTGTCAAATTGGAAATTGGATTGCCTGATGGAGTACAAAGTTTACGGCTGGGCAGGGAAAGGGCAAAGGGAAACAAACGGGAAGAGGTGGCAGCATCCGAATAAGACGGCTGTCTGTAAATTTCCTGTGCAACAGACTGTGCGCGATTTGTGGGCGGTTGGTTAAGAGCATTTTGCCATTAGCTCGCTGACTGTCAATTTGCATAAACATTGCTGTAGCTCCTACTCAGTTCAACTTGGCTCAATTTATTAACAACTGACACGAGTAGCAGCAGCAGTTCCCAGAACTTTTGCAAATTAAGAGGAAATTGTAGACCCTAAAAAAGAAGCAGCCCTAATGAGGCAAGCAGTCAATTTTGCTTACTCCAATGTCTCTTCAAATGAAAAACTTATAGCTTTAAGAAGATTCCCAAATATTTAATAACATTTGTTTTCTTAAATGTGTTATCAAACCTTTAATATTCTTAAATTAAAATGAAACAAAATGTCTAATGTAAAATCAATAGGATACGTTTTAAGCATTCCTGTTTCAAAATAGGCGAAATTCAAAAGGGCACCGATGGAATAAAACGTGTTCTATTTGCATCGGTGAGCGTCGGTTTTTCACCGACGCTTTAAAATTTTGTGTGCTCACACGGCACGGACAGCTTTTTGACAAAAAGTGCTCGTCTGAACCGACCTTAATTAATTGGCCTTCCATAACTTGAGATTTGACGAGAAAATCAGAGATTATTACAATTATTTTGTGTAGCAAATTGTAACAACCAGATTTTATTAGTCAAACTTTTATATACATCGTATTTATCCGAGTAAAGACCGTTTTTTTTTTTTGACATTTTGCAACAAATTCAACTTTTGTTATTCAGAAAGTGTTATAATTTAACTTAAATTAAATTGCAAATAAATTGATCAAAAAACGGTCTCTAACATCTAAGGAACAGTGTCTTAAGTAAGACAACTTAAACAAGTTTTTAAACGAATAACCTTATTAATAAGTATTTATTTTTATTAGAGTAAGTTTTCAAATTTTTGTTTGTTTGAACAGCTTTGCAAGCAATTTATTGGCCAATTTACTTTGAGCCTAGCAAATAAGAGTATTAATGCATGAGTCATTGACTGACTCCAAAATAATTACCATATTAAATAGCCAGAGTTTGAAAAAGTTTGCTCTTCAGCTGTCCAGAAATAATCAAGACAAAGTTGACCACATGCCCGAAAGGCTGCATATCGAGAGATAACGCCAAAGGGCACAAAGCCAGAGAGAGAGATAGAGCAAAATTGAAGGAGTTACTCACTGGTTGCATAAACCAGCCAATAATCCGACACGAGGGGGTGGCAACTTGGCGACGATGTTCGGTAAGTTCAAAGCCAGAGCAAAGTAAGTAAAGCGACACGAGACAGACAGGCCAACAGCTAGAAGGAGCTGGCTAAGACGCCTCAAAGCATGCAATGGAGAAAACTTTGTCTTGTAATGCATTACAAGCAATTTCACTTGGCAGTACCACAAGAACAACAACAACAACAAGATCTCAACTAAAGTTTAAAGCAAAGCGAGTCAACGAAAATGGGCAAACGCCACATCCATCAGAATATTCGCTAACTTACAGCGAACTAAATAACCCAAGAAAATGTTGTCCCTTCTCCCCTTCTACCTCTTCTTTGCAGAAAGCATTTTGTATAGTGGGCGTTTGCTTAACTGGGTCAACATGGGCCGTGTTATTGTTTAGCCAATTGCAATTGTTGTTCAAGTTTTGGGGGGTGAAGGAAGTAGTGCTTTCGAATGGAACTCGGTTTTGGTCTCCACATGTTTATTATATTGAATTTATGTTGTGCTTTGTATGCAAGCGACGTTTCGGCAAACCAAACGACATCAACACAGCAACGGCAGACCGACTTGCCCAGACCCTTTTCCAAAACAGAGCACAAGACCCCAATCCCGACCAGTTAACACAGTGAATGAAATGCGAACTGAAACTGGAAATGGCAGGCAACGGTTGTTTCCAGTTGCAATTTGCCTCTCCGCGGTTCCTTGTACTTGTGTGTGTGTGTGTGTGTGTGTGTTGGTGTGTGTGGTTTTCATACCGCGAACTTATGTATGCGTGTGTCGGTGTGTGTGTGTTTATAACATTCTTCTTGTCAACGCTTTTTAGGTCTGTTTCGTTTGGGTCACGAAATATGAGGGATTTATTATGTTTATTGACCGAGATTTTTCAATTTACATGAATATGAACAACCGTTTTTAACAATAAATGTGCTAGAAATGAGCACAACATTTTGTAGCGGAAAGTTCCTTATTATAATTCTGTTAGTCAAATTTTCTTAAATATAAATTAAAAAAAAAATACTTCTTTGGGTTTAAAATCGACATTAAAAAATGCATTATCTATTAGACTATCCAAAAAGTTCGAGAGAGAAAATAAAAAATATTTAAAAAAGATAAGATAAAGAGAGAAGTGGAAAATAGGAGGAAGATAAGGTTGGAAAAAAGCAAAGGATGGAAATGTGGCAGACTATAACATTTTGTTAGTAACATCTGATAATGTGAACATTTGCAATAAATAAATCTCTGTTACTGTTAAATTCTTATAACATTATTTACATGGACTGTCTAACAATACTATTATTCATAAATTTAATTATACACCAAAAACTAAAAAATAAAAATATAAACTATTTTACGACTTTGGCTATTTATCTATTTATTTATTTTTTAAATTTTATTATTAAATAAAGGTTGTTTGCAGGAGTAGTTTTAGTAATATATTTTGTTAGACTGTACTAAAAACCAATACAAATAAAAATATTTTGCCATTTATAAAATAACTTTGTTAACAAATTATGTATTTCACTCTATAGTTTGTCCACTATCCAACAAGAGCAATTAGAAAAGCAATGAATAATTTGGCTTGCACAAAGATGCCACTTAAAATGAATCGAATCAAATAACTTAACCTGACTATCATCAGGGACAAGCTCAAGAATTTGTTAAGCCGGCCGATGTTCACATCAAATGGTAAATTGGAAATTCCAACTGAAAATGCAAATCATCGTAGAGAAATGTTTATACATTTGGCAAATCTCAAGCAAATAAACGAAACTAACAGCATTTCATTTCGTTTAGCAGGAATTTACGAAATTTATCTACCAAATAATTGACACGGTCAAAATGCAGAAAGCAAAGAGCTCGAAAATACTTGGAAGGCAATATGTAAATGCAGCTGGGAAATTGCAAAAACAAAGACGCCAAGGATAACAAACGAAGGATTCCAACATGGATGCAAAAACTTGAGATATGCCAAAGTTTAAATTGCAATTAACAGAAAACGTTCTGCATTGATAAGAACTGAATACTGTTACTCTCTCTCTCTGTCTCTTTCGTATAAGATTCACGTTAGGAAGGTATTTATATAATCTAAACTTGCAACAGTGAGTCTGTGCATATCTGTAATCAATATTTAATGAATTTCTATTCTGCCGGACAGCAATCAAAAATTATTAGACATAATCAACAGCCAAGTCCTGACCAGACCAGGCTAAATTAGTGTTGAAATTTGTCTTCGTCTAAGGGACAAATTAATTAAATTTTTGTGCCTTTGCCTTGATGTGATGTTGCAAATTTGAAATTTATATAAATTCCATATCTAAGTCAATTATTTTGTCAGCTTGTTATTACATTTCAGCAAAAGACATAAGCTTGTGCAAAACGATTTCAACAGCTGCAGGGCGGACGAAGCTGACACAGAATTTCAAAATGATAAAAGATTACCTGTTCAAAACGATAAAAGATTTGTAAATCAATTGCAATTATGTTAGGATTTATTTATAAATTTCAAATAAATGTTGATAATCATTTAAAATTCAAAAATTATTTATTTTAAGCTATTTATGTTGTTATGCTCTCATTACTTCTAATATTTTTTTCAATGAATTTGCAAATATATCTGTATCCGTCTCTCTTACTATCCACTTCAATTTCCATGTCTCTTTTCATATTAAATCTCTTTTCACATTAAACCACAATGTTTTTATACGCACCTCAGAAAGTCGTAAAATGTTGCAAACAATGCCATCATAAAAAACACATTCAATCGAAATGATTATGTCGATGCGTCGCCCACACGAGCTCTGTCTGTCCTTTCTCATGACTTTTTTCTTTCTTTTACCAACTGTGCATATTTGTGACCCTGGCCAACGTGGCGTATGAGCAATTCTGTTGCGTCAGGATTAGCACATCATCAGTGGCAGACAACGGTGTCTGAGGAATGCGACACACCAAAAATTCTATTTATGCAAAATATAGCATCCTAGCATCTCCCCGCAGGACCTTTTAACCTTTTTGTGTAAATGCGGGTCAGCCGTAGTTTGTTAGCAAACTAATGGAGAAGAACGGAGAAAAATTCAAATAAAAAGGCACACGAACATGTAAAAATAATCATAAATTGTTAACAAAGTACACGCCTTCTATGACATAGTCACAGGGCACGCCCCTTTCTCTCCCTCAGTGTCTCTCTCCCAGTGTTGAGCACTATTTAAAGCCACTTTAACCCCTTATTCTGAAGCGTGTGATTTGGGTTTTTGGTTCGGTTTTCGGTTGTTGTGTCCACCCATGCACTTTGTTTATTTCCCGGGCTGAACAAACCGCAGAGTATAGCGACGGAAGCGACTTCAGCTGCCCAAACAGACAGTTAGCGACCACACACACACAAACACGTACACACACAAATTGAGTCACATACACACTTAACCACACACATCTAAGCTGCGAGTTTAACTTATGGATTATGGGCGTGACCCATGAAAAATGTGTATGTGAGATACAAAAAAAAAGTTGCCTACATTTGGGCGTTCGAGACAACGCAGAATAACCCCATTAGCAACTAACTACCACACAGCATTTACATCCATGTGTGTCTGCTTGTGTGTATTCGTTATTTGCTACTTTTCCAATTTTTCCCATATATTTTGAATTTTCGCATTTGTGCTCATAAAAACTGTACCAACAAATTTGCGAAATAAGTAATTATACAAAATGTATTATTCAATTATACTTGAAATTTTGATTTCCTTAGTCTCAATTTTTCTATCCAATTTATCTCTACTCAAAACTAAAAGTTTGCATTAGAAATTGAAAGACAAATTCCAAATTTATTAGATATTTATAGCAAAAAGACAATACGTATTTCTTAATAAAATAATATACATGCAATACACACATACAATAAAATAATATACATTTTATTAAAAAAAAAGATTATGTAACACCTAAAACTCAGTAATCAAAGTATTGAAAAGTTCTGAAATTTACTTTAATATTAAACCAAGAAATTACTTTCAGTTTAGAGTAGTACAAATATATTTAGTAGTACAATTATATTTAACTATATTAAATTCTGCAACTTAAACTCAGATAGGCAATAATTTGCTAAGAAATTTGTTAATCTACTCGTCTAATTTAATAAGAAAAAAAATATCCAAATAACTTGGTATCGTAATCAGGATTTAATTAAATTACTATGAACTCCAGTTCTCACACAAATGTAAAGCTGATTGATATCTTGTTGTCTACTCACTTGAATTAATTATCTAAACAGTCGCAAATAGCTACAAAAATTTACATTTCGCACTTGGTTCCTGATTACGCAGAAGTTGAGGAAAACCGCAAAGGAAATTAGAATAAGAACACACTAATCAACACGGCGTATAATTAACGACGAAGCAAGTTTAAATTGCGACAAATTAAAAGTAACAAGAAAATGTTGAGACTACTTATAAAAACAAAATAAAAAAAGATAAAAGTTGAACAGAAAAAGAAAGAGAAAGCGAAAAGCAGAGAAGAAAAGTGAAAAAGAAAATGTACGTATTATAAACTAAATGAAGGCAGCTATAAAGTAATTTAAATGTCGACCAGTTGAGGACCAAGCCCGTCATCAGCTTCAAATGACGGTTTACACACATTTAATGAGCATCAGGCTCCGGGAAAAACTCGTTAACAGCACTGGACACAAAGGAACTCAATGGCAACGGGGCTTGAATAGCAGAGCATAAAAGAAAAGGTAGCAAAGTTTCATGAAAGCCCAGCGAGTGCACATACACACATACATACACATACACAACAAAAATGGACAATTTTTATTTGCAAAGAGACGAAGAAAGGGAGGGAGAGATAGGTAGGTAGAGAGAGAGAGAGAACGATCGATGTGGCCATTGTGCGCTGCTGTCAACGTGGCCAACGTCGCTGGGCCAACGCCAATCATTCAACTGATTAGTTTGATTTTAGCGTTCCGCTATTTCCGTAATCAATAGAACTGTGTGCAATGGAAGAGACCAATGGAATGGACACAGCACGATGAAATGAAATGGTTTGAGTTTCGAATGGCAGAAAATACTTCGAGACAATGGCCAAGAGCAGCGCAAAAGACACAAAAACCAACTGGTGTGGCAGTAATTGGGCGCCGAGTGCGACTAGCGACTGGTGACTGGTTTGGGAAGAGGAGGCGTGGCCAGTCGGTCCATTCCCTGCCCGGATGTGGGCGAGTGTAACAATTATGGACACGGAGCCCCAACCAAACCTAACCATCACTAATTGCTTGACTAGTTAGCATTTGGCTAAATGTCTCCCTGGTTCCCTTTTGGCCTTCTTCTTTTTTTTTGTGTGCAGCAAATTGAAATATTGATTAGGTTATTTTTGGAATGGAGCACGTTCACGAAATAGGAAAAGCCGCAAAGGAAAGCAACAATTCACAATGAATTGTGGAATAGAGTAGAAGCATTTAATCAACATAATTTTAAATTTTTAAATGGTTAAGTTTTTCATCCGATTTGCCTTAAACCTATTCTTAAAGATATGTACCAGAAATAAGCCGATACGTGTACTGATTACAAAAGTTTAATTTCATAAGATGGGATATTGAGCTCGTCGTTAAATTAAAAAAAATGTACATAAATAGTTCATCAATAAATATTCCTATTATTTTGGAAAAACTACTTCGATTGCCAGAAAACGTTAGAAAAATTCATAGTGGTCACATGTTGGTCGAATTGTTTTGAAACTTTAAAGCTCTACAAATTATCCATGGATATTTCTTAAAAGGCACGAGCAACTCCGACTTATTCTTTGTATATATTGATTTCTGATGCAAACATTTGCCTGTTCAAATTTTAATGAGCTACAAAACCCATATATGTATCTAATCAGTACGAAGGTAGACAACCAAATATTCCTGAGACTTGAGCAAACAAGCACTGAATACTGGAACAATTATGATGTTTGTTAATTTAAGGGAAATTGTACAGAGGATGGTTATTGTCATAAGACCCACAAGTTTAGCATTCAGCAAATCATCTATCAACGGCAACAAAGCGGACACACGAAGCAAACTTGCAGCTCGATATTTACCTTGTTTATTATTTATTAATGATGCATAGATATCCATGATGGGCTTTGGAAATGCCCAGCTTTTGAATAATACACAATTGATTGGTTTTCTCCCAACTGAAATCAACTTCAATGGGTCAGGTCAGACCAGCAATCGCACAATTTGAATTCGCTTACTCAAATTAATAAACAATAAATAAGTATTATGGTATAAATTGTATATCAATTTAAATTGATAGTCAATCATAAGAATAATTAGTTCACCGGACATTTAACTCAAATGTAGTTTTCTATACAGTACAGTTCTTAGTCTTGGTTTATTGTTCAAAGCTTTTAGAAAAGATAATACTCTAAGAAATCTTTGACCGAATCTGAGGGAATTCAAATGAAAATCTTTAAATACTTTTGATAATTCTCTGTAACAAACAAGATCAGTATCAACGTTCAAAGATATGGCAAAGTTTTGTTGGACTGTGGCAATTTTGTAGGTTACATTTAAGTGGCACAAAGCACAAAGTTTTTGTGGCAGCTTCAGCCACTTGAAAGTGGCAGCTGCTGCAAAACTATTTAATAGTTGCACGTTGCAACATTTGTAAGCCGAGTCAAACAAAAAGCATCAGCAACTACTCTTGCAACTATGTTACAGCCAACAGCAAACAGCAGCAACATTGTGACATGCAACAAATGCTCAGACCGAAAATCACATTTGCCAAAAAAAAATACAAAAAAAAAGGACGAAATGCCTTTCAATCACAGACTCTGAAGGCATGCAAACTATGCTAAAAAGAACTTGCCGTTTTCGACCCATCAAAGAAAGAGCAAATTCTTGCAATTGAACAAGTAAAATAAAAATACTGATGGAAAGAGGAAAATATTAAAAATGACTGAAATATTCACTCAGCAGTAAACATGGGACCCACAATCAAGAAATAACTAAAAAACTTTCTTCCATTTTTTTTTTAAATAAACAAAAAAATGACAGAGCACCAGGAACGAAGCACATGAATAAAGTTTCAAATGTGAAACAGCAGGAAGTAACTTTTGTTTATTTAACCAACTATTACGTCCAATGTTGCATTCTTTATTTTGAACTCCTTCTCTTTCTCACACTTGATCTCTGTCTCGCTCACTGCAGCACAACAGTGTTGAGCAACGCAAGTTATGCACAATAACTGGGTCGAAGGGTAGCACATAAAAGTCTGCCATGAAATTGTTGTATAAGTTTGGATGGTAATTAAGAATAATGGAAAACAGACAGTTAGCGAGAAAGAAACAAAATGTATCGAAAGTTTATTATAACATTGTGCACGTAAAGTATTTTAAACTCATCCACTTGTTAAAAATTTTAAAAATCTTTGAGTTATCGCTATTACTGTTACTGCCACTGCTATTATTTTATAGACTGTTATTGTAATTGTAACAGTGATAGTAATTATTAATCGATATTTATTTCGAAAATTCCCCAAATAAGCTTTGACTGCAACTTATTTCTTAGAAGAATATCACTACTTTACAGTCATTTTACCTATTACTGATATTTTTACTGCGACATTGATTTTTACGCCGATAACTCAAAAAATGATCTGCAGCTCCGGCTTATTTTTGAAAACTTACAGTAGCTATTACTATTACCGATAGTGAAATAATTTACGATCATAAGCAATTTCATAACAATTACATACTGAAAAAGGTTGCTGAGTCCTGGCTTAAATTCAGTTTTTATAAACAAATTCATGTATCTGTGAATACTACTGCTACTGACATCGCCATTCAATAAGGAACTTTATCAGTACAGTAGAAATTCACAAGTAAAGTTACTTATAGAAGAATGCAAGAAACAACCCACTTGATTTACAATTTACAGAGAAAGTCACACTCACAATCACACAGAAACAGACTGAAAATTAGAAAAGTTGTCGTCCCCATTGGTTAGATTGTTGTGAGTCCTGTCGTCGTCGTAGTTGTTGTTATTGTTGTTGTTTGTTCTTTTCTGCATAGAGTTGTCAACTGCATACAAAATGCGAAACTATATACATTTCTCAAAATGGTTTTGGTTCAGTGTTCTATTTGCAAAGCGCCTCCCATTTTTATGCAGTGATAGCAATCAAAAAGTATCAACAGCTGTATAGTAAAAGTTAATTTATTTGTTTCTGTGACTATTGGTGTTGTTGTTGTGGCCGGCACTGAAGTTTGTGGGTTGCCAATGACATTTAAAGCGCATTGCCAGCTGTCGAAAAATTGGGGTGCAAAATGTATTGCACAATTGAACTGCAAAACTTTACTAATTGCTCTCATGCCCGACTTGCGGCTATATGAAAAATTGCAGACAAATGACTAAAAGTAAATAAATTTAAAATATAAAATATACAACAACAAAATAAAGGATTACAGTGATGTAAATTCTACTGTCAATTTGATCTCTCTTTGCCTCTGTCATTCATTCCTGATGGACATACATTTTTAATGAACTTTAAATAACTTGAAAAATGTATCAAACATTTTTTGCGTTCAATTTTACTACCTCGCTCAACATCAGATGAAAGGCTACGAATATTTTTGTCTACCGAACAATGTTGGCAAAAAAAAAAAAAGAAATTAAATCCCAGACAAGGGGCTTATGCAAAAATAATTGAAGGACATCCATATTTCTTTTAGCAAATTTAACATGAGTACAATGTAGGTCATTGGGTGATATGTAAAATAAAGCGCAAATACCTCTATTGATAAACAAAATTTACAGCCATAAAAATGTACAACATGTATACATGAATTTTAAATCAATTGAAATTGAAATATATGTATACTGTAAACATTTTGAATTTTCGGTGTGAACTTATCTTATGGTTGTAAGCTTTACATTTTTGTTGAAAAATATCATAGTCAAGGGAGCTCTGCCCTCTGCTCGCTTCGCTCGCAAAATTGAAAAGAAGGTCTTTAGTTGTCCGGTTTACCATTTAGCAAAATTTAGCGAAAGAGTCCAGATTTAGCAAGAAAGGTTACTTTGCATCCGATTGTTCCTATGATATGGTAATCCAAATTAGAAAAAATTTGGTCAGGGTGTAAGAGACAGTCCCAAACATAAAATCTGTGAGTTTAGTTGAGATATCTTAAGAAACAAAAAAGTTGTTCATACTAAAGGTTATTTTCATCCTATGTTCCTATGGCAGCTATATAAGAGTTATATTGGTTAGGATGTAAGAGACAGTCCCCAATATATAATATGTAAGTTTGGTTGAGATATATTATAATATCTTAAAATTCTAAGAAAATGATAGCATAAAGCCGCTTAAAATTGACCGAATGATGATACGGACGGAAATCGATTTACTAAAAAATAACTAAGAATTATACAGATAATTTATTATTATTTAAACTGTTTATAAATATTTTTCAAATAATCTGTTTGTATAATAAATCTTATAAATTGTTCTTTAGCTACAACTTTGTTATATCTTATTAAACCAGGACAGACTTGAGCCAACTGAGAATACAGTTAATAAAAGCCACAGCAACTTGAGTTAGCCAAGTTGAAAAAGTGTTTGCATAATGAAACAATAAGGCATAAAAGCAGCTACCTGCTAGGAATGCCAAACCGAATGCTTTGGAATAAACCCAAGCAACAACAATAAGACCAAGAACAACATTTGTTGTTTTGTATATAAAAGAGCTCGAAACAGGCGGTTGAACCTAGGGAAAACCGACAGCTACAAAATTAATATAAAACTACACAGCACTGACCTGCATTCCAGCTAAATGTGTAAAGTAAGTCGAAGTTCCAATGGAGTCGCAAACGGAAATGAACAAAATTGGCAACAAAGCAGGCGAAGAGAAGAGGGATTGAAGTCAGCGTCAGGACTGCACAGGGGTAGGGTAATTGAAGGCAGCCATAAGCCAAAGCGGATAGCTAAAAAAGGAGGTTGTTTTTTTTTTTTGTTTTCTTGCTGCACAAAAGTAAGCTAACTTAGACATGGAAACAAACAGAAAAGCAAGGAAAAACTTTTGGCCACTCCGCACACCGTACTACTCATAGGTAAACAAAGGCCAAGTGGAAAAGTAGTTGGCAATGCACGAGCAGCGCCCACATGAAGACGTGACAACAACAACAGATTCCAAAAAGCAATTTAGAAGTCGAATATCAAATACTCTTGTAGACATTTTGATATCTGATATTATTCTAAAGTTGTCAAAGAATTATTGAAAAAGATTTTGAAATTTAATTAAAAATAAGCTGATTAAATCAGTGATTTATAAGTCGAATATTTAATACTCTTGTGGACCTTTAGATATCTGATATTATGCCAAAGATGTGAAAAAGTGTAATGCAAAAAAATAAACTTTGACTCGAAAAACGATTGAGACCTCTAGATCAATATATAGATATAGATAATATATATAGCCCCTGTTAGGAATTAATACAGTGTTACACATTTCATTAACAATTTAAAATACTCGAAGCTAGGGTATGAATAGAACCTGCATGGAATTGAAAAATGAAAGACAAGTTGACGTCGACTTCATTTCATGATTAAGTTACCCATATCGATTTCCTTTCAACAGACTTTATGATGATGAAAATGGAAGCCGCAGGAACTGAGCCTGCGGTTGTCAAGCCAAACCAGAAGCAGCCCCAACATATGCGACTCTCTGACTCACCGGCTCACCAATCCGACTCAAAGATGGCGCCATCGTCGCCCCATTCAAAACAATAGCTTCCGTCGCCGTCAGTTCTCCGTCCCTGTCTCCTCATCGTCATCGTCATCACCGTCGCTGTCTAATGCCCAAAAAGATAGGTTGCAAAACATGAATAAATTGTGCACAAAATGTAATTGTTGGGTAGCATCTTGGGCTTGGTTTTTTCACATAAGTCGAGTAAACAAATAAAGAAAGTCACACGGAGTTGAGCACAGTGGAACGAAACGTTGTGCACAGTTGATGTGTTAATGCTCCGATAACAAGGGTTTCTGTTTACCAAGTTGACCAAGTTAAGCATCTGCTAAAAGCCAAACAAAGTAACCTTTAAAGTGAAGACTATGTTTTGAAAGATTGCTGAGTGTATCAACTGACTCATTTCAAATAAAAGCAACTAGTTTATACTAGTTAGCGCTGCTATGAACTTATATTGTTATGTTTGTAATAAATAATTTCGATAACAAGTTGTATTTCCAAACAAAGTATATATGCGACTTAGTCTTGAATACAAAAGCATTTCTCTTTTAAAATGAAGCTGATAAGTAAATTCATAAATGCGAACTTCAGACTTGAGATGGAAGACTTGAGCTCAGTCCGAATCAGTGTTAAATGTGTGTTGATTCCGCTGCGTTTGTAAATATTTTCCTATTAAAATGAAAATCTTGTTAATTAATTTAATTATTTTACTCACTTCGGTGTTAATAAAATCAAATAATGAATATGAGCAATCTACGATAAGCAATGAAATGGAAAACTCTGTGAGTTAAGATTAACACATACGAAACATTATAAAATATTTGAAATTTATTTTCGTAGGAATTCGTAGGCACCAATGGGATGGAGGGACAGTGCTATGCATACTGTTTTAATATAATCCAACCTGTACTACAGCATACAGTCAGCATGCAAATAAGGGAACAACAGAATCAGGAACACAGCACAATTTTGCGAACCTTAGAGAATCGGTTGGCAAATTTGCTAGCAAAGGTTGAAACATATGAAGAGACTATAAGGAATAAAGATCTTCAATTGGCACAGCTCAGAAGTTCCGAAAAGTGTAAGAATGAGAGTGAAGAAAAGACAGACATAATTGAGTCAAGCCATAAAATACAATCTCAACTTAGGGATAAACTTATGGAATTAATAGTAAAAATGGAGAAACCATTAGCTTCTAGCTGCATCGGTAAATTAACAGATATTTATGAGATGAAAGTTCCTGGCATGGATGCCTTTTCGGTGCCCTGTGATTCAAGTTTAGCTGGATCTGGATGGACCGTCATTCAGCGACGTAAGGACGGATCTGTGAACTTCAATCGCAACTGGACAGAGTATCGTGAGGGATTTGGTGATCTGCGTGGAGAGTTTTTCATTGGACTAGAGAAGCTTCACTTACTGACTCGATCGCAAGCTTATGAATTGTATATCTCACTTGTGGACTTTGAAAATGAAACACGATATGCCAGATATAGTGATTTTATCGTTGGCAGTGAGGAAGAAGCCTACGAGTTGAAAACACTTGGATTATATTCTGGAAATGCTGGTGATTCAATGAAAGATCACAAAAAAATGAAATTTTCAACACCAGATAGAGATCATGATTCACATTCGAAAAATTGCGCTAAAGACTTTAGCTCTGGCTGGTGGTTTCATACATGCTATCATAGGTAAATATTAAAAATTACAGTTTAATTTAAATTAACATTAATATACATACATTTTCAGTAATCTTAATGGACTTTATGAAAAAGAAGATTCCGATAACACTTATAGTATTATTGAATGGAGAGGCTGGAAAGAGGACCGACCGCTGAAATTTACTCAAATGATGATCAAACCAAAGGGTGATTAGGTAAAATATAAAAAAGAATTAATTGTATACATTATATTGAAATAGAACAACAATTGATTTGTTTCCTTAACTTAGTGGAAAGATAGACCGACCAAACATACATTACTTCTGAAACTCAAAGCCTTGGATCGACTACCGTCATAAAAATATATATAAATGACAAACGATGAGTCACGCAAAGAGTCTTTTAAGCAAAGACTCTGTTTTTTATGTTTGGACGTATCAAACTCTTTCAATAAAAGGCTTTATCTGAGACTAGTTCATATTGCTTGGCACATGTATTGTTATATTCTTAATAAATAACCACTATATTATTCAACGTATATAAATGACAAAGCCTTTTCTATATACGTATATACACATGTGTATTATTCCAGAAATATTTATCAAAATTGCCACACTCTGGAAATACTCTTTTATAATGCAGCTGATAAGTATTTAAGTGAGAGCTTCATTGAGACTTAACATGGAAGACTCGAGCTCAGTCAGAATCAGTTGCAAATTTAAGTTGAATCAGCGACACTTCGCGACGTACGAAAAAATATCTTATTAAAATGAAAATTATAATATTTTTTATAAGTTTCATTATTTTGCTCATTTCGGGGTTAATAAAATCAAACAAGGAATACGAACAATCTACGATCAGCAATGAATTAAAAAACTCTGTAAGTAAGAATTTCCAAATGCTATACATTAAAAATAATATTGAAAATTTGTTCAGAATATCGCACCCTTTAAAGAGATGGAAGGACAATGCTACGCGTACTGTTTTAATATAATACAACCTGTACTAGAGCATACAGTCAGCATACAGGAGAAAGACAAACAGATCGTAGAACAAAGCATAGCTATAAAGAACTTAGAGAAACAGTTAGCAGATTTGCAAGGAAAAGTTGCAATATATGAAGAAATCATTAAAAATAAGAATGAAACAATAGAGAAGTTTGAAGCGATGGCTGAACAACTCCTAGCATCAGAAAAGAGTAAAAATGAAATTGTACTTAAGCTTGGAATATGTGAGGAGACAATTAGAAATAAGGACCTTCAATTGGCACAACAGCTCCTTACTTCTGAAAAGTGTCAAAATGAAACTATAAATAAGGACAACATAATAGCGTCAAGGGATGAACAAATTATAGAATATAAAGTAAAAATGGAGAGCTCTTTAGCTTCTAGCTGCATCGGTAAATTAACTGATGTTTATGAGATAAAAGTTCCCGGCATGGATGCCTTTTCGGTGCCCTGTGATTCGAGTTTAGCTGGATCTGGGTGGACTGTCATTCAGCGACGTAAGGATGGATCTGTGAACTTCAATCGCAACTGGACAGATTATCGTGAGGGATTTGGTGATCTGCGTGGAGAGTTTTTCATTGGACTTGAGAAGCTTCATTTACTGACTCGATCGCAAGCTTATGAATTGTATATCTCACTTGTGGACTTTGAAAATGAAACACGATATGCCAGATATAGTGATTTTATCGTTGGCAGTGAGGAAGAAGCCTACGAGTTGAAAACACTTGGATTATATTCTGGAAATGCTGGTGATTCAATGAAACATCACAAAAATATCAAATTTTCAACACCAGATAGAGATCATGACACAGCTTTGGGCGATTGTGCTAAAAGCTTTAGCTCTGGCTGGTGGTTTACAGAGTGTTACAATTGGTAAGAGCTAAATATTCTAAAATATTTGAATTGAAATAATTATTAATATACATTTTTAGTAACCTTAATGGAGTTTACAAATATGAAGATAATGATAAGGATGTCAATGCAATCGAATGGAGAGACTGGAAAGCGGACCGACCGCTGAAATTTACACAAATAATGATTAAGCCGAAGTCTAACTAAAATATCAAAACTAATCCGTTGTGTACATTATAATTATAAGTACGAGTATCCCATAATGTGATTAGTTAACTAAGCTTTTATTGAAATCGACACTCCCCAATGGAAACTCGTCTATTTGGAAGTGGAAGCTCAAATGATAGACCGAAAAAAAAATTTCTAAATATAATAATATATAAAAGCTAATTGCTTGGCACATGTACTGTTTAGCTTTTTATAAATAATAACTATAAAATTCACAGTAGATAAGTAAAGCAGACTTCTCTACATATAATTGTATAATTGAAGAAATAATTATCCGAGCTGCCACTTCCGAGGAATTCTCTCTTATACTCTCTTAATTTAGCTGATAAGAAAATTCATAAGTGAGAGCTCAAAAGTTAACATAGGAGATTCGAGCACAGCCAGAATCAGTCGCAAATTTAAGTTGAATCAGCAAAGTACGAAAAACTAAAATGAAAATCTTTTTAATAAATTTAATAATTTTGCTCGTCTCGGGGCTTATAAAATCGAACAATGAATACGTTCAATCTGCGATCAGCAATGAATTGGAAAACTCTGTGAGTTAAAATTTTAAAATGCGAAACATAAAAAATAATATTACAATTTTTTCAGAACCTCGCAAGTTTTAGACAGATGGAAGGACAATGCTATGCATACTGTTTTAATATAATACAACCTGTACTAGAGCATACAGTCAGCATACAGGAGAAAGACAAACAGATCCAAGAACAAAACCACTTTATAAAGAATTTAGAGAAACAGTTTGCAGATTTGCAAGCAAAAGTTGGAATATATGAAGAGACCATCAAGAATAAGGATTTACAATTGACACAACAAATTCAAACTTATGAAAAGAGTAAGAATGAAACTATAGATAAGTTTGAAGGGATCATAAAGAATAAGGATCTTCAATTCGCACAACAACTCCTAACTTCTGAAAAGTGTCAAAATGAAACTATAGAGAAGAACAACATAATAGCGTCAAGGGATGAAAAACTTATAGAATATAAAGTAAAAATGGAAAACTCTTTAGCTTCTAGCTGCATTGGAAAATTAACTGATATTTTTGAGATAAAAGTTCCTGGCATGGAGGCCTTTTCTGTTCCCTGTGATTCAAGTTTAGCTGGATCTGGATGGACTGTGATTCAGCGACGTAAGGATGGATCTGTTAACTTCAATCGCAACTGGACAGATTATCGGGAGGGATTTGGTGACCTGCGTGGAGAGTTTTTCATTGGACTTGAAAAGCTGCATCTAATGACTAAATCTCAAAACTACGAATTGTACATTTATCTGCAGGACTTTGAAAACCAAGAGCGATATGCCCGCTATACTAAATTTCTTATTGCCGATGATGTTGAGTTGTATAAGATAAAAGCACTTGGTACTTATTCTGGTGACGCTGCAGATTCAATGAACCCTCATAAGAATATGAAATTCGCGACTCCAGACCGGGATCATAATAATTGCGCACAACATTATAAATCCGGCTGGTGGTTTTATAAGTGTTATATGAGGTAAATATTTTAAATGTCAGGTAAAGTTCACAAATAAATATTTATTAAATTCATTTAATTTATAGTAATCTAAATGGCTTATATGTTCAAAATGGAACTGAACTCAACCATCCTGGTATTAAGTGGAACACATGGCATCATAAGTCACTTAAATTTGTTCAAATGATGATTCGACCGAATTAACTAAAAACAAAAACGTAACTAAAATAATACATATTAATGTATATAAATAAATCAGTTAACAACATAGTTCAGCAGTTACATATATCCAGAATGTCCTAAATATACAAATAAATCAGTTAAAAATTTAATTAGGCATTTACGTATTATCAAGTAGAACCACTGTACTTAGTTGCATATGGGCCCAAGTGTCAAGCTGTGTGGCAGTCAAACAAACAATTGCGGGGAGTCCCCTTTCTCCACCACAAATGCTAAATGAAGAGAAGGAGACATCTGACAGACAGAGAGAGACCCTTGCGAAGCCGACGCTGAAATGACGCACTGTCAGATAGCAGAATCCAGCGACAGACCGAACAACTGTCAGACTGTACAGTGTATAATGTACGATAGTATATTTCATATAGGATCACATGATTTTCATGCTCGCATTTTCGTTATATGCAACACACACTGTCTGTGATGTTGGTTTGTTAGTTTGCTGTTTTGAGGGCATATCTGAAATTATGCCATATATACATATACAAGTATATACAAACATATACATATATATTTACACCAATTCACATATATTTGTGTATTGTGCAAACAAGTACACCATGTTTTTATTGTATTTTTTTTAGACTGCGCATAAATTCATAATGTCAAAATGGATGCCACTGGCAGCGACAAAGGCGCGTCGAAATTTAACACATAAATTTATAATTTATATTCGAAGTTTTGTACGGAATGTGGTGGGTTGAAATCACAATATCGTTTATACTCTTTCCACGAAAAAAATGTGTCAATTAATGAAGGTTTTTGAATTAATTTTAGTGGTTCTTAAATAAAGTAAAATTAAAATAAACCTAAAACTATTGGCAATTAAATTATAAACAAAATAATCACTTTTTAAATAAAATACAGAAACAAATACTCAAATATTAGGTTCACAAAACAAAAAATAAATTGAATAAAATAAATAGATAGCAAATAATGGCATACCCATTATCGAAAGTAAGTATTTAAGTGACATTATTTTGCAAATAGTAATATTACTAAAAAACCTAGATAAATTGAAGGGTTTTTTTATTAAATAAATAACTAAACATGCTAGAACTGCTTTAAGCAGTGGTCTTTTATTATAATCACAAAATGAGAAAACTTAATTTTTTAGGTATAATTTCTTTTGAGTTTATTATATGAAAATAATTTTTTTAATTTCAAAAAGCAGTTTACTTCCATGTTTCGCATGAAAATGATTATAAATTACAAAAATTACAGCCTATTCCCAAAAAACCTACCATATTAAATTCGTCCCTTTATTTTATATTTCTGATTATTTTAATATATGATAAAGGCGTCCCAGCCTTGCTGTGTGTCAATTGTGGGCACTTTAAATACATTTTGCAACAGACGCTTGGAGAATTTTTATGGCAGGCAAAACATGCATTTTAGAGTGCTCTGTACATGTTGAAAATTAAACACATTTCTTGCATATATAACATATAAATAAATAACCTACTATTAAACGAACCAGACTCTTTCGCACACGCACTCTCTCTCTCTCTCCCTTTCGTTTTGTAGCGAACATGGAAATTAAATCAATTATTTATGCATTCATTTTGTAGCTCTTTATATTGATTTAATTGCCACAGCATCTGAATAATGTGCTGGGTGTGAGTAATTAATAAATAATTTTTACTTGCATGTATTCCCTGATAGATTGCTGTTTGCCCACCCGTTTGTCTTTTGGGATTTGATTATGATGTCCTTTAAATGAATGGCTTTTGGCCATCGATCAGACCCTCGTCGGCCGACACTCCTTTATATTCCCAACTTTGTTTGGCTACTTTTGTCCCCAAGGGAATCTTAAAATATTGTGTGGGTTCTGTTTGTTTAGTTTGCGTAACTTTAAAACGTTTTTCGTATGGTAATTGGTCAGTTTTGATAGCATAATTTATGTATAATCGTTAATTTAATCGACATTCAGTAACTTTTCAATATTTTAAAAGAGACTTAAGATCTAATAACCAATTAATTGATTTATTTAAAGCAAAATGATATAAAAACTGTAGATTGTACGTATTTTCAAAGCTTGTTTTATTTAATAAATTTATGACTACCCTATTGTAAGTTTAATTAAATTATTGTTTTTTTTTTAACAATTTTAATTCACATTCTCCAAGAGATATTTTGTAAAGCTGTGAGCTTATTTTTTACCAGAATGCATCAGAAAGCTTACCTAAAAAGAAAGAATAGAAATATTTAAATTAACATTATGTTGTGCATAACTTATAAATATAAAATTAAAAATGTATTAGTAACAGAATAAAAGCATATTATGTTAGTCCCTATCCGATATGTATATTAGAGTGGGTCAATTTGTATGGAGCAAAAATAAATTTTTATCGATTTCAAGCGGTTGTCAAAATCGTAATCTACGACGAATTCTAAGAAGATTTGCCCAAGAAACCATGGGTCTAAAGTCAAAATCGAGCTTCCGACTTTTAGCGTGAAATATGGGAAATCGTATGAAAAGTCAAAAATTATCATAATTTCGTTAAAAATCGGAAGCTCGATTTTGACTTTAGACCCATGGTTTCTTGGGCAAATCTTCTTAGAATTCGTCGTAGATTACGATTTTGACAACCGCTTGAAATCGAAAAAATTGACCCACTCTAATGTATATACAGCGATTTGCAAAAGTGTTAATATATCATTTCTTTATTTTAGAGTCTCCAGAATCATGCAAATTGTTTATAAACACCGAAAGTATCCAAACAATCCCACAACAGACACACACACACTGTTAAAGACAGTCCCACTTACAGTCTCATATGTAATGACGTTCCACATGACCTAAGAGCATATCGTTCATTTTCAAATATTCATTTGTTGCGCAAAAGCGAAAAACGTAAAGGAAAAAGCGGCACAGAAAAAAGTGGAAAGAAAAACAAAAGTTTAAAAGAGAAACGACACAGCTGCCAGGAAAACAAAGATGGAAAAGTCAAATGGACAAGGGGGAAGGGCAGAGAGTACACGGAGAGTTGGAAAAAGGCGCGCACAGAGAAGGCCATAAATAAACAACAGGTATAAAACGGACTTAAGAACGTAAAAGCAACGCGCGGCTATAAAAATGCAATTTCCCTGCTTTCCCTTTCCAACTTGCCAAAGGTATCAGAAGAGCCAAACACATACAACCAAAAGTATATGTGTTTGTGTATCAAATAAATATATGTACAACAGCATAAAAGCTGCTTTAGTCAGGTAACAAATGTTTATGCAATTTGTTTAAAGACCAGGCGAGAAAATAGTAATATATGACCATGGACTAAAAGAAGAGTGAAAATTTGCGCTAAACGCGCTACAAAGCAAAGTCCACGCCCACCTTGCTTTTTTCTTGCTCTGCTTTTTCTTTTTCCAAGTTTTTTTATTTTGCTGTTTTTGGACAAAGGCCGGGCGCGCAAATTGCAGCAGTTGCCTCCCAAAGCAACCAAATAAAAAGCAGAGAAGGAGAAAAAAGAATGAAAATATAGAGCAAGTGCAAACAATTGCAGGCTGTCGTCGTTGCAGTTCCCTTTTTGTTTCTTCCCCTCCCTCTCCTTTCATCTCAATTCTTATTGCCATCTTCTTGCAATGCAAAAATGTGTACCAACTGAAATTGAAAGGCAGCCTCGTGTGGGCGTGGCCCGCATGACTCTTTGGCTCTGGCATTTTATTGCCAGCTTTTGGGCGTGAATGAGTGTAACATTGAGAAACTGCCAGCTGCCAGTTGCCAGTTACCAGTTAGCAAGCTACCCCCATTTGAAGTAAGAATTATGCGAGCAAGCAAGGGAGCTGCCTTCCTATAAAGCAATTCTCAAAAAAGCATCTTAAATCAGCCAAATAAGTCATGGGCTTAAATGACAGCACGCCAAAGGCCATAAGCTAAAATTAAAATTACTTGACATGCGATATAAAATACAACTTTACAATAAAAAGTTTCAGTCTAAAACTTAACTTAAATTATTAAATTATTTAAGTTACAATATTTAATGATAAAAAAAATAGTTGCAAATTATACAATACTAACTAATTAAGGGCGTCTTTTTTTGTTTGCTCATTTCTTTATCTTAGATATTCAAAAATATATTCCCAACAGGATTTTTCACAATTCGAAATAGTTTAGGAGATACAGCCATTTTGGAGAAGCAATTTTTTTGTCTAAATGCTCGAAAATTGTAGTCAAGAATTCAAATGCGTTTGTTAACCCATTTTATGCCGCGATTAAAAGTAGCGTGTGAACTTTCTAAAATCGAATATGATGCTGAAAATTAATTTAAATTCACATTTTTTAAAACTTAAATTTTTTTTTTTAATTAAATTTAAATGCCGGATGACCATGTTCTTGATTTTCTAATTTTCTAATTTTTTTAATATTCCATTTTGAATTGAATATTTTGGTTCACTTAAAAAAATCGCTCTATAAACTAAAAATTTTGCTATTCGACTAGTCGAACAGCGGCAGACAATGGGTTAAAACCATGTTTTTCAAACATGTTCACACGTTAAATAAAGTTATTCTGGACCGAATTTGATGAAATAAGCCTCAAAGCGTGAAAAATTTGTTCTATTGTTTTTGTAAACTGAACTACAAAAAAAAAAAGTAAAAAATCGATTTTTATTTTCAAATGGCTGTCATTTATATTTCTGGAGGTACACACGATAAAGGCTTTCATGCTAACTAGCTTCCCGATTTTTTTCACAGTTGCAGTATACTCCATAGACATATCTTTTTTTTTGGAGACCCTTCTCTTAGAGACCGAGAACCATATAAATAAATATAAAAACAATATGTAGTCAATATGTCATGTCCAAAATCGTTCATTAATTAGCTCGCAAATCCGGTTAATGCTCAACTTAATCCTTAGATACTTAGTAACCACATTGTAAACATAAGCTTTGAACAGCTGTTGATTTATTAATACATTGTTTCGACTTTCGGTGAAATCTATAATAAATGCAAAAACCGGAGTGCGTTGAATCAAATTATTCTCATTAGTAATAATTATCAGTAATAACTATTTCCGTTTTCAAATAAGATTTTTTAAAAAGGTCCAAAAAAAGCCTTCCAACCAGCAATATCCCCTTAAATAACTCAAAAGAACTTTAACATTCACATAACAGTTTGAGTTTTTTAATAGGACTTTCATTTATTTAATTTATTTATATTATTAGCCAAAATTGAGTACGAATTTGCAGTGTCGTTAAGTTAAGGCGTTCGTTTTTGGCTAATCACTTGATTCAGATGCGTACACATAAATTATATTGAGAGCGAGTGTAGAAAGGGCCAAGAAACTGACATTTTGCCCAGCTGTACAAAGAAGCTGCTGAGTCAACTTGCAGTTACACTGTCATTTAACTATTCTTGCTTTTGTTGCTTTCAAGATAACTTGAGTCGTGCTTCTTCCTGCCTGTCCGTCTGTCTGTTCGCCTTTTCGCCTGACATCTGTAGGCAGTCATTTGGCTTTTGGCCAGGCACTGAATGCGCGTTGGCCTTTATCTGCCTTGCATATCAAATGGCCTGCTGACGACAGCCACAACACAGTCCACAATAAGATGGATGGTGGGAGGGAGGGCGGTCAAGATGGAGGAAAAGAAGGAGGTGTAGGACACTTTATGGCATTTCTTTTGCAACATCTTGATAATGACCAGTGACCTCAATACGACGAGGAGCAACACATGCGCGTCGTCTAACACACTTTCACTTCCTGCCTGCCTGACTGACTGCGTGCCTGGCGAGACGCCTCTAGTTACAACATCTTCTTTCTCCTTGCTCCTCCTGTGGAAATGTGTGTAAAACATTCTCTTGGCAACACTTTCGCCTGTTTGGGGAGTTTTGCTTTTAATGTACATTTTTCACACTAAACACGTGCATAAATCATGACAACTGCGCTCAACTTTTGCTCAAGGCTAAGTCCCTCCCGCCTGCAGATTGTGCCTAGCATCCTGTCGTCTCCGGTTTCGGTTCCACTGACTGCCCGTAATGTCACCTGCACATTGAGGGCAGGTGTGCCTACACCTGCCTGACTGCCTGCCTGCCTCCGTTCTATGCAAAATGCATCAAATAATAATACATAATGCAGCTTCATGCACATGCAGCAGGACACTTGTCCTGATTATGGACTGTGCTGTGCCACTGTGTAAAGTGTCGACCAAAAGCAACCACCAACAACCAGCCGGTGGTCCTTGGTGGTGGCTGTGACAGCAGCTACAGCCACAGCCACAGCACCAGCAGCTGTTGCAACACTGCAGTTGCATTTGTCTCCTATCACACACACACTCCCTCTCGCTCTCTCTTTCTGTCTCTCTATATCTCTCTTACTTTTCTACTTCATAGCCTGTCTGTTTATCCTGGCAAACATTTGTTTTGACTACCAGAGAAAGGGGTAAAATGCCGCTTGGCATTAAAATTCATGTCGAGGCTGAGACATTAAATTTGGTCATGGATTTTGTCAACATCGTCATCATCATCTCTCAACTCTCAGCTTTCGGCTTTTGAGTTGTTTTTCCCTCTAATGGCTGTTGATAATGTTGATGTGTTTATCATTATACTTATGCGAAAATGTTGCTGTTAATTAGCTCACAATTTATGCGACTGCATTGCGCTTCAACTTGATAGGGCATATCATTATCAAATTATATTAAATGGGCTTTCGAAATTCCTACTGATGATTATGTCATTTGATATGATCGCTTACTTATTCAAATATGCTGATTTATGCATATTAAATAAGTATTAATATAGACATTTGATAACAAATTAAATATTTATTTATTGAACATTTTAAATAAGAAATATATCTTGAAATATTTCAAAAACATTAAGTATTTGCAATTGAACGGCAGATTAGAAAGCATATTGGATTTACTTATCAATTAAATAATTATAGCAAAAATTAGTTTTGAATAGAAAACTTATCTAATGTGAATTAAGTATCTTTTTTAAACAATATGTTTAAACATAATCAACAGCATTCATTTTCAAAGGAGCATTGATAGGGTTAACTGAAAGGTATTAAATAATTTTTATAAATAATAAATTATGTAACAATAATACGTAAATAAACAAAGTTTAGGAAATATAATAGAACTACTTGTGTTAATAGTAAATATATATATTTTAATTGAACACAGTATAATAACTCACACAGCATTTATTGCTAAAAAAAAAAAAATTAAATTAAATTTATTTGTTGAAAGACAACTTTTAAACTAATCGGCAAATATTAAAGATTTTCCTTGAATAAAGCTAATAAACTATCATCAACGCATTTTCACAACCCCTAAGACAGCTTTAAGCATTTGGTTGAAAAGAAAATCTAATTAGTTGAAATTTTAAGCAAACAAATTTTCGCTTTGGTCGAGCAGAATTTTTGTGCTTGAATGCTAAAAATAATGGCCAAACAGCTGGCAGCTTTTTGTGCTTGCTTGGCTCTCGCTTGTTTCGGCTAAGCACTTAAAACTTTAATTAGCCACCTCCTGGCTAAAGTAAAACACAAAAAGAAAAAAACCAAACAATAGAATCAGTAAGCCTGCATACGAGTACGAGTACAAGGCACTTTTGCTAAGGTGAGCTGGATACACTTTGAAATAATTAGCGGCATTAGCTTTTAAGTAATTTTAAAAATTAATCACCAGCCAGACTGGCATCCACTCACATGGTATTGTAGTGCCAATTATTGGCCAATTGAACAAAAGACAAGACAGAGGGAGAAAATAGATAAAGAAGATGAAGTAAAATAAAAAGGAGAAGAAGAAGAAGCGTACTGTTAACCCAATTAGCACTTAACACATGGCAGCGCCAGTCTAGGTAAATAAATGGCAAACAACAGCTCAATTGATGGTTGGAGCACGTGTCTCCAAGCTTCGATGTTACGTTAAATGTTTTTCGCAAAGACCCCAATACTCCACTTCTCTCTCTCACTCTCTCTCTCTCTCTCTTTCCCTCTCTAGTTTCTCTCAACCATCAGTTGTGAGGCAGAGCGACTTTCAATTTCCAGGCAGACAGCCAAAAAGGCAGTCGTCAGCGAAAAGGCAACCAGAGGCAGCAAGCAAGTTGAAAACTAGCACAAGGACGTGTGCCACACGACACGATGGAATATATATACATACGTATATATAAGTCTTACACACACACACACACATATGTACATACTCACTCTCCCAACCGATGAAACCTGACTTCGATTCTGAGAGGCCAGTGCGAAAATCTTAGCGCTCAAGTAGCGTACGTGATATGCGCGTAATCAATATTTACACACAACTTTTTGAGAATATGTGCCAAAAATAAGAATTCAAAGAAGACAAAAGTTTAGCAATTGACAGACATACCTTTCTACCATACATATGCGTTTGCTTATTTATTTTGGATTGCCACATGGGTAATATCATGCATATGGCGTTTAAGGAAACATATTTTATTACAACCCAATTGAATTACCTTAGGTTGTCTGATAGTTGTTCTATTTGGGAAAAACAGAACCCAGAGACTCTAAATTGTTACATTGTATAACTAGGAGTACGATAACTGACAATTGTTTTTAGTTGAACTGAATAAAAATACAATTAAAATGTATTCATTTAAAACACAAATTACACCGACACAGATTCAATCAGTAAATTAAACAAAAAGAAATGTGACTCTTAAAATTATCTAAAATTAAAATATTGAAAGATGAGAGATCTAGATAGATTTAAATATCAATAGAGAAGAAGGGACATACAAAAGCTTATAAGCCCCTTATAGACCTGCGTTTATACAATCTAATCATTTTTAGAACCTAGAGTGGTCGCAGTGTAAATTGGTTTTCTGTGACATTCATTTTATTTTAATTCTGATTAAATTGTAAAGTTTCTACGCACTTAAAGCAAACAATGTGAGGCTAATAGTTTTCCATTAAGCACTTGATGATAATTAGTTCAATTTTAAATTTAAAATTTAACAGCAATTGCCAAATATTTAGCTGATCAACTAAATGGCTGCCAAAAGTTTAAAAGTCTGTGAATTCATACTATCAATGATATAATTGCCTTAACGGCTACACAGACTTCCTTGCCAAGGATCCGCCATCAAGCAAATGCAGTTACTTTGGCACACATTAAATTTGGTTTGATTTTTGGCGCAGCAAAGCAGCCAAGGAGACAAGGAGCCAAGGAACGGACTCATCCCGTTCAAGAAATACTGTCAGACATTCAGACACAAAAGAAAGAGGGGGACAGGAGCCAGAAGGCAGAAGAGCTTTTCCAACAAAACGGCAAACTTGAGCCAACCAAGGGGAAAATCAAGTGGAAAACGTATATATGTATATTGTGAAAATCAACTATTGGCAGGCAGCTGTCAGCTGCAAGGAGAGAAACGCTTCTCAAACAACGAAAACAATGGCCAAAGACGGCACCAACTTCTTTCTTTCGTTTTGAGTGCTGCCAAAGTTGGTAGCATAAATATGAAAGCAGCAGTTACCAGACAGACTCCAAAGAGGACAACGTCGAGCAGCTTATAAAAACATTACATCATAAGCAGTCACTGCTCAAGATATGGTATAGTACACTCAGCAAATTTCAGGCTTTTCTGACTCCTCCGAAAGGAGTGAGAAGGAAAGACGCCAGTTTCTGACAGTGAAATGCTGCTGGCAAAATATTTGCCAAAATCTAATAAATTACACAAAAGCCACACAAATCTCCGAAAAAAACAAAAGCAAAAACCAAGAGATAAATTAAGGTGCGAAAAATAATGTCTGATTGCAGATCTTAAATGATTAAAGCGCAAATCATTTAAATTATATGTAAATCCAGCTAATCTCCAAACGATGCACGTTCTATTGTGGTTAGTTGGGGTTTAATATTAAATGCCTATGAATACGGGCCAGCTAATATATTATGCATTAAGCAAACTCCAATTTAAACTTCATACATAATGCATTACGAGTTGTACTTATGAGTGAAGCTGGAATATTTTAATATGAAATTAATTTAATTTTGAAATGTTATCAAGATGGCTTTTAAGGGTAATTACTTGTTGAAAAACAAGTTTCTAAAATGCCGAATTTTTCAGGGACTGTTCAGGGAATCTGCAAAAGTAAACAACGTTTAAGCCATAGGAAATGTAGAAACTTTTTAATTGCAGAACATGTACTTTTGAATATGCATATCATTGGTCTGAGTTAATTTTTTAAAGTTTTTTAGTTCATATGGATGTGGGTTACTCCGCTGCCAAGGGCCACTTCCAATCACATTAAAACACACTCTCACTTCAATTCAACGTTTATTCTATTTGCTTAATGTAATGGTTTATTTTAATAATAGTTTTAATTCAATTCTTCATAGTTTTTGACAAATGATTACACTTAATGAGCTCGCAACTTCACTCCTCGGCAATTGAGTTTCCACTGGCTCTCATGCTGCCAACTCGATGATCAGCTACTCGGTATTCTCTTGGTGCTGCCAACTTAATTAACATATCGATAGATTCCTAATTCTATGCTTATCGTTATTTCTAAATTCCTACATGTATTTGTTAACTGCCTTAATAAAATCGTTGCAAAAGAATTTGTGTAAAAAGTAAAAAAAAACATAGCTGGTGACAAGCGAAAATTAAAATAAATTACAAGATATGAGTGTGCATTGAAACCTCTGTCTGTAATTAATATACAAGAAATTTCCATCAAATATTAAAAAATTCACGTATATCAAAGCTTAGATAAATTCTGTTTTCTGCACGTACATACAAATCAATCGAGAAGAAATGTAACCCAAGGGTTTTATCACACACCACACCTTGAACTCTTTCGGAAATGTCTTTGCAGATGTGTCGCTCAGAAAAATGTCTAATTAGAAGTTTCAAACATTTGCTCGGTTGTCACGGCACTCATACAAAAGGTGCCAGCTGTCAAAGTTTTTTAATTGAAAAATACTTTTGGGGACCCCGAAACGGGCCTGTCATATGCACTTAGTCAATGCACATTGCACACTTGCTGACTGCTGCCAACTGACTTTTCTCAATTAAAAAACTTTCCGATTCAAGTTTCAATCAACTTCATTTAATTTGCGCCCATTTTGCGCTCATTCGCCAGTGTTCGCTCTTAGTTGTTAATAAAACATTTGCGCGATTCACAGCCAATATTATTATCATATTAGTAACTCATCTACGAGCTTGGGGCCATGAACTCGATTCATTGCAGCAAAACTTCATCATCAACTTCAACGCAGTCAGGCAGGGAAAACTATTGTGTTAGTTTTTCGTGGGGATGCTCGCTCTATTTCGGCTTTTGGGATGGGTGGTTTTGGTTTTGGCTTGGGGTTGAATGAATGTTGATAAAAACTTTTCTGCTGTAGAGCCAGCAGTTTCAACATATTGCTAAAGTCGCTGCCGCCACCGATACCGCCACCTTTAGAGTCAACAAAACAAAAACACGAGCACATCCCACGAAATACAAAACAATTTGAATGTACGAGTATATACGGCAGGCAGAGAGTCAAAACTTTGTCCTTACCACGACTGAGGCGACTGTTGACGAGACAACAATGATGATTACTGACTCCTCAATGACTGTCGGGCATACATATATATACTTATTCATACATCTAGTCCTATGATAGTGTCAGCCAAGCTATAGAAAACAAAACTTTTGTCAAAACTAATAAGCTACAGAAATATCTTAAAAGATGTGCAGACCAGCATCATCAACTTGTTCAGGCCCAAGAGAAAACAAGGCTAATAGTTTCAACTTCTTACAATGACATCAGCAACAACAGTTACAATTTATGTATGTATTTATCGAAATAAACTTAATCACGCGCATCAGTCAAGTTTTTAGTTAGCCAAGTTGAGTTTATTGAATATACGGCCAATTAATCATAGGGATTTGTTTTTGATAATAATTGATGAAAGCGAAATAAAAATTAAATAAAAAAGTATTTTATATAAAAAAAAACTGTTCAAAGCCATGCAAAATAAAGGAGACAAGAGTTGAATATTATTAGTATTATTATAGTATTATTATTGAAAATAAATATCGAATAAATAATAAATGTTTTAAATTGTTTGTAATGTGGCTAAAAAGAGCTGTTCAGTTGCGTAGCACTTTAATATGCTTTCAAAGTTAATTAGTTTGTAACAAATCAATTAAGTTTGAGCTGACAGCTTTCACTTCAGCTAATTTCTTATTTAACTGAAAGAGATATTCCTTGCAATTACACCAAAAGTAGCTAGAATAAGCTTTAAGTCGATTAAAACTTGTTAATACTTAGAAACTTAAGAAATGCAATTAATTACCTTAAATCAACTAGAGTACGCTTAAAAGTTCTGCAAAGCTTTTACATAGAATGCAACTTATTTATATACTTGCAAAACATTAATTATAAATGAAACGATTTGTAACAAATATACTATCAAATTTAAGTTTATGTTTTAATCCCTTCCAGACACTTTGATTCAACTTCAATAAAATCTTTAATCAAAAGATTGAGCCACAAAACGAATTTTTAATTAATCTCAACAAAGTTTGGCCAAGATAGTAGTTCTGCAAGTTTGTTAAGACTTTTAAGTACAACCTGAGCTACAGTTAACTTAATCTTTTGCTGAACGTTACCTATGCCAACACATGAGGCGCCCTAACCCGCTCCATCCCCCTCCCGAAAGAGCCACAACGTACTTGACCCCATCAACGGGCCAGATGAAGCCAAGTGCAAAATTGCCTTCACCACTTGAAAGTTTATGCACTGCTCAAGTGCAACATAAATTGCTGGCAGTTAAGGCGGCCACTTGCAACGACGAGAGATTTGTAATTAAAAGTCGTACCGCCCCGAAAAATCATTATAAAGTTCTGTGTTCCACAGTTTGTGTCTGATTTAAGACCAATTGCAGTCAAGCTGTAAAAGCCACTTCAGCTAATCACACAAAATGTTTGAGCAAAAAACTTGCAGCTTTTGTTGCTGTTGATGGCCACAAAAAGTGGCAAAAGGCAATCTGCCTCCTTTGCCTTCTCGGCAGGAGGCAGCTTCTACCAAAGGCTAAGCAACTGCCACAGTTGCAAATCAGGCCAACTACTTTAACAACTAAAAGTAGTTATGGAGCAGCCGCTGAAGGCTAACTGACACCGCCAACATAATACGTAAATTAGTTTTTAATTAATTTTAAAGCAAAACCTTTTTGTTCCAACAGATTGTGAACGTTGCCAAGTGGCAACCAGCTCTACAGTGCCTTTAAAAGCACTCGGCCGCAGTGTGACAATTTGCTGCCATCAACATCTTTACTTATAGTTCTTGAAAGCACAGATGGAAACATAAAATAAACCAACTCAGGACTTTATACCCTTGAGTGTTTCACGGTGAGACATCCTATACACTAAAAGGAATTCTCAGACTCAAATATAGAAACAAAATATGTATCTATACACATTAAGCACATTCAGAAACAAACATACTGCTATTTATATTAATAATATTGTTTTTATTATACAATAAAATAATTCTTTTTCTGTCTAGAATTTGATTCCTATTATTTAAAACATTTTTTACTTTAATATATTACAACATATTATTACAAACACTGAGATAAAAATCATATTATTAAGTTATACTCAGTCTGTCAATAGAGTTGAAGCCAAATAAAATCCTCATATGATGGTCAGCGACTTACCTGAAAGGAAAGTAAAGAAATTTATTTATTAATATTGATTAATAGAAATTAATTCAAACTGTTTAAAATTTAATGATAATTTGAGCAAATGTATTTGCACCATTTACTTATTTCTGGAGTTGTTAAAAAAAAGTCATAGTTGCATAATTATAGATTATTTTACTTTAATGTCATTGTTGTTTTTGCTTACTTCTGTCTTTTGACCAATATATTTTTGGCTTGTGCTGATTCAACTCAAACTCGAATATACATATATATTTTATGGTCCTGGCAAACGTAACCAAGAGCCTCACATCGCATCGCTTTGCAACTTATAATTGGATTTATGGGCAGACGAGCAAAGACAACGAGAACTGCGAGCTGAACCAAACCAAACGAAACTAACAGACCATCCATCTACATAAGCCAACTCTGGCATAGTAACTAACGTAAGTAGCTGTATGACGACGATACTAGGAGCTGGTTTAATGGTCGCCGTTGCACAAGAGAAATTGCCGACGTCGTTGTCATCAATGCAACGGAAGCGGAAATGCCGCAGAGCGAAGGTAAAAACTGCACGACATAAGAGAGAATACGGTTAAGTTGAAAGCAAAGGAAAGGAAAGGAAAGGCAGAAAAGAAGACTCTGTGGTCATTTTACTCAGCAGGGTTGCAAATTAATCACTTGGGTATTTACTTTATTTATTTAATAAAGCATCGACAGTGTTCGAGTAATGGCACAGGATCTAATGAAAATGGACTTTTCACTCGGACCAGTGCCATGGCCTGTATCAGACTAATTGTCTTAATAGGAGCTTTCACATACTGTGTACTCGTATATACTTTTAGCTAAATGGGACAGGAAACCTTTTACAAGAACATGTGAAGCTAAAAGTATGTCAAAGGTAAAATTAATGTCTTAAAAATAATTGGATAGTTCAGGTTAAGAAGATTAACTAAAAATGTAACAAATAAAATGTTAAAAATATACCGAATAATTTTTTCTACATTAATTTAAATAATATTTTAATCGCAAATTTACATGTTTGACAATTCAGCTAAAAACATGTATATGTATGTATTTTTGTACCTAAAAATATCTTTCATTAAAAGTAAACAAAAAATAAATTGAAAATTTGCACAAATTTATTTATTTTTTAGATTATGATTATACTGATTTAATAAACGATAAGACATGCTCAAACTTTGATTTCATGTGTAGTTTCAACATTAAGTCGTCTTTAACCCAATTCTTTGTTTCCAGTCATGGCAAGAAAGTTGTTTTTTTTTTTATCTCGTACTCAGCTCATTTTACGCACAGTTTGTACTTATCGGGAAAAACAAACTAAATATGCCTTAATGTATAAACAATGCGTAAAATGAAGCGAACTTTGTGCAAACAGTTCTTTGTAGTGGGGATAGTACTGAGATAAATGTAAATAAATACTTCTGTGAGATTCTTTTGCATTCGAACACAACGTTAGCAACGTCAAAGAAGCGTCACCTTAATACTGCAGAGATTCTGCTCTTATTTCTTTTATATTTTCATTCTAACACACATTTTATTTTTATTTTTGTTATTTTTGCTTTTTTTCTCATTTTGCTGATAATAATGTTTGCTACTACGCAAGGCGTTGACTGTTGAAGTGCTTTTGAAGCAGCTTTCTGGCGAGTCGAGGGGTGTTTTTTCTACTTAGGTGGGTTGTTTGGTTGCTTAACTGTTCTCCTGTTGTTGCCAGCTTAACACCAACAGCAGCTATAGTAACAACAACTACATCCAACTACAAGCAGAAGCAGCATAATAAGAAGCATGTGAAGCAAAAAACAAACAACTAAAGATCACACAGGCAACTCGCATTGCCTGCCATTGTTATACACTTTCCTTAAAAGTACATACTTAAGAAGGTATTATGTGTTACAGCTAAGGCTTAGATTTGTATGGCAGCGCCAATAAAAAGACTCCAACAAGTTGGCAGCTCTGCTTTTTACATATAAAATACAATTATAGAACAGAAACTAAATTCCCAATCGGTAACATTAATATAATATTCAAGTACAAAGTCTAACACTTTGATTGCTTAAAAACACAAACAAGTTGGCAGCTCTATTAACATTATGTAATCTAATCTTTTCAAGAAATACAAATTGACAGCTGAAAGTCTTGTTTGCTCTGAAAAACACACAAGTTGACAGTTTAAAAAGAAAATTTAGTTAATTTTACTCACAAACACACACAAGTTGGCAGCCCTTAACAAATTTTAAAACTAATCGTCAGCAATGCAATTACATCTGAAATATAAGTTTCCAAGTCTGAATTGTTTCAAGAAACAATTTATTTTTTAACAAGTTGACAGCAGCATAAATTAATGTCTGTAGAAGATGCTTGATAACTATTAATTAATTATGTCAAATTTGCAACTGTATGTTTAATAAAATGTATGTGTATATTGAAGAAAACGGTCCTGAATATTTTTCTAAAGTAAACAAATTTATATATTTATCTATTTTATGTAATTACTAGAGCATTTGTAGTTCGTTGTACCTATTATTGTTAATATTTTCGATGTGGGTGTCGGGGCGCAAGAAACTTGTTAAAGGGCGTGGCAGGGCGTTGTCTAAGTCTGTGTGCTTGTGTGTGTGTGTATGGTTGTTTAAAGCTGTGGAAACTGGGTTAATAATGTCATTTACTGCACCGGAGGGCGAGCAGCCGACAAGTTGGCAACATGAGCCCAGAGCCCAACGTTGGGCATTAGAATTTAAAAGTGTTTATTTAACAGAATGCCGTTGAAATAAATGCTAAAATTCTAATTGCAGGAAGTTACCAGTTGCAGCAGATGCTGTTGTTGTAGTTCTTATTATTGTTGTGGCTTATGCTGTTACCAATGCAATGTGGAAGATTCGTTGACGACGCTTTTAAGTGCTGTTGACAAAGGGCTAATGCGATTGACAATTGCTGACTGTTTTCTATCTCTCCTTGTTTTATGTGTAAGCTGTGTGTGCGGGCTTTGTTGCATCATTAGATACGCAGCATTGCCTCTTGTCTATTTTGACTATTGTTTGCATTGCCTGGCAACATTGATGCCCCGCAGTATCTCAGGCCAAAATGTGTTGTCTTATCTCATGCAAAAACAGATAACAACGAGTCAGAGACCATGTTATCAGCCGGGTCAAGTCTTCAATTCAGACAACTCAAGGCAATGCTTAAGATCATAACAATATTTCGCATTAAATATTGTCGAAAACACAATGCAAAGCGCTTAAGGTTCAGATTTAAAGCTGTAAAACAAATTTTACAAAATGTATTTCAAATTTAAAGTCAACTTTACTTTCATAAAGAAAAGAAACTTTAAAGATGAAAAATATTTATTTAAGTTTAATAATTGATATTGGAGTAAATTTAGACTTTTTATATTTAAATTAAATATAAAAACATATTGATAGAATCTGAGCACGTTTATAAAAAAAAAAAAAGCAATGGCAGCAAGTCTCATAGAATAGATTAATGAGCTCAGTTATTAAAAATGAACAAAACATAAGTTTCTGAACTATATTTTTTTTTACCTATTTAAAAAAGTGTTAGTCAAAAGAATTTCAATATAACGCAAAGGAATATAATTACTTTCTTCGTATATATATATTTATTTTTTTACAAAAACTATCCAACTTTGGTTAACTCCATCAAAGTAAAAATGGTTTCTAAAAATATTCAGCTTTCATTAGAAGTTGCTGAGAAAACTTGTACTTATTGTTCTAGTTGTTTGGCATTTCCAGACTATTGAACAATGTAATTGCCATTCACACGAGTGCACCATGAAGGGCTCAGTTGTATTGGAATTGCAATTTGAGGTCAGGTTTTGGTATGCACTATGCAAATATTGCACAAGCAAAATTTTACATTTCTAATGCTCAAACATGTAGATAGATGTACATAGGTAACATATATATGGTGGACTATTTTCCCTTAATATTGCATTCGCAGAATAACAAGAGCATCAGCAACACATTTATATTTATCTGTTGAGCACAAAAAACCCACAAATTTATACAGGAATATGCACAGGAAGAGCAATCCAGTTTTTAATGCATTTCCATATGCACAACAATTTGCAAAACTTTCTTTTTGATTTTTTTGTACAATTTTTATGTACGAAAAGTGGATTTTGGGATTCAAAACGTTCGTTCATTGCTATACCCTAGCATTGAGAGGAGAATTGGAGAAGAGTCTGATTAATTTTGGTATATTTTTAGAACATTTTCAAAACTTAATTCAGCTATTAATTTTATTGCTTTTTCTAAATAGATTTTCAAAATATCGTACACAAGAAAGAATAAAAAATGCATTAAAAAAGTGTCTAAAAATAAATAAATATACTTGATAAAATTCGATGGCTGTCAATCAATAGCCGCAACAATCTGAGTTATGGTTCTAATAGTTAAATATCTGTCTGTATCTACATACATAAATATCTAAATATCTTTTTAAATTTATATTCTATATTTCTAATCTAATTAATCAATCTTTGAGGCACTCTTAACAATAAATGAATGATTAAAATAACAAGCACTCAAGTAAGTGAGTACACAGAAAAACTTGATAATTTTCATGTTTCAGCTACCGACACAGCAACAAAATGGTTGTTGTTTTGAATTCTCTTTTCTTTTTACTTCCCCCACGCCGTAGAATTCACTTTAAATTGTTAATGAGGCTGAGCGTTTAGCACGTTTCCAGCGCTTGGCTGAACGCATGCCTCCATCACGTCTTCAGTCAGTCGTAGTCATAGTCTCAGTTTCATTCTCAGTCTGAGTCTCAGTCTCGGTCCCAGTTCTGGGTAGAGTGCGCACTCATACATTAACAAAAAAAATCCATTATCAAATGGCGGTGTTAATATTTATATACAAACAAGAGCAACATCTAGCAAACTATGTATATTCATATCTCTGTCAGAGTTGTTTAACAAATCCGGAGCATATCCGTAACAAAAACAACAGAAATGAACAGAAATAGACAATATGCGCGCACTAAAACTGGAAAATACATATAAAAAAAAACATAAATAATAGGAAAAGTTCTGTGTTCTTTTTGCGAGCGACTGACTTTGGCAAAATGTTTTACATATTGAAGTGTAGATACTGCACAGCGGAGTTGGCTACACACAGTGCACATTTTTAATGAGCATATTGCGAAAGCATAACGCAAAAGAAATATTACAACAAAATGTGCAAAACAGTGGGAAGAAACAACATAACCGAAGAGGGAAAATTATGCTTATGTTTCTTTCATAAATATATCACAAAAAATAGGCTGATATTTATTATTGATGATATGATTTAAATCCTCTTAATCATATTTTTATTATTATGGGAAAAATAGAAATATAGTATTTAAGTCTCTTAAACAATTGAAAAAAAAGTTTCACAAAACAATTCAAATTTAAATTATGTTGTATATATTTAAAAAAAATCTTTAATTTGTTATATGCGTTAATTCAAATCATTAAGCTAATTCTGTATTCTATAATCAATAATTGGACACCATTTTTGTAATAAATAATAGGACAAATAACAACAGACAAACAAAATTCATAATTTATCAAAAATGTTTAAATTGGCAAATGTTATTACTGATAAGTCAAAGTTTTCATTATTTTATTTTCCTTTTTTTCGCAGCAACATACATTTTTTGTATAGAAGAAACTGGAAAAGCAAAACTAAACGCGACTAATGGAAATACATCAATTATGTGGACAAAATTTGATGACAATATTGCATTTGCAGCCCATTGTTGTTGAAACAGTTGAAAAGTTTTCATTATGCTGATGGCTTTGCCACCCCCTCCACTCTCTCTATCTCTCTCTCTTTCTCTCTGTGTCTCTCCTCCGCACAGCTACAGGTATTACGAGCACAGTTCCATGTCACGCTGTCCAAAAGTTGAAAACTACGAGACGCAGTTGGAACTGTCGTCGGAGTCGACGACGATGGTGGCATTGACGACACAAGCAATTAAAAATTTGTTCATTACGGTGGGAGGGAGAGAGAAAGAGAAAAAGGCCACTTTTGGCAGTGAGTCAGAACGGTAAACCACAAAACTTATTAATTTTACAATTACAAAATAAACTGTGAGTGTGGCAATTAATTTGCGGTAAGCAAAGATACACACAATGCCCAACACCCACAAACGGAGAAAGACCCACAATCAAACCAGTCAAACCAACATCATTAGGACGCGTTTGTATTACTTTTCTTTAACGTTAATTGGAAACAAACTGAGGCAGGAACTTAGACACAGTACATGGCCATAATTGCTGCTGATTGTTTGCCAAAATTGAAAAAACCTTAGCCAAGAATCAGAATGGGGAATATAAAAAAAATATCCGTCAAAGCTCTGTTTGGAATCTACATCATAAGACAGAATTTAGCTTCTGTTTTCTCGTTTGCCGTGAACATTTTTTAACTTGAAATTGAAATGGAGCTGCATAATATTATTTAAATTGCTTATAAGTAAAACTTGCCGAGGGTGGAGTGTAACGCAATAATTTCCTAGAAATTACGTAAAGTTACTTTTGCACTTCTGGTGAAATCGTTTGCATTATTGTTTTTTAAAAGGAAACAAAGGAATCGAAAGCTAAAAGTACAATAAATGGAAATTGAAATTCCCAAAAATTTTAGACAATTCAAGTGAGTTTCTCGAAAGAAATAAATTTAAAAAATCAGAAAAAAATTTGAGAGCTTAAGGTAAATTTTAAATAATACCCCAAAAGTACTTTTCAAATAGATAGTTTGATTTTACTGGAACTTCCCTCGCACTGAGAATAGCGCGTTAGACTCTACACTTTCATTTTTGGCAACATTTCGGACTTTTTCTTAAGATTTTTGGCAAGTGGTATTCATGTTATGCATTTGCTATTTGCACATCTAGCCCATAAATCATTACGAGTTTTACATATAAAGCATACACTTACTTTATATAGATACAGCTAGGGCATTTTAAAGTGTCATCAAGTTAATTGGCAAGCAGTTAAGTTGTAGTAAAATTTTTGTTACGCTTTTGAACCCTAAAGCAAGTGACATGACACTATCAAGAACCCAGAGAATGAATCCATGGGTGTCGCATGTAACTACATATATTGAGTGAAGTCTGCCTGGCTGGCAACACCATTAACATCAAATTACAAAAATAAATAGAGTAAATTCCTGTTTGGTTCTTGTTGGGGTTGCTTCAGACCCAAATTTATAGGTGGCATAAAATGGGCACAGACAATGCCAATAACAATAAACGCAAATAATGTTTATGGCAGTGCTAAACCGGCCAAGAACCGACACCCACAGCAAATAGAAAAGGACAGACAGGGCCGAGACAGGGTAACAACTATAGATTATAGCCCATTTTAGCCAACAACAGAATAGCCGGCTTATAAACTGTCCCCATCGTATGGCCGCCGGACAATGCGAATATCCTCATTGTCGAATCGCTTTAAAGAACCTCACAAAACATGGCCCAGACTCATCATCATCATCCTGACGGTTTTCTGCTTCTGCTGCTGCCGCTGAGGCTGTGGCTGCTGGTTTTGACAAGCTGCAAATACCGCAGGCTTTTGCAAGGAAACATGACACAAATAAGAACGTAAAAAATAAATGAATAATGCCAACAAACAGGTTACCCTGTAACCAGAATTCTTAGATGGAAGTAATAAGTAATAGGATAAATAAAAAGATATGGATGAAGGAATTAAATCTCAGATATACTTTTATGGATGGATTTTTATTATACAAATGTATTTTATATCTTATTTATGATTTTTATTAAAAAAGTTATGCCAAACAAATTAAAACAAAATAAAAATTATATGTTCATTTTATAAAAAGAAATTTGAGCTAAATATTCTAGATTTGTGTTATAAAAATTATGTTTTTCGTAATAATCATTAATTGTTATTTATATAATAACAATACAATATAAGAGCTAAATGATTTCTGTTTGTAATATTATATTTACATTTTTTAATAAAAATCAACAATTGAAGAGTTATAAAAACATGCCCAATATTGGAATAAAAATTGGTTAAATTAAATATGCTGAGTCGTGCGTGTTCACAAGAAAATAGGGGGTGGGTCGGATTTCGAGCACTGTGCAAATCTAGTTTTATATAAAAGAGTTAAAAACAAACAAAAATTGGTCAGGGATTTTATGAGTGCATTTTGAGTGCACTTAAGGCCTCCCATTTTATTTTTTGACACTTTACAGGGTATTCGGTGTGACAGCAAGGTTTACCACTTAAGTACATGGCGAAAGGGACCCTGACGGCAACAACAAAATAGGGTTTTAAAAGGAAGTGCACTGATGTACGTGCAATCAGGTCGGGGCAGGCATCTTCCTCTTCCTCTTCTTCGTCTACTTCTTCGTTATCCACCAAGTGGAGTGAGTGCCACACATGCGGGACTGTTATGGTCTGCTCTGTAGTCTGTAGTCTGTCAGTAGGGGCCCGATAAGAAGGAGTCGCAGTGACAGCAGAACTAACAACGGGATACAAGATACAGGCTGACGGTTTCAATTCGATTCGTTTAGCGGCTCAATATTCACTTGCGCCAGTTATGGATAGAGCGAAAAAGGAAAGAAAACCAAATAGCAAGAGAGTAAGGGAGAGAGTTGGCGAATTTTTCTTTTCGCATTTCTTAGCGCCTGCAAACAATAGTTGTTAGCTGAATTGTGTATGTGTGTGTGTGTGTGTGTGTTTCGGCTTGGCCAGCTTGTCGTGTAACACGTAACGACATTTCGAATTAACGAAGCATGAGATTTGATTATATAAACTGTGACAAGCAACAATGACAACGACAATATGTTGAGTCAACGACAGCAACAACAACAACAACAACGACACGCACAATGAAAACATGTAGAATACACACACACACTCTCTCAGACACACACACACACACCACTCAACATCTAGTCTCGTCATCCTACCATTATTATTGTAGTGTGATTGTCATCGTCATCGTCATCGTCGTCTGTGTTCTCCTCCTGAGCTCGGACCATTTCCCGTGGTTGTGTTGTGTATTCTCTAGTGCCTGGTTGTCTGTTTATTATTATTATTGTCATTATAAACATCATGACAACGGCTGTCTTTCCACTTGGTGTGTGTGAGGTGTACAAATATGCCAGATACATCATGGTATGTGTATGTGTGAATGCAGCTGCCAATAGGGAATCGGAAGCACTCGAAAAGTTCTCAAGTTGCATTTCGCTTAATGATTTACAAAGTCTAATTCACATACTTCAGCTCGGAAATAATAAAGCAATTCTTTCCCCTCTTATCAGTATAATTTATTACTACTATTTGTCACCCCATTTTCTTATCAGTTCATTGAGCGTTCAACTCAATTTGCTTTGCAATTAACTAATTTAAGTGTCAACCGTTTTTGATTAAGCTTTAATAAGTTTATTGTTTGTTTTAATTTTATTAAAACATATTAAATAAATTGTTATCAATTTATTTACTAAATTAATAATTATCAAGTTATTTTAAAAATTCTGATTAGATTCGTATTTCTGTTTGTTTACTTTTTATTATAATTGCGTTTTCCTTGCTGTTGACAAGGAACAAAAACTTACAATGAATTATTTGAGCAGGTTATTGAGCTTGATTTATGATGTGCTATTTGTTTTTTAATTAAAGAATAAAAATACCATTAAATAAATGTGGCACAAACAATCCAACGGCAAAAAAAAAATACAGAGGGAAAACAACAAAAATTTGCATAAATGACAATATAATATGAAAATCGCCTTTTGGCCAACTGGAAATTAAAACCAGCCAAACGAACAGCAGCAACAAACCAAAAGTGGCCAAAATAAAACGAAACAAAGAGACAAAGTACTTGCTCCATAAAAGCCATAAACCGAAAGCAATAACAACAAGTGAGAATGATCAAGTCGAAAGTGTGTAAACTACTAGATACCCTGTGCTTAACCCACCGATACAAATTAGATTATAAAATAAATTTAATTGTAAGAAACAGATTTTGAACACATAAGAATGTGCATATTATTTATGGTATTTGTTAAATTCAATTTTACAAAATTCTATTGCCAGATTTCCCCATTTAAAATTTTGCAGGGCATTAAAAAAAAGGAACTCCGGGCGGCCTAAAAGGAAAACAAATTTTCGGTATGTTGCCATAATTTAGGCAAAAACACATACAAGCACACACACAGATACACACACAGGCATATAAATGGCCAAATAGGCAATAGGTTATACATTTTGTTGTTTTTCTTCTCTTTTCTTTTTTTTTGTTTGTGTATTGGCCTGGCCCATATAAAAGACAGTCGGAATTGGAAATAAAAGTATTGCGCAGAATATATTGACAATCGACAGCCATTAAAATGCCAAGACAGCCAAATAGTATTAGGCCTTTTCAGCATATTTTATGGCCCGGCCAAGACATGCGTCAAGTTCAAGGTAACAAATTTAGCAAAATAATCGCAATATACTCACTCACACTCACAATTATTCACTCACTGAATAAATAAAAGAAATCTCTTCAAATGGGGAGGCGAGGGTTGTTTGAATGAATCACTTGTCTGGGCCAATTATCGGTAAGTTGAAGCACAATTTGATGTCATGTAATTTGGCAACTTGATTGTTGCCAATACATATGACCCCACATAAGACTTTGCCTCCCAAAAAGTTGAAGGTCGAATTTTAGGCAAGCAGCTTGAAAATTGCATCAAGTTTTAAAATTACATAATTTTAAATATATTAAATCCAATAAATTTTGAAATTTTTTACAAAGTAAGAAAAAACTTGCGAAATTTTGTGTTCATAGCGGCAAAAGCAGGTCACTTGTTTAATTAGCTACGAAATATAAATTAGACTGTGAGCAAGAGTTGCTAATTAAACAAAGCATACAAAAGAAATGTTAAGCAGCAGCATCTTGTTACCGACTAACATATACCCTGTATCTAATAGTAGCGTACGCCAAAGTAGAAGCATAAACTATTTTAGGCAACCTTTATTCTTCAGAAAATTAGTATTTATTTTTTTTTTTTTTAATTTTAAATATCTAGAGATGAGAAGCAGAGCAAGAAACAGAAATTAAAATGAATTAAAAAATTTGCAAGCCCTTTCTAAAAGCATAAAGTATAAAGATAATTAAGAAAATTTAGTACTCAAAAGTACTGAAAGCTGAAAATATTAGAAGAAGTACAGAGAATGGCAGCATGGCATGGTTATACAAATTAACAGGTCCCGCAAATAAGAATTATTCTTAAATTTTTATTATAAAAGTTGAAAAATTAAAATTTAATGCAAATGTCTTTTGAATTGGAATGTGTATTTCGTTCACAAGGGCGTGGTGGGGGGTGGTAGGGTAACGACGCGTCGTTCCGACTCTCCTTGGCTATGACTTTGTATATACATGTCACTGTTGGAAATACGTCTTCCAATTCAAAAAACATTTACAGTCAATTTTTATTTTTCAACTTTTATAATAAAAATTAAAAAATTACTTTTTTTCTCCATTGCTAAAATAAAAGTTGAAAATAAGAGTTAAATTATAATTTTTAAATAACAATTGCAATTCAATTATTATTTTATAGTTTTATTTATATTTATAATTTAGTTCGAAAAATAAGAGACTTCATTTAATTTTGTTGATAAAAATCAACAAATACAGGTGTGCTACAGAAATCTCTTTTACCTGAAAAATGACATTAATTTCATACAAATTTAAGTCAAAATCAAGTGAAAGAGATTTTTGTAGCACACCTGATAACTTTTATTTAGCAATTTATATTTTAAAAAATTATAATCGTTAATTATAAATTTTGGTTCCAGATCCCAAGTGTATTCAGAAATTTCAAGACTTTTAAGCATCGTAAAATTCTCTTTACGATCGGTTTTAAAATGTGTTTCCTTATATATCGAATTAGAATAGTAATAGGATTTGATAAATTAAGCGTATAATTGAGATTTTATATAAGAAACAACCTTACAGAAAACACAAAAAATTTGTCAAATGCGTTAACTTTGCTGTAATTATATTTAATTTCCGGTTGTATTAAAGCTGATCTCCATCTCATCTTCTCTCTCTCCCTCATTTGGTCTGTCCTGCTCTCATTCGCTCTCTGTTTCCGTAATATTAATGAGAAATGAAACTCGACCACGTTACACTCGTAATCACACTCTTTGCTCGCTTGTGTCGGTTACTAAATTAATTGCATACAAATTATTTAATAGTAATAAACATAATAAACAAGAGTGTGTGTGTGCGCACGCCTGTAATGAATAGGAGAGCAGGAAAGGGAAGCGGCGAAGGAGGGAGGGAGGGAGGGAGGGAGGGTGGTAGCGATAGGATTGGGAGGATTGAAACGGAAGGCATCAGTAATGCCCATGGCAACGGCAACGAAAATGCATAATGAGCATTAAAATGCTGCTGCTGCTGCTGTTGGAAAATGAAAATGCAATGGCACTGCCATGGCTGTGTTTTCCAACAATCTCGTGCTATGTGTGTGCGTGTGTATGGGTGTGTGGGTGGATTCTGAAACTCGTACATAACAGGATTATACAGAACACGCATACATTACTAGATGGGAGTAAGTAACCAACCAGCCAACCAACCAACCAACAGCAGAGGCTCGTTCATGTATTGCTGCTACTCACGTTCTATTTGCTTAACATTCTAAACGAGCCCTTTTCATTAGTAAGGCAAAAAGAAAGGAAAATTTGAAAAAAGGAAAAACCAGTTTATTATGGCGACTTTAGTATACACTAACGTTCACTAGTGACAGTTATTTAAAATTATTGAAATGCTCTTCCTTTTTTTACTCAAAACAGAGACATACAATCAGATATTTCTATGAATTATAATTTGCTGATCAAATTTAACCAAATGAAAATACAAATTATAAATAACAAGATTATCAGGGGTGCCACACTTGAATTTCACTTGAATTTGTATGAAATTTAAGTGAAATTCAAGCGAAAGCGATTTCTGTGTCACAACTGTATATATTAACTTACAGATTAATGCAAAAGATTTTTAATAATTGTAATAATTATTAATAGCATTATTACATATTAATTAACAGAATAATACAAATTATTTTATGTCTGACCAAATCTGATGACATAGTCAATATGCAAATTTAATAGTTAATTTGCGCTGGCAAATATGGGCAAAGGGCGCTGGTTGCACTGTGCACTAAAAATTGGCGCATATAAAATTGGAAATAAAAAGCATAAAGTGGAGGGCAGGCACATGAAATAAAATGCAATTGCACTTTGCACAAAAGTTCAACGCATTCAGGAACGCTTGTCCGATACCCCGATTTCCCTATCCTATCAACGATTCCCCTAACCCTCTATGCCTACTATAACTACTATCCCAATCCCCTAACTTTGAGCCGAGAAACTGGAAATCAAAGCGCAGACGACGGCAATGGCAACAGGGACGGAACGAAACGAAACAGAACGAAATGGCAGGCAAACTCACAACTCAATGGCGGAAGTTTGCATTTTCGCAACGAATTCATAATCATGTTGAATCGTATGAAACTCCCACTTTTTTTCACTCTCTCTCCGTCTCTATCTATACATTTAGCCCACACAGATACAAATACAGATATAGCTGTATGTTAGCTAAAGCACAGTTTATCCTTTTTGATTTGAAGTCAGGCACATTGCATGTTGCTGTTGCATTTCACTCTTCAGCAACTGAGTAGTAAATATTATTTCGTTTCAATTCAAATAAAAAAGCACGTATATCCAGCTTGTGTTTGCATTTGTTTGAGGGAGCGCATAAAAAAAAAATGGGGAAAAGCACACACATAGAAAGAGAGAGAAAAAGCAAAAACTTCAACCAAACCATTCTGCAGTCGTTGATATTTCAAATGAGCGGAAATTACACGTTGCAAAAATATGAATTATTAAATTTTCGCTATGAAACTAGCAATAATAAAAGAGCTAACATTCAATGGAACGCGTTGGAGCTCAATATTTGTTACATCCAATGGTAAAAAGAATAAAGGGTGTTACAGACTGTAAGTATCTAAGAAATATCTTTTAAAACTGTGACGTTTACATAAAAATCGATTATTATTCTTAAAAAAAAATGTTAAGAGTATAACAGACTTTGTTACTTTTAATTCCACAGATACTTTACAACACAGAGAAAAGTATTTAATAGTCAAACATAAAGCATTTCTATACGCGTAAAACTTTGAAATCTTTATTATTAACCAAAACTGCTGCCGGAATTTAAAATTGTAATGAGGAAATTATTTTAAAATATATTAATAAATAAAATAGCATTCAATTTATTTTAGAAGCTAACAACTAAAGATCTTAACACTTGCAGAATTATTCAGGGATGCCACGGAAATCGCAAGCGAAATAGAAATCCGCAGAGAGCAATTCCGCACGGAAATTTCCGAGATGCCACAGAACTTCGAGAGATTTAATATTTCTTAGCATTTTCACCAACATTTTCGAACTAAGCTGCTAAGGGTTGACACCTTCTCAGATTAAATTACCCAAGAGTTTGATTAGCAACTTTTTCAAGTTTATCATTGCAGAGCAATAAGCTTTTTTTTTTCTTACTTAATAAACATAATTTAATTTATTTATGCAATAATTGATTTTGTTTAGCTAAAATAATTTTAAAAGTATTTGGCGCGAGAAAATAAAAGTTACTCGACAACTCTAGCAATTTTATGCCATTAATCTGGCAACTCTTCGTGACAAATGTTTTTACAAATTGCACAATAAGTTAAAGGTTTTGTTGGGTAAAACTTAATTTACCTCAAATTACCTATTTTTCTAATGCTTAATTTAAAGAAAACTGAAGTGGTTCCATATATTTTTTTTAAATACCTTACTTCGAATTCTGACTAAAAAATGTGGCATCGCTTCCCCCGACTAAATTGGACTAGGTGGCAGCATCGGACGAAAGTGGATTTAGCACTAGTTTATTCCGCACAAAATTATTGTGCGATTTGACCTGTGGCACAGCGAAATTAAATTGAAGTGAAATTCAAGTGAAAGCGATATCTGTGGCACCCCCGATTATACTAAGGCACGAAGTGATGAAAATATTGTAAAATTTATATTATTGATATAACAATCTTTGTGGTAAAGTTTAAATTTTCCGATTTTAATGATTGCTCCTATTATTCCATTTACTATTATTAACTATACAAAATTATTCAGTTTTATTTCAGAAGTTTAATATAATTTTTAGTACCATGCTTTATGCATTAAAGGCTTTCATCATGTTGCCCTGAAATTTATCTTTGAAATGCCACAAATAGTTTTTTTTATATATGTATATGTATATACACAAAACTTTTGTATGTGCCTATAGAAAATGTAGTATACTATGTGACTCTCATAGCTGGCACAAAAGGTATTTTGCGTATTTTACCTGGCTCAAAATATGTTTGCCATTTGCAAAGAAATGTTAAATGGAAAATGCCTTCACGGAAAAGCGTCGAAAGAGCCAAAAACCAGCGAAATAAATATGCTACCAAATAACTCAGCAAAAACGATTTTCCCTCTGCGAGAATATATGTACATATGTGTGTGTGTGAGTGTGTGTTAGTTTCGCTAAAATACGCGCTATCATATTTGACACACACACTGACGCACACTAACACACATGAACAGTAGAGTTGTTTGGCAGTTTGCGTTGGTATTCGTACATCCTGTTACAGGAAATGACTGTCATGTTGTCATATTTTTCAACATTTCGCACTGAAATCTATTGAAAACTGACAAAGCTAACAACAAAATAGAAACACCTAAGTTCTGAGTTAGTCAAAATTTGCCCTAACTCAATAAGTTAATCATATAATATAAGAACGGATATGTTGATGGTGATACTAAAAGGAGTCTGTTTATATCAAACTGAAAGGGAATTATGTTAATGGTTTATTATCTTTAATACTATTGATAGTTATGTTAAATGTATATTTTGAACTTTATTGTAAGATTCATTGTTAATGAAGACTTTTCATAATGTTAGAAAAATAACGAAGCCAATATAAAGTTATATATAAATAAATTATAAATTATGCTTCTTAAGTCCTCATATCGACGCATTTATTTCAAATATTTAAACATGAACCCAAAATTTAACCGAACAAATTACGAAATCAATATAAAATTTTTTATAAATTAGTTATTAATTTTAGTTTATAAGTCCTCATAAAATCTATTATAATTTACAGAAAAAGTGGGCAGCTTTGGTAGTTCGTTCGAATGTATTTTAAAGCAGAGCCCTTTTTTGAATAGTCCTTTTAATACCAAAAAATGTTCCTTTATTTGTTCACACATCAAAGGGTATCAGAAGTTAATTTCTATTTCGTTTTCGTGCAAATTTGTTAATTATCTTTCCCTTTTTTATGTTTTACTTAAATATAACGCCTCGAAGTGTGTAATTAAATGCTTTAGCTGATTTTATGATAATTGCTCATTAAACGCTAAGCAAACGAAACTGAAAACATTTCGAAAAAAAAGACAAAAAAAAGAAGGACGTCTGCTCAACAAAAAAACATCTTTGCAATTATATTTCGAGGTCGCAAATTAACGTAAAATTCCGGGGTATAAACAACATAAAAGGCATTAGGAAAGGTCATGAGAAGGCGAGAGCAGGGAAAGAGAGTATGGCATATATGTAGGAACGAAAAAGATTCAAATACAGATTCTTATTCAGATGACAGTGAGTGCTGCGTGAGTTTATCCAGGCTGCATAATTTATGGGGGCGTGTTGCAAACGTCTGTCTCTCTGTCAGTGTCGTTGGAACATGTCAGCAATTTTACATCATTAAATGCCAAATGCATCATTTAATTTGAAATTATAAAAGAAAACATAAAACATAAAACGACTGATAGAGCGGGCCCAAAGAACAGTTCCCTGGCACAGAACACAAACACAAAAGCTATTATTTATACTGCAATGGAAAGGGAGGGGGAAAACAGAACGAGACAGAGAGGGATGGGGGGAGGGGGAATAGTCTGTAGTCAGGTCGCATTATGGCAACTGCCAAGCGAAATTCATAGTCGGTCTGTGTTGTCCTTGATAATAATAAAAACCAAAGTTTTTACGTTGAGACTCCAGACTCCAAACTCCAACATCATATTCTCATATCTTGTTTCTCATTCTCTGGTTGCATTTTTATGAAATACGAGTTTATTTTTTTGCGCTCCTAAGCCGGGGATTGTGGCAACAACGGCAGCAGCAACTCACCTGTAAAGAGAAAATGTAGCAGAAAACAAACATTAAAATAGGCAGTTAAGTATATTTGATTAAGGTTTTATGTCTGGCTCATTGTCTGACTAGCGACTTTGTCCAGGATGTGGCAATTAACGTAATATAAATAATTGAAACTGTTTACTTCCCTTACCCTCTGTCTCTGCCTCTGTATCTGCTTCTGCCCGCTTTTTTAAGCCAACAACAGTTTGTACGCATCTGTGGCACTTTAATCCATAAGACGACTACAAATTGTCGTTGTTCGAAAAAAAACAACTAACTTTAAAGTCTCACATTTGTTAACTCGTGTACAGTTCTGGGCGTTAAATTGTATTTAGCGAATCTTAGATAAATAATGTATATATTTATCAAGCATGAAGACCAGACATAAATTATAGAATATTAATAAAGTGGATTTAAAGTTGATTTATGACTGTACGACTTAAACTGCTTTTATACGAGAGATAAATTGATTGTTTTAAAGAGAGTAAAAACAAAAAGGTTTACGATTTATCGATAATTATAGATATTAACGATAATGATCCCTAGATAAAATAATTAAATTAATACTTGTGAAATTGTTAGCTATAAATAGTTAACCAACTTGAATCACAAATAATATTTAATATTTTCAATAGTAGTTAAGATGATTATAAGATAAATGATAAATCTAAATACATCAACATCAATACTTATTTTAATCTTTAACTTTAGCAAGCCTATCGATTATATTAAATATTTATTTGCATATAAACTTTATTAAAGTTTCTTTAAAAGTCGACATATTTTTTTGAGCTCGACTGTATTTTTGTGTGTTGAACAATGATGCTCTTTAATGGCCCACGCAAAATGGTCGCATTTTTGTGCAAATTTCAAGACAACAAACGATGACACTTAAGATGGAAAAAAGGCAGCAACAACAACAGCAACAACAAGTTGCAACTTTCTGTTTTACATTTCTTAATGGCATTTTATCAAATGCAATTAATCGTAATTGCTCGTTTACCCACACACAGAGAAAAAACAACACATATACAAATCTGGGAAAACGAAGATGTAAAATAAACATACACACACATGTAGAGTACATCAAATGAGCAATGTGAGTGGTACACACATTAACGCCTGTTTCAAGCTGCTTTCCGTTCTAGTCCATCCTCCCCCCGCTCACCTTCCCGCTGATCCACACAGCGGAACCTGAATAAGTTGCCTCTCGACGGGCACATTAACATTTTAGAATCTTTCGTACAAAGCAACGTGACAAATGTGATGGTAAAAAAAAGTAAAAAGAAAATGTACAAAATTACACTTAAATGGTAGAAAGGAAAAAGAGAAACATGAAAATAAAATGTAAAGCGCCCACAAAGCACAACTCAGAACTCATATTTAAATAGGGAATGGGAAACATGAAGGGAACATCAGACAAACATACATCAAATTACACCATGGAAAGTAAAAATTGTTGCATCCATCGCACACTTAACTCTGTCCCTGCCTGAGTGTGTGTGTGCCTTATGAGGTCAATTACCTGTCATTTGCATGACTGACAGGCAAACTGGGAACAAGGGATGGGGCAAGTGATGTGGGACGAGGGACGAGGGAAAGGGCGCAGGTGGATTTACCGCTTGCATAGGTGTCAGTTACCAGGGGTTCTCTTTGATTGCCTGTCGTTGCATAAATCGCAACCAGCACTGAACCTTAAACGAAGGTCATCAACGTCAACTTCATTTAGACTTTTTCCACATTTTACCTTTTTATTTTTAAGCTATTTATTTTACCTGACAAGCAGTATTTTTTGTGTGCTGGTCAGGCAACGAACTCGATTAATTAGGGCCTTTGACATGTGTTAGTTTTTAGTTTCCTTTTTTTTTTGATTTCTTCTCTTCTTTCATTTATCCGAGCTTCAGCGGAAATGTCAAGTTGATGGCACTTTTATATTCGATTAGCTGTTTGTGTTTTTTTCTTTTTACCGGAAAGTGAAATATTGAAATGTCAGCAAGTTGTATGACTGGTAAATTGATCGACCTTACATACCAATTTTAATAGCTTAAACTAAATTAAACTGGTTTTCAGCAGCAATATTTAATTCATCTGGAGCTGTAACAAATTCTGTTGCAATTATTTCAATTGTTATTCAGTCTAGAAACTAAGCTGAAGACAGCTTAAAAATTGCTACGTGCTGGTTAACAATAGATTCAACTGCTGTGTGCGATTAAACACACTTGCTTTAATGTGACACACACACTCATAAATACTTAAATAAATCAACTAAATTAAGAGCTGGTTTAGTCATTGTTGGTATAAGTCGTTTGTTTATCTCAAAATTAGTAAATTGAAAGTACGTGACAGCAGTTAAACAAAGGAATATCTCAAAGATTTTACAATAAGCTAACTCGTATCTTATCATTTTCAAGCATAATAGAATGTGCACTGTGTACACATGAAATATTTAAGGGCATTTACTTTTCAGCTTTTTACTTTACCTTAAAGCGTATATATATCTTTGGAATGTGTCGCCATCTACATTCTGAAACCTTTACAAAGACTTCAAAGATATAACGCGTCAACAAGTTGTTTTGGACCTTGTCAATTACAATTTATTAGATACTTTGACATATTGAAAGGCATTGTCAGCCTCTCACGTTAGATGTCAATTTGGGCATTTATCTCAATACAATTCTTTTCCATTTTTGCTAATTTGATTAAATTTGCAAGTATTTTTCAGAACATTTCCATGGAAAAGAGAAAATTATAAAACATAATTCTGTATTTAAGTAGATAGATATTTAAGAACTTAAAATTTAACTTATTAAATATTCCCAAGATTTTTTTTTAGTTTCGCAATATAATTGAATGGAAATATAAATATAACTAATTTTAAATTTTTACAATCAATCTCAAAAATCATTCCCAAATCTGCAGATTAAATATTATTTATTTAACATCTACATACATATGTATTTATCTATGATAAGCGTAAGTAGAGAAGAGTTAATTCAAACGTTGATTTGCATTTCGAATGTTTTTTAAATTATCATCTATTTAGAAAGAATTTAAATTTATACATTCATCATAATAAAATATGTCGAATGTCTATATATTTCACCTTATATTTTATTACCACAGAAGACCATATCAACTTTCCTAGCTCCAGTGCAGAGCATGGAGAATATCAAAATGAAATGGGCAAAGCCCCAAAAGCAATAAAAAGCCGAGCAAAACACACACATACACTCGAACGTGAAGATAGATAGCAAAACAAAAGCAACAGAGCCACAGCAATAAAACCAAATGGAAGCAGCTGCAAAAAAATAGAAGAAACAAAAAAATAAATAAACAAAAGCCCAAAAATGAAAAGCAAAAAGAAATGCAATACAAACAGCGACAGACAGCGAAGAATGCAAAATTAACTTTTGAGAAAAGCGAATAGAATTGCCCCGGAACTGCTACTCTGGAACTGTCTGAGTTGAGCATGTGTGAGTTGAGTGGACTGGTCCGACAATTTTGGGAAGCTGCACGTAGATGTCTCTACACCCAACACCCCACCCCACACACCGTTCTAGCTCCGCCAACCCGATCCAACTCCAATAGAAGTCAAGTGGTTGCGGGGGATTCACTGCTGGACGCCTGGCACATTAACATGTCGAGCAGGTTGCCGGATTGCTCAGTTGCTGGGTTGGGTATGCGATGCTCACATACCGGAAGTTAAGTGCACCAGTTGTCCGCTGTACAGTGGTTCAAGGCTTATATAAATTGAGTGAAAACTGTGAATGTGCCCTTGTTGGTACATATCTCGGTTTCATATTTTTGAATAGGAAGACTTGCAACATATTTTACTTTGAATTGATCTAAATTCAAAATTTAGAATACTTTAGTTATACAACGAAGAATTTCATTCACGTTTTATTCTCTACAGTTGTACGTTCTACGAACAATTCAATAAAATCTTGTATTTTACTTTAAAACTTATTCCATATACTAAGAAATATTTATTTATATTTATCATTAGGCCATTTAATATTTCTGCTTATTTAAAATAATATAGAAAAAATACAAAAAAGTTTTATATCATTCAAATTGAAAGTTTTCTACTTTTATTTATCATTTATTTATTTATTTTATAACAGAATAAATATCAAAAAGAACATTTTTAGGAAACTGTTTGATCTAACTTAATATCTATGACACAATCTATGACAACATCATAATCGTTAAAAAAATTTTATGAATATATATAATCTAATTACTCTAGACGGCAGTTCACGGTAATGACGAAAGCAGTCCACAAAAACAGCACTGAATCATTCAACCTGTAAAGTTGTTTTATCTGATGCTTATAATCGAAATATATTTCACGAGATAAAATTTTCAGTCGTCACATAAGATAAATGCTTTTTGTAAGAAATTCTATAACCCTTATTTTGTTATTATTATTATTTTTTTTTTTTTTTTTGCTGTGATAAGCTTTTACAATAGCCAAGTATTCATACATGCTGTGCCTCTTACTCACTGTAAAGTTTTCAGATTTCCGATGGGGTTTACACGACGGGAGGGCCCTGAGCGTTCGCGTTGTGTCCTGCTCGCTAATGCACACGCACAATGCACAATTCACAAAGCACGTGCACGGAGCACAATGCGGAATGCAGTTGAAATCGGGATTGCCGTTGCCGTTGCAGTTGCAGTAAATGAAATGCGGCATTGCCTTTTGGAAGACGTCGCCATTTTGTGCGTGCCACAGCAGGACGCATGTGCCGGGCAGCAGAGGTCCGGTTATGGCCACGTAGCGCCCATTCCGCATATGGCAATCAGCAGCAGGTCCCAAAAGCATTAACAACAACAACAACAACTATAACAACAACGGCGTTAACTAGCACACACATGCATGCCAAAGCCATTGGAGTCAACTCAAGTCGAGCCGAGTTGGGCCAAGAGCGAATAAAGGGAAGTTTTAGAGGGGGGGCAAAGGGGCAGCTCGACCGCTGCACGTCCTGTTCCTGGTCCCTGTAGTTTCGATGGTTCTATGTGAAGTTTCCCCTGCTGTTACCTCTGGCAACTAACTGACATTTGTGGCGTGCACCTTTAATTACCGGGTTGATGCAGCATTCGGTTTAATGGTCAGTTCTACGAGAGACATTGAACTCGCTCTCTGTTCCACTTTTATATGAATAAAAATGGCATTTTGTCAGCGCATAAATGGATCATTTCCCTCGGGTTAATTGCATAATTATGTCGATATTGGCTTTCCACACCGAATAACTTTAAAATCAGTTTCAAACTTCATTAATTTTCACCAACTCCGTCAATTAATGAAAAAGTTGGAGAATTTTAATTGACAGTTTAACAATTCTTTCAATTATCCGATATTGAGAGTATCTTTAAATATTTCAACGATGGGCTGTAACCATCATTTTATGTTTAAAAGCATTAAATTTAAATTGTATAAACTAGACAATTTTATAGTTGGTTAAAAATACAAATCATTTTGTAAGTTTCAAATACTTCGATTACGACTATTAATAATGACAGATTATCGTTCTAAAATTACACAGTAAGATAGTATCTAGATATTCCGGTAGATTCCTTGATTATATCTTTATTTTCAAAAAATGTAGTTTTCATTTTGGTTCCTTTACAGTCTTTACGTTATAATATAAGTTTCCAAGACTACACTGGTAAATCCATTTGTGCTACGTTGCCAAGTGTTGGACATTGTCCGGGCTAAGTTTTTGACTCTCACTCTCACTCTCGCACACACATACACACACACACACACACACAATAATTTACTTGGTTGTGCAGCTGGTGGCACAGGAAGCAAAGGAAGTTACGCCCCTCGCACACGGTGAATTATGAAAATTATAAACAAATTAGCCACACCGTCAGGATTATATGGTGTGGCTTTGTTGGTGTTGCATAAATTAGCGCCGCTCAAGTCGTCAAGTGCGCCCACAGTTTGCACCACAATGAAATGCCACACCATACCACTTCACCCCATTTCCTCCTCATCCCCAGATACGTTGTAATCTGTGCTAAATCTGCTTGTAATATGTTTAAAATAATTGGGGCAATGGGTATTAGCGGTGCCAGCAATGCGTAATAATAGTGCTTATTAGGGTTAGCTAACAGTACAAGTTACTTGACGGTTGGGTGGTTTTCTAGGGTTAAACTAGGACTATGATCCACCCATTTGTGGCTGGACTATGGATTAGCATAACAAATATACAATAAATGATAAAATGATGCATATTAATATCATTGCTCAAAATTTTAAAAAATAAATAAATAAATTACAAGGAGTTAGATTTGCACTATTTATTCAGATTAGTTTCCTTATAGCAGTTTATGCTGAACAGTTGTTCAGCTATCCATAAATGTGAATACATATATATACATTAAGATATTCAAACTGGTCAATTATTAATATTAATAAACATTAAAAAAAAACGTGAAAATACAAGCATTCAATATACAAGTTGATAATTTACTAAATTATTAATCAATTTAATTCATTCACTGATGTAAATTTGGTTTTAAGGAGCACTGTAAATGTATCTTATTTGAGCAGTATTGTTGGAAAACATTAATTCGTACTGTTGAAACTATCAATAGTGCATTCATCTATGTTAAAGTAGTGCAAAGTATGATTTCAATCGATAAATAAATATTTTACTATCTGCCCACATTTAATATTAAAAAATCAATATTTGAACGTTAAACCCTTTTCATATTTAACTAAGTAATACACAACCCTATCGAAACATCTTTAAGTTCCTGAACATTTGAGATTCATTTGGCATTCAACAAATGTGCCTAGAATTTGTGATATATTTCAACAGCTTTAAGTGGCATGCAAACTAAATCCAAGTCATGAATTTATGAATTTTATGCGTGTTTATCAGTAAAACATGCCGCTGGGTTCTGTCCGAGTTACAACAACAGCAATAGCAACGCTAAATAACGGTGCCTAAGGCCAAGAAACGACAAGGACAACAATAACAAATGTGCGTAGAGCATAAGAGCGTGTAGGCAGACTAAATCCCAAAGCGTAGCCAAAACACAAGAGCGCAAAGCTCACATCACGCATAGAGTATATGTAGAGTGGGAGAGTGAGAATGGAAGAGTGAGAGCGTGAGCGTAAGATAACGACGAGTACGCAACAATGCGTGTGTTGTGTGTATGTGTGTATATGTGAGGTGGAGTGAAGCTCAAAAACGAACGAACACAAACTAAACGAAACGAGGCGTGAAAATCACAAACAAATCATAAAAAGCGCAACAAGAAACAGAAGCATAAAGGATAGAAACACTAAAGAAGGTGGTACGGGGCAAAGTAGGAAAGAGAACACACAGATACACACATATGTATATATGAGTACATATGCAAATCAAGCGAAACAAAAGCATTTGGTGAGCAAGAGATGTCCACCATTTGGAGAGGGGGGGTGACGAGAAATGATTCATGGTCGTGTTTATCAACAAACACGTTTCATGAGTTGCCTCAGCTGCTGCTCAGCCGCCGCCGAGGAAGCCAAAATGGGAGTCATGCGAGAAGTGCCAAAGCCAAGTCCCCACAAATTTCACAATACATATAGAATATACATATGTATGTATGTACATACGAGTGTGTAGACATATGTATTTATGTACATGTGCTCGCATGAAGTTCTCGAGTGGGGCTTGACTTTATGTCCGGCAAGTGCAATGGAACTTGACACATGTTTCAAATGCCATTTCGTTATACTACACATATGCATACATATCATGCATTTGCCTATGCTTCGCTCACACATATGCTCATACATACATCTGCATGTATATATATGTATGTATGTATGTACATCCACAAATATATAGCAGGCGCTAATCAAATGCAGCTGACGATGTAGCAACTCATGAAACGCTCCTTCTGTTGTTTCGGTTGTCGTTCGTCGTTGCCGTCATTTGTTGGGCGTGTTTAGAGTGGACCTGTTTTTAACAGGAACTTGTCAGATGTCATCGTTCAATAAAATTTAATATTTTTATCTTTTGTGAATTTAAATTCTTGAAATACTTAGAGCAAAAATTTATATTTTTTAAATTTTTTCAGATGCTTTGAAGTTATTTTTATTAGCTCTACAGATACAAACATATAAATATCTAAATTTTTAATAATTACATTAATTACAATTATCGATATTTTCCAGATAGTTTTCTTGTGTAAAACATAATTTGAAAGTACAGTTGAACTTCCATAACTCGAACGTCTATAACTCGAACTAAATTTATTAGCGTATACTAAACTTAACAAAAAGACTTCTATAAGTCGAAGTCTCCATAAGTCTAACCTTTTTCTTGGATAATGGTGATTCGAGTTAGGGAAGTTCGACTGTATAAAAATTATTTGAGTCTGACATAAATTTTAGTTCAAATTTAACATTATAATTAACCAGTTGTATATTTTATACAATAAATAAACTGATTTAAACTGTACAGCGGTGGCCAAAAGTATTTTGGCACCCTTTAAAGTTAGTTCCATCCAAATTTTGAGCTTACTTCATGTAATATTTGGTATCAATGGAAAGGTCTTTTGAATTCCTTTCGAATGATGCAATGTTTTTCTTAACCCACATTGAAATATTTACCTACCCATTGAAATATTTGAATATTTGTTAACATCCACTTTTTCAACTTTTTTCCTCGATTTTTTAAAACATATATATGTAGATATGGCCTTTCTAGCTAATTTTAAAATTCATATAATTTCTTTTTAAAAAAATATTTTAAACAAAAATATTAAAAAATTAAATATTATTATATCTTTCAGAAAACATTTATCATTTGTTAGCATTTTTTATTTGGTTTTTATTTGGTAATTTAATTATTTTTATTGTAATTTTCAGAGGTACGAGTAAGAGCTAAATGTATACATAGTCAGAGTATCTACAAGATACAAAATTTGTTTGAAATTATCTGTGGTACAAGTTGTATACAAGTAATACGACATCATATGTTATAAAGAATACGTCTCTCTTCTATCATCATCTATTTTTACAGACTGAGTATCTACAAGATACAATACAACATACGTGTATATGGTGAAAGATAAAAAGTTTTCAAGTTCATTTGTGCATGTCGAGTAAGCCGTTTAGAGGACAAATGGTTCACCCTGCGCTTATTTCACACTCTCTGTTGGCCTCCTCAGTGTTTATGAGTCATTTGGGCAAAGTTGCAACAACGGCACAAACTGGTTTAGTTATACAAAATGCAAACAGCGTCATTGAGTCGCAGCTGTGGATTCGTGTGAGGCTGTTGGAAGTCATTCTTGGCTAAGGGAGAGCAAGTTTTAAGAAATTTATATGAATTTAATATGCAATTGCATCAATCTCAATTATATAGAGCTTGAGGGTGCGCCCAGTTCCCAAGTGCCTTCCTGATATTGTGTGTGACATGCAATATTAATAATGGTTTTTATTTAGGTAATTGCTTTGAACCAAAGCATAAAGCCATTTCAGTTGAGCCAGGTGAAAACTTGACTCTCTTGCAGTTGTTGGCAATTTGCATCCTAAACTCGTACACAGATTGCCATCACTTAACAAAAAAACTTTACATTTACGAGCAAGTCAAAGTTCAATAGCCACACTGTCTGCAAGTCAAGCTGAAGGACAAGTTTGGGTCAATTCGTAAGAGATAACAAAAATAAAAAGAAGAAGGAGCAGAAGAAAATAACAAACTGAAAATGCAGATAAGAAATTGAGGAAAAGTGCCAGCATAAAACGTGTTTGGTTCTGTGTGGGCGACCATTGATTGGTTACGATACTTATCAACTGGACTGCAGCTTCAGAAATTCATCAATTAATCGGACAGAGAAGACGTAAAGAGAACAGAGAGGCTCAATGGCTCTGAGTTGAGTTGATTGGAAGATTGAACAACGTCAAAGACAAGAAAAATCAATTTAAATGATTACAAATTGAAGGAGACAAATAGTCAGCAGCTGCAGCTGTAGGCAGATAAAGACAACGACACAGCAGGGGACAAAGTCATAAAACGACTTGCAGATGCTCAAAGATGTACACTAAGAAAAAAAACTTACTCGATTACGACAACATCAATAACAATTTTAATATTTTCAATATACATTTCAACGCAATTATATTAAAAATGATTTTATATATTATTATTTATTATATTATTTGCAGTTAAGTAATCACTGAATTTCTACCAGTGTAATTGCATTGAGTTACACTGTAGATAACTCAGAAATCCGCATATCGAATCCCAACAGAATACATAAACAAATTTTAATTTTTTTTCCTGTACGTTTACTCAAAAAAAAAAAGAAACCAACTCCACCCATTGGCATATTTCAATCGTCGCGGTGACTGACTCAACTCGCTCGACACTCGTTTCATCTTTATTTCATGTTTCCGACTTCATTTCGCCTTTTTCCAATTTCAATTGTTGTCACAACTGGCAGCAAACGATTCGTACTCGTTCGACTGTCTCTTGTCGAGAAAAATAACAAAGCGAAGAAGATCCAGCAAAATTCCGAATACCAAAAAAAAGAAAGAAAAAAAAAGGAATGAAGAAAAATCCTTGACTCCTACAACTGACACTTTGAGTATTTGCACCATTCTCCCATACCCCAAAAAAAAAAACAAAAACACTTTTGTAACTACAAAGACGTTGAGAAATTCACTGTGATGCGCTACAATACTTTTTTTCAAGTCTCTCTCATTTATTTTGCGGCTGCTTCTCTCGCCTTTTCTTGGTCTATTGGCATTCTCTATAATTTTCAGCATTATGGCCCTGTTAGTTAACACTCTAGTTTTCATAGTTTTCTAGTTTTAAGGTAATAACTGAAAAAATCCATTACATAGCCATAACAAATATGTATGTATCTTATACATTTTGCGACATATTTTACCTTACATAGTTTTTATGAAAAAGATACATAAGCATCTTAACAATTATATATATTGCTAATATTTTAACGGTTTGATACAAAAATATTTAATTAGACTTTCAAAGGAATTATGTTATTATTAATTATGTAATTATATAATATCTTTCAATAGTAAACCATTTTTAAGGGCAACCAAAACATCGGTGTACCTCTCACTTTTTCTCTCTGCATATTCTTTCTGTACCTCTGAATAAACAATTGGGGTGTCCTGAATAATAGATTTTTAGCTTTTGATTGTATTTGGCGCCAACATTTTGCGTTTCTCGTTGCAGCCAAAAGAAAAAAAAAAAAAAAAAGGCTACCGGCAAATAAAACATTTTCATGAACTGGCGACACAAATTTAATTGTATGAATACGACACCAAAATTGAAATTGCCAAAGCATTAACGTGACTTTCGTGGGTGTTTTTATTTGGCTTTTTCCCAATTTTTATTGGCTTTTTCAGGACAAATTGAAACTGCCGTTCGAAAAGCCAGCAGCAATAAAATGTCTTAAAATTAGCAAAGAATGTAAAAGTTGAAATTGCTATAAAAATTTGAAAATGTTTCAAGATAGGTGTGCATAGGATGATGTTTAAACTCTTTAATCATTGGAAATCAATGGAAGAATTCGAATTTATATACTAAAAACCCTACTACACGTAAAGAAGGCAAAAGTCCTGTCTTGATGTAAAGGGTGATTTTTTAGCTATTATCTTTTTGGCAACACTGGTTTAAACAGCTCACGCACGTTTCGTGTTTTGTTTCACTGTCAGACATCTTCAGTTTGGTCTATAATTTAACCATGAATCGTCTTACAAACGTACAACGCTTGCAAATTATTTTATCATTAAAATTCATGCTCGGTTAAGAAATTGCATTTTGAATTTTTTTCCATTTTATGACCAGTTTAGTCGACCTTCTGAGGCGGTTGTTCGGAATGATTACAAACTTTTTTTTGCCCCAAATGGAAGAGCTAGACTTGGCTTACATGTGGTTTCAGCAAGACGGTTCCACATGCCACACAGCACGCGCAACAATGGACTTATTGAGAGGCGAGTTCGGTGAACATTTTATTTCACGTTGGGGACCGGTCAATTGGCCGCCTAGATCGTGCGATTTAACGCCTTTGAACTATTTTTTGTGGAGCTATGTTAAAGCTCATGTCTATACAGACAAGCCCGCTTCAATTAACGCATTGGAAGACAACATTGAAGCATTTGTTCGAGAGATACCGGCCGAAATGTTGAAAAGAGTATGCCAAAGTTGGACTAAGCGGATGGACCATTTGCATGAATTTTTCTGAATTTTATGTGTTTTTAGACCCCGTACTTTAAAAAAGTAAAGGGGTCTATTAACTTTGTCACAAAAAAAAATGTGCGTAACAGGCAGAAGGAGGCGTGGCAGACCCCATAAAGTATATATATTCTTGATCAGCATCAACAGCCGAGTTGATATAGCCATGTCTGTCTGTCCGTCTGTCCGTCTGTCTGTCTGTCTGTCTGTCTGTCTGTCTGTCTGTCTGTCCGTCTGTAAGAGCGCCTAGATCTCAGAGACTATAAGAGCTAGAGACTCCAAACTTGGTATGTAGGCTCGTCTATATTAAGAGCAGATCGAGTTTGTTTTAGATTTTGGATCGGACGACTATATCATATAGCTGCCATAGGAACAATCAGTCGAAAATCAAGTCTTAGTATGAAAATCTTTTTTGTTGTTTGAGATATTTCAACCAAGCTGACAGAATATGCATAAAAGATGGTCCCATACATTCTGACCAAATTTGATTGAAATCGGATTACTATATCATATAGCTCCCATAGGAACAATCAGTTGAAAGTCAAGTCTTAGTATGGAAAACTTTTTTGCTGTTTGAGATATTTCAACCAAACTGACAGAATATGCATAAAAGATGGTCCCATACATTCTGACCAAATTTGATTGAAATCGGATTACTATATCATATAGCTGCCATAGGAACGATCAGTCCAAATTAAGTCTTAGTATGAAAATCTTTTTGTTGTTTGAGATGTCTTTATAATAAGTACGGGGTCTCCGACAGTCGAGTACCGCTCGACTGTAGCACCGCCGACTAGTTTTTTTTGAAAAACTTTCCTATAGCTCTTAAAAAATCACCCTTTACAAACTAAAATGCAAGAATATATTTGCACCCTATATCTGTATTATCTCACCAGGCCCTGAGTAATTTATATATTAGGGTAGCTAAACTCCACAATTAGGGTAGAAAAAATGTAATTATGTTGCTTTCATTCACCAGAAAGCGAGGGAAGTTATGGTGTACACTGCCTTGAAGCATTATCCCACAGGCTGCGACTATAATCATTACAATCTGTAGCCACTTCTCCAAAAACTACACATTATACACGCACAAAAAATAACGCACGCAAAACTTAAGTATGCAACTTAATTAGTTAAGCAATTTCCAGACAAAGAATTTTTTGGCTCAACATAAATAATTATTGAGAGAAAGGGGACAAACAAAAATGTGGGAAAACACAACAAAGAAAAAATGGCTTGAAATTGGGAATAACTTAGTAAGAGTTAGTGTTGATCTTGATCAACTTAAAAAAGGTAAGAAATACAGATTACACCTATTCTATTGCTCTTAAAAGATTCGTTAGAACCGAATGCACTTTTGCTGATAAAAACAAAATGACCTAATAATAAAAAGGTCAAAAGCTTTAGAAGTTATACAATCAATAACAGCTGATAAGGCGTTGAATTTAAAACCGCACGAGATTTCCTTATGCATTTCACAATCAGAATTACTCACTTTAAAATGTGATTAGTTGTGAGACGGATCGAATTGTTCGGAAAATAAAATGAAAATTATTACATATAAATTTTCAATATTATTAATGGTTTTACAAGTTAATAGCTCGGTGAGTGACTCCATTTAATTTTCAACTGAAATTTAATTAATATATTTATTTAGTGCACCGCAGGCACTAAAGAAAAAGACGCACTATGCGGAACTTATTGCTATCAAGTTGTGAAACCGCTTCTACAATTTGCAGACTCTGTCAAATCCAATACTAAACAGTTCACAGAGCTGCAGGATAAAATTAAGGAACAAGCGGCGATAATATCGAACTTAAATGATCGAATCGAATTAAGTGAGTCGTATAAAAGCCTAAATCAACAGCAAGAAAAAATAATTCTTCAAAATGAGGGTCAAAGAAAAAGTCTACAATCCGAAGTCAATGATTTGCAATCCAAAATTAAATTAAAAGAAAAAGCAATAAATGATTTAAAATCAGAATTTAACGAAAAATATTCTCAATTTGAGAAAAAAATGGAACAACTTGAAGATAAGGTCACAGCATATCAACAGACTTCTAGTTGCTTCGGTAAATTAACCGAACTTCATACGATTGAGATTCCCAATACGAAGACACAAACATTCACAGTGCCGTGTGATTCGAACTTGGCGGGTTCAGGATGGACTGTCATACAGCGAAGAATGGATGGCAGTGTTAACTTTAACCGCACTTGGTCAGAGTATAAGGAAGGGTTCGGAAATTTACGTGGAGAGTTTTTCATTGGACTTGAGAAGCTGCATTTACTGACACAATCTCAACCTCATGAATTGTATATCTCTATTACGGACTTTGCAAATGAAACACGCTATGCAAGATACAGTAACTTTCTCATTGGCAGCGAGGAAAACTCCTATGTGTTGGAAATACTTGGATTGTATTCAGGAAACGCTGGTGATTCAATGAGTTTTCATAAACATATACAATTTTCAACACCAGATAGAGATCATACAAATTGCGCTGAATTTTTTGGATCTGGCTGGTGGTTTAACAAATGCTATAATTGGTAAATAACGAATAGTACATCAGTTTTAATAAAATTAATTTATTTTATATATTTTCAGTAACCTGAATGGACATTACGTATATGAAGATACTGATAAGGATGTTCATAGCATTGAATGGAGAGATTGGAAAAAGCGACCCATGAAATTTGCTCAAATGATGATTAAACCAAAGTCTTATTAAGCAAAAACCAAATGAATAACTAAAAAATTATTTTTATTTTTTTTCACATTTTGCAGTTTGTATTGGATTTGTCGGAAAAATTTAAATGGTTGTCAACAAAATGGCTCAAAATTTCTGAATGAAAATCAAAAATAATTGTTTCAAACTAAAATATAAAACTTGGTTCTATTTAATTACTAATTAATGAACTGGCTAATTACTTTTCATTTTTAGTCTTTATTCCAGATATTCCCAATTTTAACGATTCCATCATAGCATGTTTTTTCCTCATAATTCGTGTCTTTTAGTTTTTTCTTTGTGTATTGATTCGGTCCGTTTAAGGTTTTGTTGTACGTTGCACCATGTTGCATGTTGTTTAAAGCCTCGGATGGCAATGTATTAATTGTTATATCTTAAAATGTTATATTTTAAAATTATAATTTGTATACTTTATAAATAAAAATATTCATACAAACTTTTTAAAAATTAATATGAAAACAATTTGTGATAATATAGTACAGGGTTGCCCATATTCGACGGACCCATCTGGCAACTCCATAACTTTTGACAGAGATGTCAGATCGCTTAATGACATACCGCGTTTGAAGCGTCAGTCCAAGCAGATTTTTACCATGGAACAATACACGCCACGCGAGCGCTCTGAAATAGTTGAAATTTACATTCAACAGAACAAGTCAATTGTGAAAAAATTTTGGAACAAAATTATCATGTCCGATGAAGCCCATTTCACATTGAATGGGACCGTAAATAAGCAAAATTGCCGTATTTACGCCACTGAAAATCCTCAGGAGATTGAAGAAGTGCCTCTTCATGACGAAAAAGTCACAGTTTGGTGAAGAAATTGTTTCCGGGCCGTTTGATGTCGAAAAGTGGTGATTTGGACTGGCCACCGCGTTCGCCCGATTTGACGCCGCCTGACTTCTTCTTGTGGGGATATTTGAAGTCAAAGGTTTACGTTAACAAGCCAAGGACCGTAGAAGAGCTCAAGGACAACATTCGTGAAGAAATAGCCGCTATTCCGGCCGAAATGTTGGCGAAAACGATGGAAAATGCTGCAAAAAGGGCACAATACGCCATCAACGCCAGAGCCGGCCATTTGAGAGATATCATATTCAAAAATTGATGTAAACAAATCTACTTGGAACAAATTAAATGATTAAGATTGCCAACCGCCAAATTTTTATTTTTTTCTTTGATTTTTTTAAAAAAAACATGGGTCCGTCGAATATGGGCAACCCTGTACATATATACATATTTGATTTCATTTGATAAAATTAATTAATTAATTTTTAAATTCATTTTGTTTGTTTTTTTAATCTAATAAATTATTTATTAATATATTTTATAACCTTTAATATTATATATAATTATTCTGGATGGTTGATTCAAGGTAAATTAATTGACTGAATTTTTTTGCCTGATAATCAGAGGACTCTTTGCTGATACAAATTCTTTTTAATTCTTAATCTTTTCTTACGAGTTTTTTTTCTTTTTAGAAGCAAAGAGAAATAATCTGATAATAGAAAATAGCAAACAAATAGTGCCCATTAGAAAAAAAAAAAAAAACCAGCAACAAAAGAGTGCAATAAAGAGCCAATAGTAGAGACCGTAAAAACGTCCAATAAAAGTCCATATAAGTAAAAAGGGCTTAACAAGCAAAGGCAGGGATAGTGACAAAGGCAGAAACAGAGAGACTGATAACGTTATGAAGTGTAATCAATGCCAAATGCCCAACAGACATTCAATGAAAGCCCCTTAGACTGAGATCAGCAGGAAAAAGTGAAATTCATGTGAATTGCAAGAAGGATTTAAGGGAAAAGCTGCACAAGGACACACTTGCATAAAGTTGATTAAATCCCACTTAGAAATACAAAAAGTAACTCATATATATCGAAAGATACAACTGACGTTATTTAATCCCTGGTCCTAGACAATGCCAAACAGAGAGAAAGAAAGAGAGAGAGAGAGAGAAAAGAAGCACAGAGTCTCAAACACTTTCAAGGATATTAAAAGCAAGTTATCAGCAAACAAAGTGCATGCAGCTCTGCAGCAATGTCAGATCCCATAACCAATCCCATATAATTTGCAGTTCGCAGTTCTATTCGCAGACAAAGTCGCGTCTCCGGCTAAAAGACAACAGGATATGAATATACCCAAAGGCTATCAGACAGCGTAAATGAGCGTGTATTGTAGAAAGAAATTGCTCCGCACAGCACACTAAGCACAAAAACAAACAGAACGTGGCTAAATGGTAGCTTGGTAGCCACCTTCTATAAACAGAGCCAAATCCATGATAGCCACTGTGTGTCTCTGTTTGCCGCTGATACGGGCAAAATCTGTTTGGGCACAAAACCCCCCAACACAACCAGACAAACTTTTCCTAAACTGTTGCTGGCGCTCAGAGTTGGGATTTGTGTTGCATCATGATGACAACAACGATTAACACAATAATGATGATGATGATGATGTTTGTACGCTGCACAAACTCAACTGGGCTTCAGCATGACTGGAACTTTTCAAAATTTGCTTGAAAAACATTGTGTAAGTAGATAAAAAATAGTTCATAAGTCCATGTTGTACAACATCTAACGCATAGACCATATCTATTTTTTTTTAAGATAATCGATAGTACTATCGAATAAAGCAAGTAAACTTTACTTAAATATTTTAATAATTTTTCTAATTCAAGTGTTTTTAAATACGGTTCTTATAGTTTTAGTAAAATTGATTATTAAGACACAAAAATTCAAAGACGTTTGACAAATTCTTTAGATGTAAGCAATTGTTAATCTACCTTTTAAATTATTGTAATAAAGTTATTTATTTCACATAAAATTTCCCAATTAAATTATAATTATATCATTTTAATCAAATACTGCCAATTTTACTAACCATTAATAAAATATGTCGATCAAACTTGTATTTAATTATTTTAAATTTAATTTTCATATATTAAATAATTTTATTTAATTTAAAAAAATATGAACTAACCAAATACCAAAGGATTCGGCGTATAGAGTTAACACCTATTGCCCTTAAGGTGGTGTGGTAATATCAACTTGTCCATAAATCGCATGGGCAATCGAGTCGCAATGACTTTCCATTATCAGTGGGCTGGGTTAGAAAGCAGCGACCATTTCTTCCGCTTCATATTACAAATCTACAGCTGATGCGATTATGGGCAAGACGCGAACAACAACAACAGCCAAGAGAAGTGAATCCATGTGCCTTCGAGCGGGACAAACACTGATATGTATATACACCATAAAACGGAGCAAAACAAAACACAAACAAAAAAGCGAAAATAAAAAAGCATCTCAGACGATTGGTACTCGAGGGGTATGACCAGTTAATAGCATTGCCCGTCTACGCCCACGCAATCAGTAGAAACATTTTTTACGTTTGCCAAAGATACAGTTTTTTTTTTTTTTTTGCACCATAGACAGGGAAAAAGAGTTATGCAGTTGGCCAACTTGTTGTGATGCTGCCAAAGGGCAACCGACCACTTTCATCAGAAGCGGAACATATATAGTCTAGAGTTTGAGATTATATGGTATATGGTGAAAAATGAAATGGGAATGGTTCAATGAATTGCGGCGGTTCGCTGATTTGCCCACTTTTCGTCAAAATTATTCAAATAAAATGAAAGTGCTTCTTTAAGATCTTCAAAAAGATTTGTATATAACAGCAGACTTATTTTATCACGAAAAGAAAACAAAACTAAGTAATTTGGCGATGTGTAAACTAAATTAACTAAAGAGTATAGTTACAAGACAGATGATAAAACACTAAACACTGAAGAAAAAAAAATAAAAAATAGCATTTTCCTTATCAGGACATTAACAGGCAGATACAATATTCGAACGAAGAAATTTATATAATGTAGATGAGTTCATTTCAAATATATATTCTGAGTGAAGTAGTGTCAAAAATTTTAAAACTTTCAGTATATATTAGAAATATTTCTGAAATTGTATTATTGAAATGTGAGAAAATACAACATAAAGAAATCCAGAAATGAATTATTCATTTGTAAATACGCATTCCCTTTACGCTCGATCCACAATCACCGTAATAAACAAACGTGGGCAAATGCTGGCAATTTAACACAACTTTTTTGGGGCGATTCCCACACAGTTTTAAAGTTGAAGCCTCAGAAAACAAGTGGGCGGGCGAAGTTTGCCCATTTAACCAATTTTCAGCAGCAGCGCACAAAAACCATTACATTGACCGCAACGGGACAAGAACAACAAACAGTAGCAGCTGATGCTAGAGTTGAAGCTGCAGGCTGAATTGGTGGGCGGGAGGCTGCTGGAGGCGTGGCCAGTGGCAAGTGGCTAGTGGCCTTTCCCGACCTTAAACCGGTTCAATGTCCAGCCAAAGCCACAGCCGCCACAACCGAAACGGGCCAAGTAAAAACTCATCAAACTATATTTTCAATAAATAATGACATAGCGGAGAGTGCAACTGAAGAACAGTTGAGAGGGGAGGGGAAACGCTTGGTTTGTCTTTCGGCAACTGCCAACAACTTCATTGATTTTGTGCCATTGTGTTGGAAGTCTGCTACTCCAAGTTGGCGAAAAGTCGCGACAGTCGCGACACACAGGACATCGAAACATAAATAAAGAGACACAAAACAATAAAGACGACTTATCTTTGGCACGCCGAAGAATTGATATCCTTGCAGTTGACCGAAAATTTGTATAATGTTTTTTTAAAATTATAATGTTTTATTCTCAAGTCCAGCTAAATTATATCTGGACGATATTTTAAAATTTAACATTTAGTTTTATATCCTTTATGTCAAAATAAATTTTCGATAGTTATCTGAGAGCTTAACTAATTATTTAAAATATGGACTCAAGTAACTTCTAAAACCATATTTTTTTTTGATTTTAAGCTTTTTATAAATTTATATTTTCTATCGATATATCGAATGGCAGCTATATTAAGCCTTGAGATTAATTAATATATCTAACGTTACAAAAAACTTTAATACTAAACGATATTTTTTAAACGATTGTTCCAATGGTATGTAGGTATATGATATCGTAGTCCGATCCACCTTGTGTCAACATATGAAATGTCTGCATATCAACAAATCATTAATGTATGCTTAATATTACATATTTTGTGGAAAAATAATCTTACCCTCTGTTAGTGTACAATAGGGCAAAAACTGTACACATACACACAAACAAGCCAAGGCAGCGTGCATCCATACTTATGGCTCCCACTGTTTATATGTGTGGGAGGTGCCACGCCCAGTTAGCATTTGCATGTACGCCCTACCTCGCTTCCTGCCTTTTTATCGCTCTCTCTTCCTTCGTCCCGTGTTCGTTTGAAGCCAGTTAGACGACAGACTGACAAGTCAACAACGCAAACTGCATGAACTAGCGAGACTTACAGACGACTCAGACAAAGGGCCTAAGGGCACAGTGAGACAAATTCAACAAAAAAAAATTTTAAATTATAATTTTTAAATGTTTGTTAATAATCTAATATTTTAAAAACGTATTGTAATAATCGAAGCAAAAACTTAGAGTTTAGATTATGAAAATTTCTAAACGACTTTGGACTTTATGTGTAATTTATTTGTAGGCCAGTGTGTGCTGTAATTTGTGTTGTTTCTGTTTTGCTGGGTTGATCTGGCCAGTGTGTCTCATTGTAAAATTAAAAAAACATTTTAATTTTCAATTTTCCTCCTACGCGTTTCGATGGTCTTTGCCATCTTCATCAGGGAGTCTGATTTTATTGTTGTAAAAAACACAAAGAGTTACATTTCATTTACATATACATAAACATACGATAATTACACTGATACATACATTTATTTTTGTTGTTATTTGTTTTTGCCTATATTGGTGTCGTCAATCCTACTTTAACTTTAATTTTGCACTGCAATTCCACGGTGCAATAGCCTGTTTTTACAACAATTTTTGTCAGTTCATACGTGTAATAAATTGCACTATGGGGAACACTCTCCGATCCCTTCGTTCGGTAAGTGCCGGCGTGTGAATGGGCCAAGAGTGCAGTAAAAACTGCACATGCGAGTTTTTCCGACCAGCATTTAGATGGTTTTCGGAATTTGGCTTGTTTATGGCCAGCCCCAAAGACCGAACCTAAGGCACACCGCACAGCTGTTGATAGTTGTTGTTTTTCTCTATTTGTTTTTGTTGTAGATTTTTGGCAGACAACTTGAAATTTGTATCTCGTGCAGCATTGCGAAACTTTTTCTATTAGATTGTAAATGGCAAACGAAACAGGTTTCTCCTTTTAATTACAATTCCACAAATTTATGATTTTAATTATGTTTAGAATTCTTGTATACATTTTTTTTTTCAATTTTATCTTTAAGTGTTTAAGTGTTTTAATCAATAAAATCTTAAATAAAGATATATTCACTTCTAAAATTACACGGTACCGCAGTCAAACAATCGAGACTAGTGCATTCGTCCATGTTTGTAAGTAAATTTAATATTTGAGTTGCAATTTTCAGTTTCAGTTTCATACAGACATTCAGTTTTACTTTGAGTATGTTTGCTTGGCATTTTTATGGTTAAGTGAGTGCACACAAGTGCCATGGGAGGGTCGAAAGGAATGTGGCATGTGAACTTTTGAAACATTTCCCATTAAATCCCATTGATAGTCGTTATGTGTGTCTGGGTCTGGGTCTGAACCAACTGCTTACCTCTTTCAACTCCGGAAATATCTTTTGCGTAGCCTGAAAGTAGAAGGAATGAGAAGAGGAAACTTTAGGTTAATTTCTTAAATAGTTATGTAAATAATATTTTTGGTATTTTTTAATAATTTTTTAAATGTTAACGGCATACAAACAAATATGAAAACCAAAACAAAACAAAAAAAAAAGGTCAAAACCTTGAGTTCAACCCTAAAAATTCACCCACAAAAAGGCTCAAGAGATTTGGACACCCACACAAAGTATTCAAATTAAAAACCACTTCAGCAAGTAAAGCGCAGCCGGGAAAAATGTTTCCTTCCTGGCATAAAAAGTTGTGGGTGCCAGCGTTAAGAAGTCAGAAAGAAGTTAGTACGAACTGTGAAATGGAAAATTCACAGCCAACAGACAAAAAAATTTAGCCCTTTTTATAAGTTCAGAAACCGTGGAATTATTTTCTTGACATTGCTTTTGTTTTGTTTTTATTTTTAGCATTGAAAAAACTATACATTTTTTCCTAAAGTTCTTATAAGTTAATTTCATAAAACGCTTGATTTGCTTACTATTACAAAGTAAATTTATAACAAACAAGATGAGTAAATTTTTGAAATTTATTTGTATTACTCGTTTTAAAAAGATTGGAATAAAACTTTTATTAATTTTTGTTCAACCAAACAAATTGCAGACTCGCATTAAAATTCCGCCGAAAACTAAATTTTAGTCTATATTTTGTTTGCCATAGAATGCATTTTCATGCTCAAATAAATTTATTTAAATGATGCATAGACCTTTTTTTTTTTTTCTTTTCATTTCAGTTGGTTTAACTATTATTTTTATTTGCTTTTGGCATTTTAGTTATTTGGGATTTGTTCGTAGTCTGCACGTCTAATTAACGCTATATTCACATTTGCATAATACACAGATTTTGGGATACGAAACAAATCAACGCAATTCCGGCACAACAATAGAAAATTATAATGGAATTTTACTTAATATGCAAACAGACAGAATGTAAAAACAATTCTAGACAACATAGGGCGAGGGGTGTTTAACAAACTCTTTAAAATTGAAATCATTGTTTGCTGTTTCGTGTGCTTTATGCGATTGTTTTATTGCATACATTTTTGTTATTTTATTATTCGTGTTTATTGCAACATTGGCAAAATCAACATTAAATAATATTAATAAATTTTAGTTGCATACACATAAGCTTCTTCTTCCCCTTTTTCGCTCCCTCTCTATGCTCTACTTTAGGTGGGCGTGATTCATTCATGCGAATTAATGCATAGTTCAGTAATTGACTTTAAATGTTTTTTGTATGTTTTATGGGGGGAAATGATGATAAATACATCGCCTGTACAATTTGTAGTTTACGAGAGTGTTAAAAATGGCAATTGCAACTTGTGCCAATTATCAAAATTACTGTTGCTGTTAACAAGCAATTATTGTGGTGTTACCAATTCAATATTTTTGTTGCATCATATTTTTGCGATATCTGTGTGAAGCGGTAACATTAGATTCGGATATTCATTCAATTTTTCAAAGCTATATAAGTATATTTAGAAAACTATTAAGACTTGTGCAAAATCATTATGCAACAATTTTATAGCATACTTTTTGGGGCAATCTTTAATTCATTGAGAGCGTTTCATTTGATTTCAGATTTTAAAAAGCCAATTATTGTCAAACTTTTAAAATAATCGTTTTATATAAATTAAAATTTAACAAAAATATTAGTCTATGTTTAATTTTTAAATGTACTATAACGATTTTAATGGTGCATAAATACAATTAAAATTAAGTTTTCAATGTACAAGAAAATCAAAATCTTCAGAAAGTATGTGTGTTAATGTGTATTTATAATATGTTTGATTCAGGCAGGATTTCGCAATGCCCTTTCACATTTCGCCGCTTTTTTCTTTATTTTTTCTTCATATGTGCATTTTCCTTTGATCCTTTAATAACATATACAAAAGGACAAATGACAGTGTCCCTCTTTCTCTTTCTGGCTTGCTCTCCTTTTTTCTCTCTTTTCTTCTCGCGCTCTTTCATTTTAAGCTTACACACACAAATACGCAACAAACCGCCAACGGCCACAAAATCTGAAAAAACTAATTCATTTCAGGTTTTAATTCATTAGACTTTTTTTATTTTTATTTTTTATCAACGACTGGCCAGAAAAGCGACGTCAGCAGAGGCGACAGTCCTTTGTCTTGCTGTCTTGCCAGTGTTTTAGCTCCGGGCACATTAACCCCCAACCCCCAAGAAACCACAGCGACCTTTCTCCTCCCTTTCTCTCACTTTATCCCTCTCTCTTTCAATTTGCTAAAAAACTGCATACAAAAGCTGCAGTAAAATGTCAAAGTGGTATGCAAATGTTGCCATGGTATGCGTTTACTTCATACATATATATGTTTGGTGTAAGTGTGTGTGTGTGTCACTGTCTGAACAGTAAATTACTAGTAAATCCAGCATGTGCACTCAAGCCAACATTAATTTTAACTGCTGCTGCTCCTACCACGAACCGTTGCCTTCAAGTGCATATCGCTAAGTAATTGAATCAAGTTTCTTTTCTAGGAAATATGCGGCCAAATTTAAGCAAGAGAAATGACAAGTGGAAAGGGAATACACAGCATGGTAATATCCTTTAAAACAAATAAGAATTTAGATCCGTCTCACTAATTAAATAAAAATCAACAAAAGCAAAGTTTGTCTTTCATTTATTGCAATGACCAATTTCAACCCTTAAGCCGGGTATCCAGCAACTACAAATAAATATCGATAATAGGCCTATCGAGAGCTTGTGTGGACTGAGGAACAGCTGATGCACAGCTCAGGAATATATTGTCGACAATCATTTCGCTAGTGTCGATTGAAAAAATGGAGGAAAAAACTGTGCGCAAAACCAAAAAGTGAGATGAAACTGTTTTTGAAACAATATATGCCGCCACCAACACAATCACTTCATCGTCTGAGTTAATTTTTTTCTTTTTTTTTAATTAGTTGAACTATCAAAATTGGCGCTGTTTACAAATCACAGCTGATTCGACAGAGTGACCATGCACGTTTTGGCTACATAAGTAGCATATTCCTAACATAAAAATTTCGCGGTGCTGGAGACAGGCCTTTAGGGTAAAAATAAGAAGATCATTTATGGTTTTTTGTGCGAAATTAAATTTAAATTAATTTTAAAATTGTTGTTGATAAAATGTATCGAAATTTATCGACAAGTAAAAAATATATTAAAAAAAAAGGTTTTTTATTTGAATTATTTGATTTAAAATACTTTTTAATGAGTTTGCAGAAAGATTAAATTTTCTGTCTGTCGCTGTAGTGAATTAATTGGCGAACGCAATATACCCTGTGCTCTTCAATGCCATTTACACAGTATCAACGTATTATTCAACTTAATGCTCGAGAGCAGACAAACAATTTCGTACTTCATTTCACTTTTGCCCCAAACTGCTTCAAACTTGGATGCGCATATTTAAATTAGAAGACGAGACGCAATTCGACATCAACAGTTTCTCGCTAGCTGTCAGACATTGCCAGACGATGCCAGACTGTTTCCAATTGCAATTGTGAACTAATCGTCCATGGCAAACGAACAACGAACGAACAACGCTGCGTATACGCAATGCCAATGCACTCTACAGTGACTGCAAAGCGATGCTGACGTTGAATTAATTAAAATTTACAACGTAAAATATGAATTCAATGTGCATTACATGGAATTGGCAGGAGCATGCGTGAACATATACACATATCTTCATTAATAATAATTGTTGAATTCCATAATCACGTATCATAATTACGTTGCAACCGCATGGGGGCATGGAAAAGAAGGGAAGGGGGCTGCTTCCAGGCCATTTGGTCAACGTCCCGTCGTCCAGTAATATCAACTTTAAAATGTGTGGCACATAATGTGGAAAATGTACTACATAAAAATTGCCAACGCTTCTGTCTCTGTATTGTGGTCGCCATATCGCAGCGGAGCAGCTGCGTTGTTGTCGTTCGCGTTGCTGCTGTTGTTGCCGTTGTTATTGCTCGTATGTTGCATGTTGTTGTCATCGTTGCCACAATGGTAACCGAGGCGCACATTGCACATTGCACAAATGGCGTGGAAATTAAATTGTATTAAGTAATAAATGTTTAAAGCATGTGCATTGTGCAATGTTAATATTTATCGAGTGGGGCCGCTGATACACAGATGCCCTTATAATGCACAGTGGGGCAAATCTTATATGATCGTGATTAAAACAATTACAAATATTCTATATTCTATTCTATAAAAACATTCTTCACATTTATCTGTATATCTGCGCTACAGTGTTTATTTTTCTTAATTTGAGAATATTTTTGTCAACACCCTATTTGGTAATGGATCAGATGAAATATCATTATGTATCAAGTCCTTAGCAAAATAACTGATAACAATTTAATAATAAGTCAAAAAAAAAATATCAAATATCAATAAAATATGAACGATAAATGTCTAGTATCAATGAGAGCACAAGAAATCTTATAATGAGGTCGGATTATTTTAAATAAAATTAGCCTTGTTTTAAGGGCATAAATAATGTATAGACTGCATTTCAGATATCTATCGATAAATGACATTTGTTGCCAACATTTTGTTTCTTTTGGGTCGTTAGAAGAGAAACCGCAGAAAAATGGATTAAAAATCATTTGCAACCCTTTGGGATTTGTGTGTAACCTACCCCACAATTTAACCCCTAAATAGCTCACATAAATATATATGTATAGAGTAGTAACTGCCACTTCAAATTGTGGGACCCAACAACAACATTAAAACAAAATGCCAACATAAGCATGACTGGCACAGTGAAACATTTTTTGGAGAGCACACACTTTAACAGAGCGTCAGACAACGCGTCGCGTTGCTTGATTCTCATATTGCTGAAAACAAAGGCATAATTCAATTAAGTTTTCATGATGGCAAAATGCTCAAAGCCCCCGAAAGACAGACAGAGAGGCAACCAGATACACACATAATTGCCTTATGAAAAAAAAAAAAAATGGATTTGATATGATGGAATATTATTGACTAAGAAATACCCTTTTCACTACTTTAGAGTAGAAATAATTAACTCCAGTGTTCCTCTTCCTCGATCTTAGCTATACTATCCATTTATATACTATATTTAAAAAATTATGGCAATTTCTTTACAAAATTTACAGGGTATTAACACAACTCGCAAAAGAGAAAAAGAAACTTAATGCACAAGCAGACAAAACGTTTTTTTTTTTATTTTTGGGAAAACCATAGCAACGCGCTCGAGCAGAGCGAAAAATGAAAATCATAGCCACAAGCAAATCAGATTCATGATAATTTTCAGGCTTGACTAACATTTTGGGTCATGAACTACGTAAAAAAAAAATAATGCTGACCGAAACCCTGTAATAGTTGGTCAAAAACTCTCAGAGAAAGTAAAATTTAAAAAATTCTAAGAAATGGAAATCATAGAAATCGGATATTAAACCATAAAATGAATCAAAAAGAAACAAAGGAAGAATTTGAGTTGACATAGATTTATGAATTTATTTATTGTTCAAATCTCCAGGCAAATGGAAAACTAAGCTAAATATTTGAGTTAAGGTATAAAAATTGTTTTATCAGTTCATTAAGAGGTATGTCATGTATTTCACGGATTCAATTAAACTACAACTTATAAAAACAATACCTTAGCTTATACTTTCTTATAAAATGACACTTTAAAAGTCTCTTAGCACTCTCCAACCCACAATGGGTCATATTATAAACCAACTGTCTTGACCTTAATTAATATTACTCCTCAAGGTGTTTTATCTCGACGGTTGTGTAATTTGCTACTCAGGTGTTGACTACGAAAAAGATTTACATGTTGATGGTGTTGCTTGATAATGATGATGCCACGCACTTTTACAGGAAATGTCAGTCAGTCAAGTCAGTAAGTCAGTTAGTCAGTTAGTACGATTCGGTTCAGTTGGGCTCTCAGATTGAACCCCCCCTTGCATGGCACATAAATCACATTTAAATGAACTGAAGCGTGCGTCTGGTCTGACTTTATGGCGCTGTTGGCCCACAATTGTTTGGTAATCGTTTTGACCAAATATTTTATGCTGAATGTCTTTCACATAGAATGGGTAAAACAAAAAATGAAAATCGAAAAAAAAATAAAATAGAATAAAATGTTTTCCCGGCTGCATTTGAGCAATGCTGAGCTCTTTTTATGGCATTGTTTCTCTACGCTCTTCTTTTTCCTGCGCCTATTTAATTCAATCCCTACGCTTTTTTCCCCGTCGACAGATCCAATGTATTGTTTGCAAAGTTCAAATAAAAAGAGAGTGGGATAGGGAGTTGAAGAGGGAGAGAAAAATCTGAAATCCGATTTGGTCGAATTTACATTTTAATGTCGGCTTTGTCAATTTAAGCAAGTTCTCGAAAGCCCTAACTTCTTAATCATATCAAACTAAGATGTACAGTTATAAATACCAATCATACATATTTCCAAAATCTAAATTAATATATAATTCATAAAAAAAAAAATATTATTCAAAATCACTAGTAGAAACAGTTTGTAGATACAAATCTTCAGCCTCTTATAATCCAGATAAAAACTCACGCTGATAACGTTTGTTAGACTTATCTGCTAGTTACGATCTCTTGTACAACTTTATTATAATCTTTTTATGCATTTATGGTGCACACCCTCATACTTAATTTGTTTAATGCCCTTCATTTGTATTTATTTAACTGCAATTTTTCTGTTGATTCACGCTAAAAATATACAAATGAATTTATTGCAATTCATAAACAAATAGCACTGTGTATTGCATGTGCCTGTTAATTCCATATATAAACAGGAGTATCAAAAAGTTTAACCCAGAGAAGAAAAAAAACGAATAAAAATATATGTTCAGTAAATAAACAAAAACTGAACTGTCGATAGATGAATGTAAATATCAAATGCATTCATGGAAAATATTTTAAAATTCAACGAAATGTAAATATAAATATATAAATAAATATGAATAAATGTATACAATAAACCCGATAGTTGACAGTGAAGAACTAACACAAAAACGATGAAAACGCTCTAGTGGAGCATATTCGACTATAATACACCCTGTGTTCATGTAAGGACGCAAGTGAGATATATTATAGATGATTTAGATTAAAGAAAATTTATATTACTTAAAATATATTCAATGCGCTCAGGTTATAAAAATAAACTAAACCAACGCATGCGTATACTTTTCGCATTGACTGTGTTATTACACTAATTACCATTGCGTCGACTGCGCTTCTGTCATTGACTTGGATTTTCCCCAAAAAACCGGAAATACAAAACCGCAGACGACAACAAAAACAACAACAAGAACAAGAGCCACACAAAAGTAGCGATAGCAATTGAAAAACCTCGCTTTGTGAAGGGTAGCAAAAATGTTAAGACCGCGCCGCGTTTCCATGGCCTTGGCACATGGAACGCATATGTGCTCAGAATGTGCTCAGCATTTAAGCCACACACGAACGCTCCATGACACATGGGACTCGGTCGCAATTCAATTCAATGCTTAACACTCGACACCCAACAAATTTATAACTTGGTCAAAGACTTGCTAACCAAGCGAAATTTCATAAGAATGAAATTTCAGTCGCACATTGTATATCGTGTTCAATTTGCCGTAACAGCTGATTTAATCAGTTAGAGAAGTAGAAGAAGAAGAAGCATAACCTATTTGAAATGAGAAAGGGGGAATGGAATTTCATTGTCGAAAAGCAAACTTAATAAATTTCACTCTCTTTAACCCTTTTTTAGGGGGTTTCCGCGCTTGATTGCGTCTCGTTAATCAATTATATGCAAATCAACTAAACATTTTTGGTCGGGTTGAAGGTATTTCAGTTACTTTTCACCCCCGTTCCGATTAATGACCGAGCGGGGGGTAAAACTGTTGCTATAGGACATGGCGCAAAGATGAAATATTTTGTTAACTTGAGGCGCACGCAACATGGCAATGTTAATAGAAGGCAAGAGATTAGGAACTGATTAATAACAAGACATAACAAGAAACAACAAATTAATTAGCTTAAAGTGAAATCATTAGAAAGTTGTTTAGGACCTTTTAGGTTATACAGATTCAACTTTAACGTTCAACCATGCGATATTTACAATTAATAGTATTTGGATATATATTTTATATAAATATTAAATTTTAAATTGAGTCAATTGCAGTCAATAGTTCTACAGGTTTTATTTTGAAATATTGCTTGTGCTACATAAAAAAAATAAAAGATGTGTAGCTTGGCTTGTAATAAAGTTCACTTTGCTCAGAAATGTTTATCGATTTCATTCTACAACAGAAACTTAACATTTTCTAATTATTATTTACAGGCTTCTTAGGATCTATTTGTATTTATTTATACTTTACCATATTCTCAATAAACTCTAAGCGAAACCTGAACTCTAACTTTCTACACGGGTAATAATTCAGATGCTTAAATTCATGCGAATATATAAATATTTCTGCACACAAACCATAGACCTATCGACATATTTTCAGTCAGAGTTTGGGGGTCTGAGTCTGGGACTGTCATGACAATTATAAGAACCACAACAACAATTATTAACAGCAATCAGTTTGCCGTGCTATGCACACAATGTGCCCCAAGGCAAAAGGGAAGCGACACCCAGATACAGATACAAATGCAGATACAAAGACACCGATTCAGATACAGATACAGTAAATGCTGGAGACACCGACATTACTAGACAGGCAGACAGGCAGTTGTCCTCTTCCCTGACGACGACGACGACCATGAGCATAATGAGCAGCATTAAAACTAATGAAAATAAACTTTGCCACACAGCTGTAGACAACAAACGCAGCCACACAATGCCCAAAAAAGCGCGCAGTGCAAAAAGTCGACGACTCCTCAGAGGCAGCGGCAGCGGCAGCGACAGCGACAGCAGCAGACACAATAAAAATAAAAGCAAAATGCCAAAAAGAATTCCCCTAACCGCTCGTCATGTTTGCTACCCTTCTTCCGGCAAGCATAACCCCAAGAATAAGAAAATTGCGAGACAGACAGAAAAGTGGGAAAACGCATAAAGACGAAGGCATCGAGCAGAACAATGAAGTGGCTGCTAAAAGAAGCGGCGAAATTGCGTGCAAAGAGCAAAGCAAAGACGTAATAAATATATTAACTGCGAATTATAAATACCCTTTTCAATTTAGATTAAATGCAAAAGCTTTTTGGAATATTACCTTTGTTATTTTTTCCAATTGATTGGTTGAATACCCATTTTAATTATTTACAGTTGAAAGAATAATTATAATATAATCTGTATATTATTTTTGACAGTTGAATATTTATTCTGTCAAATGTCAATATCAAATTATTATTTTATCCTTTCAGTTTTCAATAAAAATATTAATAATTTAATTTAAATTGACATTTAACACCTTATATCCTAATATAATTCAAATTATTTTTTCACGACTGCTCTTAGTCAGGGTTAAATAAATAGTAAAGCATTAAGTTGACAGTTTGCTTTCGTTTTTATAAAACGTTATTGCATTTTACTAAATATTGAGTTGCCCGGAAAGTAATTGCCGATTTTTCATACAGACGGTGTTGATGATTTTATTGAACAGCTTGTGACTATTTAATTGTATTTTTTCTTTTGTCAGTTATTAGCTGTCTGACTTTTAACTTGCTTTAGAAAATAAGTTCGCGGCAATAACATTCCGGGCAACCTAATACAATAATGTAATATATTTAAAAGCTTTTAAATACAACTGATTAATACGGAAATAAGCTTAAATTTACTTTGCAAATAACCCAAATTAAATTTTGTATCCTGTCTCAAAGGAATGCAAATTTTTGGAAAGTTCTTTTGCTACTTTAATAATTCAAAGGACAATTTAAGATCCCTGAAATTTTAATATACCCTCCTGCTCGAAGGGCATGTGCTGCTGAAAGCATTGGCCCAAAGTGAAAGATACACAAGAAACTGGAAGATACATTGAAAAGTAATTTTATTTCTTTCTATTTTTTTTTTGTGTTTGTTGATGGGACAAAAGTTTTGCTGACTGCACGTGAAACTATTTGGCGCCAGTTTGCTTAAAATGAAAATGAAATACATTTATTAATGTGATTTCCCAACTGAAGCAAAGAACAAAGGATGTGTTGACTGCTCCATCACACACCTTTTGGTTAAATGTTTGTTTAGGGCTAACAAAATGTATCTGCTAGTGACAACAAAATAAATGCACATAATTTGGACGTGTGTTGCGTTAAATGAATGTCGCTGAGCAGCTGTCTGCACTTGAATGCCAAATGTTGTAGATATACTTGGTTTTCATGACACCCTGTAATCAAGTCAATGCGGGAGTGTTATAAAATAAATCATGAAGATTTTAATATATATTATAAATATAAAAATTTATTAAACAAATTCTAAAATACAGCGCATCGTGTAGTCTATCAGATTCGCTGATTTCTAGAGTACATTTCTTTTATTTTTTGAGCTTTTCCGGCATCATTTCACATTCGTATCTACCACGCCTGAGAGTCTGTGCATAATGTATCTGCAGCATTTCACGATGTCCGATGTTTGTTTGTGTTTTGGCTCGTAACTCGACTTGACTTTCATTATTTGTTCCCTTTTGGCCTTCTCATATTCTCGCTGTGCCCTTGCCATTTCTTTTCGCATTCTTGCAAAAGTTTTATGCCTTTGTCTGTCTTCTTTTCTGTTTGTTTGTTGCTGTCTTTCTGTCTTGGTTTGTTTATTTGTTTATCTGCCTGTCTGTGGCTTACCGCGCGTTGCTTTAATAATTTAATTAAATTTTTTCATTCCCCCTTGTCTGCGCGTGTGTGTGAGGGTGTGGATGTGTGTGTGTGTTTCGTATGTGAGGCACTTTGATTGTTATTTCGGTCATTCGGCATAATGAGGCGGCATAATTTGCACATAAAAGCTAATTTAGGCGCATTTTTAGTTGGCAACTTAAGCTTCCTTATTGAATTACATAGCGTTAACATAGATACACACACAGACACACACACATGCAAAACCACGTAGCTGATTGTGTAATCTGATCAAAGTGTAAACCTTTACCAAACTTCCCACGCCATCAAATTGAGTCATATCAAAATGACAACGACGCCACAGGCGAGACTCCCCGAGATTCATCCAAATAAAAAAAACACATTTCACATAACCACAGCGCCACCTGGCGGCCATAGGGGAATTCATATGACAAAATAATTCATTGTGTTTACCTCAGAGCCAAATGAAATGTCAAATATGAAAATTAGAAATGGAAATGAAAATTAAAATTGATGAATTGAGCTTGAAACACATTTAGAGATACAAACGCTTTGATTTGAAATTTGCACATACATACTTGCAATTTATATTTATTTAATGATACAAAAGTAAAAAGCATATTTTAGAAAGTGCAAGTAGATAACTTGATTATAAAAATAATTTAGCATTATAACATTAATGATTTATAAGTTTAACCTATTTTTAAGCTTAAATGAAAATATTATGAAATATGAAATAATTAAATAAAAAATTGTATTCAAAAATCGTTTTTTCTATGATATATAAGTGAAAATTTTAGTTCAATAATTAATTCATTATTTGTTTATTCAAATCAGAAACTAAAAACTATAATAATAAGAGCTTTCAACTTGTATCTCAATTGATTGCCCTCTAATTTATTTTTCTATACGTATCTCATCTATTTGACTTCGAATAAGGTTTTTCACAGGAAATGGAATAACAAACATTTGCAATTTATGCTCTTGCCAATTGGTGGTACTTTATATGATTTCAGACATCAAACTGTTTGCTATTTATTGTATCCACTCCGCACATTAGATACTTCTGGCGAAACACAGTTACCCATGCGGTGACACTTAATTCAGATACAATTGCCAGGATAACCAAAGCAACGCAAAAGTTGCCCCTTTTATTACGACGCGACGCGACGCGACTTCTCCCATAAACGACAAACAATAAAATGAAAATATCACATTTCAAATTTTGGTTTTTAGGGGGATCTTTTCATCGCACACAGAATATTGCAATTTGAGAGTTACTGGCGCTTATATCCCATCGCCCCATCCATGTTACCTGTCACAATAACGACGCACACGTGTAAGTTCCCCCCTTTCGCCTCGCCCACCTACTCACACAGTCAGGGCGTGGCAGCGCTATTTACAACAAGTCACGCCCTTTTATTAAAGCTACTCATCAATTGTGAAGAACCCTTGCGCTTGACACATGCAGGCAGCTTAAAGGATTTATCAGTGAAGTATTTCACAGATAACTGAAAGAAATATATACATATATTTGTACATATGTATGTACGTGTGAGTATGTATGTATGTGTAGTATATGTGTGTCAGGTAGAGCACAATACATGTCAACTAGGATTGCATTTCGAGTGCTGACTGTAACACATTTGCAGCTAGATGCGCATGTATCTGTCAGATACAAAACAAATAGCTCGGGATATTGGGCCAGCTGAAGCAGCAGTCAATCATACGTGGAAATCGAATCGAAACCGGGTACCACAAAAAAATTGGGAACAGAAATGGGCGTGTGCCAATGACAGTGGGCGCTCTGTTTGTTCGTTCGTTTGTTTGTTTGTTGCACTTGACACGTACTGCAAATAAAGAAGAAAAAGAAGAAACAAGAAAACTCTTGATATGGGCAGAGTTTGTCTCTTTGTTTTGCAACCATTGTCTTCATTTATACTTCGGCTATCATCCTCCCATGTGTGATTTATGACAAACTTCCAGCGCCATATCGCTAATAATACATGCACAACTTTTTTGTTAAACGGCAGCTGCTTATCAAATAAAAATAAAAATATCAAACAACGGCAGCTGAGCTTCAAAATTTCCCTTGTGGTTTGACACATTTAGAACGGCAGCTCATATAAGTAATTGAAAAGTATGTTTGTATGTGTTAGCGACTGTGTGTGTTTTTTATTCAATTAGCTCAAAAAACTTGCGCTTGCATGACGAATTGTCAATGCATCTACAAGTATTCAAAGTCTACACTCAAGTGCAAATTTAACAGTCTTTAGATAATTATAAATTTAATTTGCATGACGACTTGTAAATACATCTAAAAATATTCTAAAGATCTAACAATCCATTGATAATTATAAATACATTTTTTATAGCCTGTATGCTGCAAAAAATGATATACCAAACGCCGACTAATCGTTATAGTTATAAATATTAAATTGTTAAACCATCTTTTATCAATTTTTAAATCTAAATAATTATTTTATATTTAAAAATAAAATATTAATAAACAGGCTATGGATTAGTTTTCAAATTTAACAAAAGGTAAAGGCTATAGTCGAGCTCCCGACTAAAGGACACCCGTTCCTTATTTAAATAAATTTTAAATTATTTTTATTGCATGCTTTTAGGCACTTACATACATTTCTTGAAAACTTTAATCAGCCATTATTACCTTTCTATTTGTCCAATCTTGTTACGATTTAGTAGGATGATAAATAAAAATAGTAGCTAACGTTAATTAGTAAAAAATTCCTAATATCTTGAAAACTGTTTATTCGGAGACGGAAATAAACTTGGGGCTTATAGAAGTCTTTGTGTCAAATTTGGTTGCTCTAGCTCTTATAGTCTCTGAGATCTAGGCCCTCACACGGACGGACGGACGAACATGGCTATATCGACTCGACAGTTGATGCTGATCAAGAATATATACTTTATAGGGTCGGAGATGCTTCCTTCTCCCTGCTACTTACATTGCAACAAAAACAATATACCCTTTTATTTATTTTGTTAAGGGAGTATTGCTGGTTGACAAACATTTTTTTTCGTTTTTTTTTTTTATATTTTTATAGCTTGGATATTTGAGAATATAGTCCTAAAAGAGTTTTTTGAAATTCAAAATTCTTTAGGAGATATGGTTTTTTTTTGTAAAGCAATTTTAATGTTAATGCATGTGAAGTCAAAACATTAAACGCGTTTATCTCGAAACTACTTTTTTCGAAGCTGCTGCACGGATTGCGCCCGTAGTTCTGAACCGATTTTGATAAAACAAAGTGCAATCAAAGCAGAATTGTCACTACCTCAATAAAAATTTCAAATATTTTTGTACTATTTTTTTTTTAATGGCCGCCATTTTGTAAAAAAAAATCGCAAAAATATGATTGAGGTAGGGACCCGAATTACATCTGTACTGAATCTTATGCCGTTTACTTTTTTCATTTCTGATGATCCGAAGTGGAGATATCCGTGCCGCAGACAGCATACCTTTTTAACTTTTTGAACAGCCCTCGTACAAAGGAAAAAAAAAATTTTTATTTAATTAAATATGTTCTTAATACAATAGAAAAAAAAGAATTTAAATAACTATTTCCGTTTTCAAATAGTATTTTTTTTAAAAGAGGTCCAAAACTAGCCTTCCAACCAGCAATACTTCCTTAAGTAACGAGTATAAAAATATATTTTCCTATGCAATTACCGTAGTATAACTTTATAAATATTTATAGCTTTTTTAAGCACAACTTTTTAAGCCATGATCTCATGCATTTAACTTTAAAATATGTATATAAAACTGTGATATCGTTTATTGTTTAACCGCCTGTATGTTTAATAGTAAATGCATATGCATTTGTATATTCATTAAGTTGAAACGAAAAAAAGTTTTTTTTTTATTGCATTTTTTGTAAAATTTAATTTTGCGTCTTGCAAACAAGTTGATTGGAATTATATCAATTTTTTTTTGGCGTTGTTGCTATTATTTTAATTTAGGTGAACAACAATAATAATTATAAATCATGTCACTTGCATATTTATTCATTAAAAATAATAATTTTTTATTGCTAAAATCAATTGTATTTGTTATTGTTATCATTTCAAATCGCAATGTCTTATTTTAGCATTGTTAAATAAAATCGAATGTCAAATATTTTATACTTTTTAAAAATAAAGTAAATTCTTCTGAAAACTTTTTGAAGAGTCACCAATAAATAAAGCGAATCAACTTGCAACTTGAATGATTCACGATGTGCATAAGAAAGTTTAACTCGAAACTCAATGACAAAAACAAAACAAAGGATGAGGGAGAAGAAAGATGACTACACAAAGTGGCAGCAAGAAGTGGAAGCAGTCTGATAAGTAAAACGAGTATTTGTACTCTGTAGAGTATCTCAGTATCTGGAACTGTTGCTCTTGCTGTATATACTTGTTGTATTTGTTGCGCTTCCGTTGTGGTCACTTGGTCAAGATTGAAGGCACAAACGTAGGCGAAGGCGAAGGCAGATGCCAGATAAGCGGAGCGTGAGAGCTTAAGACAGATACAGATACAGAGAGAGAGAAAGAGAGATGACGATTGTGGCCGCTGTCTACTTTGTATCTGTATCTACCAACACTTGTATCTGTAGCTGTCTCAGTATCTATAGCTGTATCTGTTGCTTGGCATGTTTTTTTTATTTATGTATGGTTTTGTGATTATTGGCGCTGCCCATGCAACACACATATGTATGTACATACATACTTATAGTCGCCGATATTCAAGACGTTGACCTTTCGGTCGATTCAAGTCAAAATAAAACAAACAATGCAAAATTTTCTTTTGCTTTTTAGATTAGCCGGCAACGAGTGGATTAACCGGTTTTTACATGGTTTACAAATGTTGTTGCTGCTATTCTTCTCCTTTTTTTTTTGTTGCTTCGCACTCCTAATTAGCTGAGTAGTTGTAGTTCGTTTCGTTGGCAACTGACCGCCCGTATTTTGTAATGCTTGGCCAACAAATTAAGGGAAGTGGCTTTTAATTGCCGCACTACATAATTTATTTTGTATTTTGGGGCTGTTCTTGTTGTAAGGCATATATATTGTTGGGGGATATATTTTTTGAAAAGGGCTCTGACTCTTTTCATAGGCATAGTGAGAGTGGTTCCCACTTCAATTACACTAAAAGTTTAAACCATTTCAATTTGTGTTATTATTTGCATATTTTCTAGCAACTCTTGATACTTTATAACAATGTTACAAGCTATCTGAGTTTTTGGAAATTATTCAAGAATTAAACTAATTAGGTAAGCAAAGCTCTCAAAATGAATTTCTTGAAATGTTAATTTTATACAAGTAAATCATGCTTATTTATGTATATTTTATATTAATTATTTATAAGCGATACAAGTATTAAGCTTATTAATTTTTATGTAACTCTTTTATATCCAAATTTTATATCTTGAACATGTGTATTAAATTCATTGATTTAATATATTTATTTTTACCACTGGTGTAATTACTTTTGAATTCCAACGAATCGTAAAGGATTTCTATTTATACATTTCACATGCACACACACATAGATGTCTTTACTTTAGTACCACCCATTGCCACTTGACAGTGAGCGCAACCCACAATAATTCCAAATGAACAGTAATAACAAAACATGGGCAGAACGAACGGAGGACATTACAAATAATGCCCGAGACCCATAGACAATAACATTGAAATAAATGCTCAATCATGCAGAAATTAAGTTAACATTTTCATAAAAGCAACGCGAGTACAACAAAAATAATTACGCACACTGTGCAGAGGCGTAGCTAAAGGGGATAAGGGGCGTGGGGAGAAGAGGAAGGTTTACAGCTGGGGTTTTGTGGTGAAGTGGGGAATTTGGGTAGGAAGAGAGCGGCCTGGCTCTTATAATTTTAGTACCCACTTTCCTAATTATTTGGCATTGTTCTTTGTTCTCTTTTATTCTTTTGGCGTTGCTTCTTTGCGACTGCATTTAATCGCTTTACTTATTGCTGTGCGTATGTGTGTGTGTGTGTGTGTGTGTAAGACAGAAGAGATTTATGAGCAGGGATTTCATTTGTATTATTTTGGTAAGATTCATTGAATTTAATATGCCTTTACTGTAAATTATTAGCAGGACTTACACATATTTGCTACATTCTATTATTAACTTTAAAACAAACGAGAGTATTGCCATACTTTCTAAAAAAGTAACTAAGATTAGAACAAAACTTTGTTCTTTAAGTTTTTATCGATAAATGTGCATTGAAAAAATTGGATTTTATATTATAAGAAATATTAAATCAAAACTTAATTAATTTTAACCAAAATATTGTAGTTTTACTATATTTATAAACATAGTACTGACATTTTTTTAATAATATTCTTTTAACATATTTATTTCTAATTTATAATAATTCCAAAAAGATTAGATAGTCAAATTGTTATTTTAAACAATAAATACACAAAAATATTCAAAACAAAAAAAAACTCCTCTCAAAATATTGGTTTGCAATAGCCAATTAATAGTATTGAAATTGTATCAATAATTTTCGTATTTTTATTTAATTGGGTCTATAGTTGCCTTTTTCTATTTATCTTTTTACTTTTCTTGAATTTAATAATTCATATTTGTATATTTTCTTTGTAGTATATAGTATATAGTTCCGAAATACAAAAACTTTGTTTCGAATACAGTTAAACAACACACTTTAAAATGTGCACATCACAAAATCAAAGTTCAGATAGTTCAGACTCAACTTTAGAGTTTGCACACGCCTTTGAAGTGGAACAATGGCTTCGTTTTGTCAGCCCGCAGGTGTCAAGGCCTTGACTAGCATAAGAACCAGTTGTGAATTTTTATATGGTAGCCGAAACACAAACAAATAATTATCTAACATATATACAATAGTCTATGTGTGTATATGTACATGTATGAATGTATAAGTTCCAGCTAATTTGTCTCAGTCTGGCACAACAAAGCGCGCCCTGTGTGAGAAACTGAAACTCTTTGAAATTGAGTTGAATCAACACTTGAAATGAGTCATACAAAATCTGTAGAGACGGCGCCGACTCTCTTGTGAAATCTTCAAAAGACAAGACAGCGCTTGATATATTTTGACAAGACTTTTGGCTTTGTTTTTGTTTTTTCAACAAGCAAATGATATTCCGAAATGCTAATCGACATGTTTAACATTGGGATAAATTATTTATATGAAAATAAATATTTAATTAATAGTTTATATTATTTAGTACTCACCATTTACGATGATAATGAAAATGATCGACATGAAAACCATATTTAATCCACATGTTGATGACATTATATGTAAATGGGATCCAACTTGTCGAAATTGCTTAAAATCCTCAAAGTAAAGCACTTGCTTTTAGCTTTAATTGTAGTATAACTTTTCTGGCAGTTGATTTAATTGATGGTGGCGTTTTTGTTGCTGTTGTTGTTGTTGTTTCTTTTTAGCTTTTGGTTAATCCAATCTACCCGACTAACAACTGCAACTATTTTGCACTCAAGACATGGCTTTTAAAATTTACTAAATCGCACTCACAGCGACCATAAAAATTTTACACACTTTTTTTTGCACGCACGACTTGCCACTATTTTATATTATTTTTATGATTTTTTTTTATTTTTTATTTGATTTTATTTTTACACCCGTCACGTACACTATAAATTTCTATGTATTATGATTTACGATTTTTATGCATTACTTTTTACTGATCTTCTTAATTTATTTTTTCGCGCGCGTGTAAAACATAATTGAAAAGAAAAATCGACAATAACAAAAAAATTCAGGGTTTAAAAAATTACAAATGAAATGCACAATTTAAAAATTTATTATTATTATTATTATTTTTGCTGTTGTTGTTGTTTTTGTCCAGCACTGGAAGTTGTTGGTGTTGTTGGTGTTGTAGCAGTGCTGTAAAGAAGCGAAGAAAGACGTAAGCGGAGTGTTGAGAATACAGCAGCTGTTGCTTGCGTGTGTTGTTGTTCTTCTTAGTCTCACGTCTGTGGCTAATCGTGTTGTGTGAAAGAGACACACATATGCATTGAGCATATGTATATAATTTTTGTATTAAAAAAAAAACACGGCTTAAATATTTTATAATTACCAACAAGAACAATACACACAATTACCCTCCCCTCTCTCAAATTTGAGTATGAGTCCAAACATAGAAACATCAAATAAACCACTCAACACACAACTTGAACTCACTCAAATTAACAGACTGAGCGCGCGCGCAAGGAGAGAATCAATCGAATAAGCGAGAGAGCTCGCAAAGGAGAGCGCAAACTCATTGCATTGCATAGAATTTGTATGTTGTTGTTGTGGTTGAATGCTCCAAATGCGCTTGTATTTTGTTATTGTTACTGAGACCAAATAAACAAGAAATCAACACACACAAATACCATTAACAGCAGCCGTTATAAACAAACATTTTCAGTAACATTTTAGGTGTGATTTTTTATACTTATTGTTTAATTTCATTTGTATTTTCACAGTTTAGTTGTAGTGCTAATTAAACGTTGTTATGCCGCGTTTCGCATTGCTTATTTGTCACTCACACACAGAGAGAAACATAAATTGATATATGTAAACGCTCACGCACACACTCGCATACTTACATGTTTGCTTATGCTTTGTGTACGTTGTTCTCTTGTGTTGTTGTTTTTGTGCGCGCATTAAATGCGTTGAAATGCAGCCATTTTGTCTTGCAATTGCCACTCACGCTCTCCTCGGCTGTTGCTTTCGTGAATTTTGGAAGTTGTGAGCACAACAATTGCTACGCTAAACGTTGCAATAACATATTTTTGTATTTTATTAGCTTTTTTCCATCAATTTAGAGATCAAACACAAACACAAACACGCGACGCAACGACGAGTCACCCACGGCTTCTATCAAGGTTTCTTCCGCACCGACGCACGTCCGACACGTTCAAATGTGATTTTTCGACTCAAGAGAGAATCATGAAAACATTTCGTTTACCCTCACCCTATGTTAAGTTAACAGTTAGTTAACAGCATTTATTTAAGGACAGTTTTCTGTTGTTTCAGATTAGGGTTGTTGATATTTTTAAAAATATCAATATCGTTGATATTTCGATATGAAAAATATAATACTATTTTTCTTGACATTTTTTACAAAAAAAATATCGATAATATTGATGATATAAATATCTGAGCGCGAGATTAAATCAACAGATTCTCCACCCCAAATAATTTATGTTACACTAACGTATACTATTTTATTACAAATTGGCTCTTGGATGTAGTGTCGTTTATTATATCCGGATACATTTTTGATTCGTCGTTTCGTGAAGAAAAAAAGGTGACGGCAAAAGATAATAATAACTGGGGAAAAATAGCGCACGATAATATCGTACAATTATATCTATGTTGATATTATCGTTTTAAAAAAAATATCACATAAAAATATATCATCACCAAAAATTCAATATCGGTATATTGATATTATATCAACAACCCTAAAAGCTGGTAGCTTTGGCAATAGGAAGCTGCTAAGAAGGATTAATTAAATAATATTTGTGCAGTTCCAAAATAATAATATTTCTTTACTTTTTGCTTGCTTCCTAAGCTCTTATTGTAAACATGAGCCAATTTTAAACTGAAAGTATGTTTAACATAAGCTGGTATTCATATGCTGCATTTTGGTGATTTTCGCTTTGCAGGCAACGGTCACACTTATTAAGTGTTCATTCTAGTTCAGTTGAAGGATCTAGTTCAGTAGTTACATTTTTGGTGAACGAACTAATCGGTCATTTAGTTCAGTAGTTCAGTTGCTTAGCTCAACCTAGTGATGTAAAAAAACATCGATGCATCGAGCATCGATGTTTTTTCAGCGATGTTTCTCGATGTTTTCCGATGTTTTTGTAGATGTCGATCTATCGATGTTGCATGGCGATGCATCGATGTTTTGCAAAACATCGGCTGCCGCACTTTCAAAACGTCTTTTCGCCGCTCTAACAGTGAGTTTATAGTGAGTTTCTCATCAAAAAGCCTTCTTGTAGTTTGTGTTTATACATTCAAGATAAAAACTGTTTGAAACTCTAAAACACAATTGAAAGCATACGTTTTTAAGAGAAAATGAGCTTTATTAAACTAAGAAATTATATTTTCCTTCTACAAAAGGTATGGTTTTTAAACATTAGACATACATCGATGCATCGACGTTTCGACCCGATGTATCAACCAACATCGATGTTTCATTTTGAAAACATCGATGAGCATCGACATCGATGTTTCTACTCAAATTTACATCACTAATAAGACCTACAATCAGGGATTTAGTTCGTTCGTTCACTTTGGTGAATAGTTCAATCGAACTTAGTCCGAACGATACGATACAACTCTAACACTTAAATACAAATTTGTACAATTTAACAAAAATTTCGAGTTGCTTGGCATTTTTTACTCTTATTAAAATAAATAAATATAAATTGTAAGCCAAGCATTTGTTTTATACAAATTACACAATCTGAAATAATAATTGAACAAAGAAAAATGGCACAGATTTGGATGGACGATGAAAATGCTGGCGCCAATGGTAATTCATATTTTGCAAAGGTAGAAATTTTATATTTCATTTTAAACATTTACTTTTCTTTTTGGCGCGCAGTGCTTTTGAGATCGAACAGAAAAGCAATGCATATGCCGCTGGGCATGGGCGACAATGCGTCGGCCAGGAAGAGTGTGCTAAGCAAACTGGACAATGTGATTAACAATAACAACAACAGATCAAATATAACGCCATTTAAAGGCGCCAATCAAATGTTGTGGCCCATGAGTTGCGCGCCAAAATTGTCGCTTTGCAGGGAAACGCTACAAAAACAACATCGCAAGCATTGTAACAAGGATGCACTGCATCTCATCGATGGCCAGCCGAAGGGGGAAGCAGTTGCTGCTAATAATCTTTATGCCAAGTCGGCGGATCCCAATGACAATTTTGATCTCTTCGATTATATGGATTTTCCCAGCAAAAAATGTTTAAACAATTGCCATAAATGTGAGTTCGTTTGTTGGATCCATAGAGTATGCTTTACTCATTAAATCTATATTTCAGCCATGTCCCAAAATTGGTCGGAACCGTTGCTGAGCGACGATCTTATAGAGAAACTGCTCAATCATTCTGGAGATTCTGAGGAGGAAACTTTTAATGATGATGATCTATTTGATTTGGACACACTTGACTCAGAACTTGAACCTCTAAAATCTATTAATAATGATGAAGAGCATTTGGCTGATATTTTGGAAGTTACGTTGCCATTGCCAATTCAATTTGATCCTGATTTAGATTTATTTTGAAGGCAACAATTATTTGTAGTTTTGTTACGTTAAGTTTAATTTAAGCTATAGAAGAATTGTGAAGATTTAGTAAATTTGTGTTAAGTGCATTGTCTTTCATATTATGTATTTATTGTTAAGGTCTGAAATGCAAATGTATCTAGAAGTTAAGAATTTTATATCATTTTGTCAAAAACAAATGTATTTAAAGATTAAGAAGTCTTATTATTTTGTCACTGATAACTGAAGGATCCAAGTGAACCACTAACTTATATAGATAAATTTATCTCAAATAAACTTAAATAATTTAAGGCAATTTCTCTTAGTTATGTGGTCGCTTTTAATCAAATGTCTTTCACTTAATTGTTAATAAAGTGCAACAAAGGATCAACATAATTATAATAATATACAATTGCAAAAGTACAAATTACATACGCTTAGATAAATAATAATAATCATACAAAAACAAATAAAGGACACGGGGGACAACAGAAAAGAGACTACGAAACCAGAGAATCCAATTTGCAATTGGAATAATACCGCGCTCAGTAAAGCCAGATGTGCTCCAGAATCCCGTTGTCCAGTTGCGATGACGGCAGCGCTTTGAGCGTACGCAATGTTTCCATATAGAAGGTCAGCTCGGAGGTGACCACGCCATGCTGCGGTCCCCCATTGTTGTAGATGTTGAGCTTGAGCAGCTGTTCCCGCAGCTTGTCCTTGAAATTGCGATGCACCACACCATAGATCTCATGGATTTGCGCCTCGGGCAGCACGCCGGCAATCGCCTCATGCAATTTGACCAAGTGCCGGGAGATGTGTCTGAATGTCTGCGATGGAATCGGCGGACGAGCATCCCATGCCTCCAGCTGTGCCGTCACACGCTCCGAGACAATGCCATGGATCTTATGCTCGATCTCCTTGATGTGACCCTGATAGTCCCGCTCGATGGCCTCGTATCCGCTCATGCTCTCAAAGTGCTCTCTCAGCCGGGGCAGCAGATACAGCACCAACTGCAGGGCACGGGACACCAAGGCCAAGTTGGTGCTGGTGATGGTCTTTAGTCCCGCCACCCGCATGGCGCCCGCTCCAATGATGAGCTGGCAACTGCGGGAGTTGAAGCATCGCAACAAATCCACCACATTCCTCGCATGATAGATGGCGAGGAGGGGCAATCTCTGGGCACTTCCTCCATACTCGTACAGCATTTGGATGAGCAGCAACGCCACGCTGACCAGGACAAAGGGTTGTTTCCCCTCCACCAGCAGCACGGGATTCCCAATCCCGCCTCCATTCAGGCCCAAATGGGGCGTGTCAAGTGGTGCCTGCTTGGCATAATCCCCGGCCGTCATGCGATCGATAATGCGCTGGAATTCCTGAGGTATATCCACTTGACGCCAGCGTTCCTGATCGAGCAGCAGCGCCAGCTTCTGCTTGTGCTCCGCATGGAAGCGTTGTGCGTAGCGTGAGGCCTGAACCTTCAATGCCAGCTGGAGCGGCACACTGGGAGCATTGCAAATGCTTTGCGTCGTCTCGCTAAACTCCTCGACAATCTGGGAGAGCTGGAGCAGCTCCTGCTCGCTGGCCGCACAACGTTCCAGGCTCTGGGGGGACACAATGTTGGCACAACGCTCGTGGCAATAATGACAGACAGCCTGGAGCAGCTGCTGCAGCTGACCACTGAGCTGCTCATGATGTGCCGCACTCAAAAAGGCCTCCGAATCTATAAGATTCACGGTATGTTCCTGGGGACTGCTCCCGCCGGCTGCGGCGTCCGCCGTTTGCTGCATGATCGAGACGACGGCCTTGATCCGCTCCAGAACTCCGCCCAGGGCATAGCTGGCACGCTGCAGCATGGTTAGCCACTCCGTGAGCGTCAGTTCCAGCGACTGCTCTCCGGCACCCGTCAGGCACAGCTCGCGGTCGCCGCGGGACAAGAGCTCGATGAGCAGCTGCTTGATGATGGCCCGTATCGTGGCAATCGCCTCCTGCTGATAGCTCTGCACGAAGCTAAAGTTCTGCTTGCGCAGTAGACCCATCACAATGGCCACCAGTTTGTCCTCCTCGGCACAGACGCTGTCCGTCTCCGGCTGACCGCCATCCAGCAGCGGACGATTCAGATCCGTGGCCGCATAACGTTCAAATTCCGTGGTCAGCATCTTGTCGATGAGCTTCTCCATTTCACCCAGCTGCATGGGCAAGTGCTTGAAGCAGTGCACGCCCAGAAGTTCGGCTGCGAGAATCTCCTGCGTGGTGCTAATCAAATCCAAGGCGGCCACGTAGTCCTGTGTGCCCAGGAGCAGCTGCAGCATGGGCTGCGTCTTGTGCACGGTGGCCATCAGACGCAGCTTGTCCAGCGTTGTCGCATAGTGCTGTCGCCGCTGCGCGTAGCGCATCACCCGAAAGCTATCGACAACGGCGCTGCCATGCAGCTGGGCGAGCGCCGAGCGCAATTGACGCACTTGCTCCGCCGCCTGCTGCATCTCGGCGAGAATCGCGTGCTGTGTGGTCATGGCATGAAAGAAGGCCGCCGATTTCTGTGACACCTGCTGGGCGATCTTCACCTCCACAATGTCCAGATAATGCGACAGCTGCTCCTGCAGCTGTCTGCCCGTCTGCTGGCGCTGCAACTTGGAGCTGCCCTCCGTTTGCATGTAGCTGGGAAAGACCTGGTCAAAGGTCGAGGCATGATGCAGTTGCAGTTGGGACTTCAGAAAGATCTCTGGCACGGGCACAGCACTTAAATGCTCCGGTGTTGTTGCTGTTGTTGTCGCCGTCTGTTGTTGTTGTTGCTGCTGCTGCTGGCGACGCTCATGCCAGCGATACCGTTTCCCAATGCTGCCCAAATAGACGGCAAAATCGGCATGCGTTACATCCGGCAGTCGGGGATTACCCGGAATGCTTGCGCGCTCCACAAAATGCTCGCCCCACTTCTTGGTAAAGAGATTGCTCTGTTTCCCCTTCTGCGGATCGTTGAGCACCGCCGGCAGATTCTGTGCCGCCGAATAGACGCCCCATTCCGGAGGCAATTCGCGCGTCTGCTGGTTCACATGATACTTGGCCACATGCGCGTCATAGTCGCGATCCGAGACGCCGTCCAGCGGCAACGAGGCGCAGACTCCATTGAAGCCATAGCGACACACAAAGGAGCCGCCTTCCCGCGTGCAGTGCCGATTGCGCAGATGCCTATAAAATTAATTAGTTATTATTAGTTATTATAATTACATATAAGGTGGTACATTATTAGGGGTATTTCTGAAACTGACCTTAATTTAATTTACGCCATTATTTAATATGAACAACATGAAATGAAAAGAAATTTTTTTTTGTTTTCTGGTTTAATTTAAAAAAAATTAATTTATAGAAAATTTAAATCATTTTCAATTATTTTTCTTGCTTTAGAATAAAAGTTATAAAGTCACATAAGTTTTTCTATTATAAAATAAAAGTTGCGAAACAGGAGTAATTTGTGAATTTAAATAAATAATATACTGAATAACAATTTATTTTTCTTGCAGCATAAGAGCTGTTTTTGATCTTGAAAAATCTGTCTTAGAACTGGTAACTTTAATTCAGTGATTTAAGTCGTAATCGAAACCATAACCGTTAACTGGTATTTACCGATTCAAATTCGTAACCCAAACTGAATCCGTAACTGAAAGGGAACTTTTTTTTTAACAAATAAACCGAAATTATTCAAATCATTTCATTTCAATCAATCATTAAATTAAATTTTATTGTTAATGCGTAATCGACGTTCTTAAAACTTATTTTGGATTTTAACATTTAATTTGAATTAAAACCGAGTGAATAGAAAATGTTACTTGAAATCAAAGAGTTTTGGTTTTTAAATTAACAAATTTTTGGAAAAATTACAAAATTTGTTTTTGGTAAATTTATATCATACAGGTATTTCAAACCGAAACAAACAAAAACCCGGTAAACGTTATGAAACCGATATTCTAAGATTTTGCGTAACCGATAGCCAAAATTTGAACTTAACCGGTTTGATAACCTGCTTTCAATCTTTTAATGTGAATATATTTTTATTTTTTAGAGTAGCTGATCTTGAAGTCTAAATAAAACCCTAATCTGTTTCAGGAATACCCCTACTAACTGTAATTACTCACGTGACAAACTCGCCAATGGTTTTAAAATTCTCGCGTGTACAATAAAAGCAGGATTGCCAGCTGGGCGCATTTATAGAATTAGTACCATTCGAAGACACAAATTGTTTTCTCTCCTCATTGTCCAAAGGTGTTGTTTTTGTTGTTGTTACTGCTGCCATAACACATGCTCTTATCGTCTTTTAAACTGGGCGCTGTGCCAACTTATCAACTTATTACCCAGTTAATTAATAACTAGACGCGCCCGTATATAATTTGTATAATTTTAGCTTTTGATTTTGCTTTTGTCGTCGTCGTCGAGTTCTCGCCGCAAACGTTGACGTGTTATGTCAATATTTGTTTTTGTTTCTCCTCTTGTCCATTAAGCGAGCATGTGGCATTTTGTCCATTTGTCGTTTAATTTTCGTCCATTATCCATTTAATGCAATTCTGCAGCATATTTCCTTTGTTTTATATACTTTGTTGTCGATTTTATCTAAAAATTGAGCAAATGCAAACGAAACAATATTATGATGATGTGATGTAGTGTTGTAAAGCGCTTTACAGTGCGGCGACGCCCATACACGCATAGACTGGCGTACAGTGTGTTGAGGGCACGATACGACAGTCTGAATATTCACAAATTTACAGTAAACCACAATACAATCATTTTTTAATTAATTTAAATTAAATAATAAATTAATACCTTTGTAAATATTACTGAAATTTACAGTAAACCACAATACAATCATTTTTTAATTAATTTAAATTAAATAATAAATTAATACCTTTGTAAATATTACTGAATATCTTACTGAAATTACAATGTAAATGTCACTAGGCAATTTCATTTAAGTGGAATGTTAATGGTAAAGTAATTGCAACTTGTGCAGGTTTTAAAAAGAATGTTAATGTAAATGCAACAGCTACTAATAATTGAGACAAAAACAAACAAAAAATGAGCCAAATTGACTAAAAAGGAGCCAAAACTTTTTCTTTGCAGTTCATGTTAATTTTGCATTTAATTACATACAAAATATTTCGTTCGCAACCACTTTAATCAATAACACATATTTCCAAATTATTGATATTAAATAAAAATAAATATGTACTTCAACCTAAAACTATACAAAATATCTGATTTCTGAACTGATGAAAAAAAGAGCCAAACCGAAAAATAATGCCAACAGGAAAAAAAAGTACCAGTTTTGGCGCAAAAACGCCAATTGTGGCAGCAGCGCTGTTAATAGTTAACTGTTCATGTTGATGTTAATGTAACAGCTTTACCAAAATGTTAATGTTACTGCTATGTAAAAGAATATGCTACTGTTAGTTAATGTTATTGCTGTCATCTTAACAGACAGTATGACAAACCGCCTTTCATGCCAACATTTAATCGTATCGTAGCATAACTACCTGAAATCCAAAAACGATTTCCAGCACTGGAAGCCCTACAGAAAACAAAACAACAGCCGGATTTTTGGTGAGCAACAAAATTGACGGGCGCGTGCATTTGAATTGCTCAGATGCCCAGAATATTCAATTACAAGATTCTAATTCAGCGTTTAAAATAATATACAAGCGCTTGGCAAATAAAGGATGCGTCCGTGGCGGAATCGTCGCTTGCAGCTTGTGCTGCTGACGTTAATCTGGCTGTGCTCCGTTTTCGTTATCTATTTGTATATTTCGCACAGTGAATCGAATGGCATTAAGGATCATACACCTGAGCTGCTCTGGTGGACGAATGACATGAAGTGGAAGTACGACGAGACACGGCAATGCGGCTTCAGCAAATGCCGCGTCACCAACAATCGCCAACGTTTATCCGAGTCGCTTGTTTGTATTATTTCAAGAAGCGGATGTTAGCTTCCGGCTTTTTTAAGATTAACAATTTATTGTTGTGTTTTGTATTTTTACTCTGCAGCTTGTACTTTTCTATGCATCCAATATGAAAACGCACGACTTTCCAGTGCCGCGCAGCAGTCGGCATCTGTGGGCAATGCTGCACGAGGAGTCACCACGCAATGTTCCCTTTGTGCCGCACGAAGAGTTTCTGCAGCACTTTAACTTTACGTCCACGTTCAGCAGATACAGCGACATGCCACTGACCACACAGTATCTGCCGCAGGCCAGCGATCTCACCCAACTCGACTATCATGTAACCCATCTCAGCAAGCAGTCTTTTCAGTTCAATAGAGCTTTGGCATCGGTGGTTTTCCTCCAAACCGATTGTAATACCATGTCCGGGAGGGAGGATTATGTGCGTGAGCTGATGAAGCATATAAAGGTGGACTCCTATGGCGGCTGTCTGCACAATCGTGATCTGCCAGAGAGGTGAGATAACCTGTAATCCGTTAAGTTAATCTATTTATAAGTCAGCTGAACGCCCAACGGTTAGAGCTATGAGGTTGTAATTTTCGCACAACCTAGATGAAATACTGGTTTAATAATGATTTTACGAAATTTGGTTTACATATTTGTTTATTAAACTTCAACTAAAAACAGTCGACAAAGAGAAAAAATTTAATTATTTGAATTTAAATAGAATTATAAAATAAAAACGGTTAAATTTTATTTAAAACAATTTAAATTCGTAACCAGGGACCGTAACGATTATAATTTTGAAAATATAAATTATTACATAAAAGGTTTTTGTTGCTTTTAATCAAAAAAAATCTTTTTTTTATTTTATTAATTAAATTTCATTTTTTATTTAAAAATTATAATTTAACTCTTATTTTAAATTTTTATTTTAGCAATTAAAAATAAATGGTTTTTTTCAATTTGTATTATAAAAATTATAAAAATTGCAAATAAAAATTATTTTCAATTTTTTTTATTATAAAAATTTAAAATAATTTTTTTTTATTATAAAAATGGAAAATAAACATTATTCTTTAAGGCGAAAAATCAAAATTGACTGTAAATATGTTTTGATTTGGAAGGCGTATTTCCCAAAGTGACATGTACATATATAGAAAGGCACTACCAATAAGAGTCGGAGCGACGTTACCCTCCCACCCCTCACCACCCCTTTGTGAATGAAATAAGACATTTGCATTTAATTTTTATTTTTCAACTTTTATAATAAAAATTGAAGAATAAACATTATTTTTCCATTTGAATTAAATTAAATCTGGGTGTATTTAAAAATTGCATTAAAATTAACATTTACATATCTTCAGCCTGCAAAAGGACTATCTGAACAATCTGTATTCACCCGAATTGTTGCATTTTCTGGCCCATTACAAGTTCATGATTGCCATTGAAAATGGTGTTTGCGAGGATTACATCACGGAGAAGTTCTGGCGTCCACTCATGGTGGGCGTTATACCCATCTACTTTGGATCTCCCAGCATACGCGTAAATATAAATTCATTTAAAATATTTACACATTTTAATTCTTATTTATTCTTTTCTTCTTCAGGATTGGCAGCCCCAAAATAAAACAGCAATTTATATAGATGATTTTCCTAATGCTGGAGCGCTGGCTGCCTTCATAAATCAGTTGGGGGACAACGACACCGAGTACATGTCCTATCTGGCACACAAGGTGAAACGTCGCCAGGGCATCGTCAACCAGAAGCTATTGACTCAGCTAATCATGCGTAGCTATAGCATTAAAAGCGATCAGCACAGCGATGAGCACTCGCTCTTCCATCGCTTTGAGTGTTTCATGTGCCGGCAAATTCATGTAGTTGGCTCGCCGTGTCATGCTGACAAGCGACACTACAACTGCTCACTGCCTCCAGTTCATGCCCCCTTGGAGGATCAGAAGGAGCCAAAATATGGGGCAGATTGGCGCTCAATGATGAACGTGGGCCGATGCCAAGCACAGCTTCTGGATGAGTTCTGGCGTGCGAATCAACCTTACACTGAGAAACAATTTGAAGAGCGTCTTTCCGAAATGGTGAAGAATAACAAATGTGATTAAGGTGTTGACTTAAGTTAGTACAAGTTATAGTTGGATATTGTTAAACATCTCAAAGAATTGAATGCACCAAAGTACTGACTATACAGACTCAAATATAATGATTCTTTGAGGAACTATTTTTACTGTTAAATATCTATGAGATATAAACTCTCTTTGTGTACTTTATAAAAGTAGAATTAGAATACATTTTCAGGGATAAATGTTATAAACAGAAACAGACAGAAAATAAACTAATGTTTAATGTATTAACATTAATGAATATAAACAAATGTAAAAAAAATAGTAGCAATGATAGGGATTAACGAGGTTTTTAATCATATAAATATTTCAATTCAATAAAGCTAAAGATAAGTATAAATCAGGGATCGCAACTTTTATCATTTTATGTATAAAAATTATTAGCTAAGAACTAGAGATGGGCACGGGCCTCCTTCTTAAGGCCCGGCCCGGCCCGGGCCCGAAATAAATCTCTCAGGCCCGGTCCAGGCCCGGCCCGGTCAAATTTTCAAGAGGCCCGGCCCGGCCCGAGCCCGGTCAAATTTGAAGAGGCCCGGCCCGAGCCCGGCCCGATACAACTAAATAACAAATATTTTTTTTTAAATTATTATTTCTTTTTTTTTTTCAAGATTAAAATTTTATTTTTGAGCCTTTTTTGCAAGCAGAGTCTTTAACTTTTCCTTTGCTCTTTTTTTTGCGTAGCATAAGAAATTTTGTTACAGAAATTTGGTTATCAGCGATTTGAAAAGTATGTGTTAAATCGTGACTTTTCGGGCCTACCGGGCTTCGGGCTTTATACTTAGGCCCGGGCCCGAACGAAAAAAAGCCCGTTTCCGATTTTCATGCACGAAGCCCGGTGATTTTTTGAAGAGGCCCGCGGGACACGAAGCCCGGCCCGGCCCGTGCCCACCTCTACTAAGAACTATTTATAGATTTTTTTCCTTAAAATTTGCAATAATTCTTATTTTCGGCCCATGCATTAAAGCTATGAAATAAAATTAGTCTTATTTTTCAACTTTTATAAAAAAATTTAAATTAAAATTGTTAACTTTTATTTTAAAAGTTAAAAATAAAAGGCTTTTTAAGCTTGAATATTGATCTTTTAAGAACACATGATACGCCAATGGAAGGGTATTGATTTTAGGTTATTTTCATATGTACTTTTGAAATGCACAACTTGGCTCAAAAGATATTCAAAATAAATTTTGTGAAATTACTTTTATCTTCAACTTTTAAAAGATGTCAAACATTCTTTTGTTTAAATTTTTGTTATAATTGTTGGAACCTAAGACTTATTTTAGAATTTTTAAATAAAAATTAAAATTTTATAATTTTATTTTTTTGATCAAAAACTACAAAGTAAATTTAAATTAAATTAAATTAAATTAAAAATAAAAGTTTTTCCTGTTTAGAGGATCCTGCATAAGTATATCTAAGATTTTCCCATTTATCTATAGAATTTATGTTTTATTTGATCAAAATAAATACCAATATAAAATGATTAGATATACACTCAGACCAACATTTATTCGTACACCCTTTTTTTTACTTTAACAGCTATAATAGTCAAGTCTTCACACTAAAAAAAATATATTTGGAAAGGTCGTTCAAATTCCGTTTGAATGATGCAAAACTTTCCTTAACTTATTAAGTACCCATTGAATATTTTGAGTTCAAAAAAACGTAGATTTTTAAACTTTTTTCCTCGATTTTTTACACAAAATATTTTGATGAGCCTTTTTCGCAATTTTCAAAAAATTTTTAAAAATACTAGCAAAAATATTTTTGAATATTTTTTTTTGCAGTAACTCTTAGAATTCATTGAAGAATTTTTCTGCATCAAAATATTTTGTGTAAAAAATCGAGGAAAAAAGTTTAAAAATCTACGTTTTTTTGAACTCAAAATATTCAATGGGTACTTAATAAGTTAAGGAAAGTTTTGCATCATTCAAACGGAATTTGAACGACCTTTCCAAATATATTTTTTTTAGTGTGAAGACTTGACTATTATAGCTGTTAAAGTAAAAAAAAGGGTGTACGAATAAATGTTGGTCTGAGTGTATAAGAAGTTCTAACATTTTTCTAATAATAATTTGTATTGTTGCATTGTAGTTGAAATATCATTTGATTTAAAACAAACATTTTGTGAGACAAATGTGACAAATTTTTAATTGCCAATTTATTTATTAAACATTGAAATGTTTTTTTCTTTCATTTTTTACATGTGCCAATGCATCTGGGGCATCACTTCCTTGAGTTGACCCATGTCCACGATCCACATGCTGCCGTTCTTCATCATTTCCATGGCCTTGATGACCTGCATGGCAGCCTCCTCGGGCATTTGACGTTTGGCGCTCTCGATGGCCTCCACCATTTGCTCGGAGTGATCCCAGGTGACATTGTCGCGCAGGTTCATCATCATTTCGGTGTTGGTTAGTCCTGGACACACGGTCATGAACATGACGCCTGTCTTCTGATAGATGTGCTTGTCACCCATCGATCGAGTGAAACCGACAACTCCGTGCTTGGCAGCGGCATAGACAGCAAAAGCTGGTGCTGGCTCCAAGCCATAGACAGAGGACATGTTCATAACCACACCACCGACTCCCATTTGGGTCTTGTCCATGTAGGGCATCGCCATCATTGTCACATGGATCATGGCAGTCTAAACGAGAGGAAATGAATAAGATGCCTTCCATTAGGTGTGTGTTTTTGGCTTACCAAATTAATGCCAATTGTGGTCTCCACATCCTTGTCGAGCAGCACATCCTCACAGTTGACCAATACGTCAATGTGACCCATCATCTGTCCCATTTTCTTCATTGTCTGGTCAATTGATACCTTATCCATAAGGTTCATCTGCATGAACACGACCTTCACGTTGGGATTCTCCGCCTGCAGCTTCTTAATCATCTCCACATTTTCCATGCGATGCATAATGCCCAACATCTTGAGCTTCTCCCGCTGCATCAGCTGGTGCATCATCTGGAAACCGATGCCGCTGAAGCCGCCGGCAAACACAACATTCTTACCAGTCCAATCGCACATCTTTGCTAGTTATTCACTGACCAATTACCTCAGACAACATCGTCTTTTATATGCTTCTGCTCCAGTTTGTAAATAATTCTGATAATTTCTAATGCATCTGGAATGTCGACCTGCATAGGGTCACTGTCAAAGGCCCCATTGCATTCACTGATTTCGTTGGCAACCGATGACGAATCGTCTCATTGTCTCGGTTAGACCCGGACCATCTGCCAGAAGCCATTGAATTATTTTGAACTTCTCCAGATAAGATTGCTCTCCAGGTCGTTTACTTTTGTGCAAATTTCTTATCACATATAATCGAAATTGGCTCCAAGTTGCACGTAGAATATGTATACTGTATCTCCTATATTAGACTATAATATTTTGCTTAGTTAATGAAATATTAACTGCAATTTCATCATATTCCATGTAACAATAAAGTTACTATATTTCCATAAAAACTTTGTGATTATAATGTGACTAGTAACTTTTACAAATTCTGTTTCTTTAACTTAAAGAGAACAATTTATAAATATACTTGCTTTTATTTTAAAATTGGCTATTACTTTTTAAATCTTAAGTAATTTAAAGTTTATTCTTCTTATTAATTTGTTAACTTATTTAGCTAAGGATTGTAAAAATTCCTTTATCGCCATTATCATTATTCATATTTTTATTTTATTAGTGCATCTCAAGTAGAAACCATAATTGATCCAAATCCTTTTCCATAGTATTTTTTTTTTTTTTGAGCTGAAAAGCTTACTTGCAAAATATTATTATACATATAGTCTTCCCTTTAATAAGAAATTTAAGCAATTTATAATTAAATAATTTCATAATTTATTATCAACAATGCCTGAACATGCGTTTTTGATGCTTAAGAGCTATTAAAATGTTTTAGACAATCACAGATGTTTATGTTAAAATGAAACTAGCTCAACAAAGAGCCACATATGAGGATGAATAGGATCGGATTAATACTTGTAGAAAATACACTTAGGTTAATCCACATAAAAGGTTGACTCAATAAATGAAGATTGGTCTGAAGGAAGGTTCACAGATATTTAAAATACTTTCATAAAGTCAATAAGGCGTAAAAGTATCTGAGTGACTGAAATTTGAACTAGTGTCATGATAGCATTTGGATTAAGCCTGGCGCTCAATGCATGCGGAACAGGAATAAATAGCTTATAGTAAGGCACATGAAAGGTAAACCCGATCCGAAGATTCTGGTTGCTGCTCCTGGAGTGGGTGTGGGTAAGGACGGCAAGCCACCCGGATTTGCGGATGTTGTAGATGTGTCCCCATTCGTCCGATCATCGGGCACATAATCCCCACAGCTGGGAAAGTTGCGAGGCACCGGCACCATCTGATCATTGTCGCCCACTTTGAGCACCAGAGCCATGCCGATCTCCGCATGAAACTCGATGTGACAATGGAAGAGCCAATATCCTGGATTGTAGGCCTCAAAGCGAATGATTGTATAGCCACCATCTGGCACAGTGACCGTGTCCTTGACAGGAGGATTAACCAAGTTGCGCTTAAGGAGATTAAACTGGTCCAATTGCTTTATCTGTTGAAAGTAAGAAGGTGAAATAAAAAAAAAAGAATGTAAAAGAAAGTTTTAGTTGAGAGTGATTTACTGCGAGATACCCTGCATATAAAAATTATATTGTTTGGGGGTATATTTAAATTTAAGATTTAAATTCAAATAATCATCAAATTATTGTTTTACTTATTTGTTGAAAATAAAAAAATTATATTGGAAAAATTAAAGAAAGCTCTAGTCTTAAGTGCTCTACCCTGCACATAAAAAAAACTGGTTTAGAGAGATATTTGAATTTAAGATTTTAATTTAAATAATCATTTCTCTATTCATATTTATAAATTTTAATTTAAGATTTAAATTCAAGTTATAATTTTTGATTCTTAGAAAATTGAATAACTAAGTTGATTTGTAGTTTGTCTATTTCAAGCTTCTTCTGAACTGAGCTAATAAACTCGTTTTTGTATTATCTTTAAATATTTATAATTTTAAAAATTTCGTTTAATAATTTTCCAATAAATACTACAGAGCATAATATCCAAAATTGAAATTAAATAGAAAATTGTATACCAAATTTGACAACTCTAGATCTAACAGTCTCTGATATCAACGCACTCAAATAGACTGTTGTTAGTGACAAAGGTGTATACTTAATAGAAATGACTATATTTTTTTTTTGTGTTCCCCACTTACCATTTCGATGGTGACATTCTCGCCGAGACGCTCAAGCCCAACGACTCGGAAAGCATTGCCGTGCAGATGGAACGGATGATTGGCATAGAAGGTGAATCCTTCATCGACAATGATCAGCTCGACGACAGCATTGTGCGGTACTTGGAGCACATGGTGGCACTTGCAGAACTCCTTCCGGCAATCGATGCCCTGCTCCGCCAGCGTCGTCTCATTGCAGAAGAGCTCATCGCTGAACTGATTGCGTTGGGGCAACAGAGCCATCGATGGGAACTTCAAAGAAATGTGGTTTAACTGTGGCGTATATAGACGATTTGTCTGGTTAATATTAGAGTCCATGCTGTAGTAATCACTGTGATGGAATTCGGGATTGTCCTTGCGATAGAAATCGTAGTACACAAAGAACTTGTAGTCCGCCTCGGGCTTTAGAGTATCATCATCGATGCCGGAGACCTTGTCGTAAATGGGCAGTGCTCTCATTTCTGCGACAGTCTTTGTATCTGAATAGCCCGGACCACGATTCATTACATTCAATTCAATGCCTGTTGCATTATGATCATAGCCAAGTTGAGCTCTGGGCTCCACATCCGGAGCACCTTCATAGCGAAGTATGGCCACCTGGAAGGCGGAGGTGAATCGCTCACTGCAATCCATCAACCCCTTGAGGCGCAGCCAATAGTTGTCCACCTCCTGATTGGCATTTAGCACAAAGTCAAAACGTTCTCCAGAATATGTGACAATGGATCCCACCTCCATTGCCTCGATATCATAGCCATCCGAGTTAATTGCCGTCAGCGTATGGTTATCAACGGACACGACAATCGGACAATTGAGATACTCGGCATTCACAATGCGGAACCGATACCTGAAGCCCCTTCGCACATGATACACCTGGTGGGGTATCTGTTCCAATGGAATCATGTGCAGATTCGCCCGGCGCTTTCGTGAGTGGACAACTGAGTCGGGCAATGACCCTTGAGTATTTGTGGTTTGCATCTGTTCCAGTTTTGCATCACTTGGCTGTAGTTTTATCACACCTGGCGGCGGCATGGCCTTTAAAGTTGTCACTTTGGCACCTGATGAATGAAGATATCATAAAAGTAAGGTTAAGATATTGCTGAATGTTTTGTAATTGTCTTAGTTATATTAAGAAACATTCATTGGGTAACCTTATAGAATTATCTTTTAGTTAAAATCTACAAACATATTTGTAATTAATTTACAATTCATTTTTGGCTTTTTTTTATCTGGTTTGAAATTTTAAGGAATGGTTTTGTAGAATTCTTTTGTAATTCATTTAACTTACAAAAAAGTTTTTAACTTTTTTAACCGGTTTGAAACATTAAAGAATCAATTTGCTGAAAGTAATTACAAAAATTCTTGTAGCTGAATTAATTTACAGATACATTTTGTGACTATTTTTAAATGATTATAAACAAATATTAAAGAATGATCATGTAAAAAATACCTTTAAATATTCTTGTAATTGATTTAATTTACAAATAAGGCTTTGTCAATTTTTTGTATGGCTTAAAAATTTATTAATTAGTTTACTAAAAACGATCGATAGTACTGATATCAATATGGGAACCATCGATAATCATGCATTTAATTCTTGCATTTAATTGTTTTTATGGAAAATAAAAAAAAAGTGTAATAGTATTGAAAATATTTAAGAAAGTATTCTTTTCAAAAACGCGAGCCAATCATAAAATTGTAGATCTCAACAGCTTAGTAGCATATTTTCAAAATAACCAGTTTTTTACAATGCAAAATGGTCCACGAGTTTTTAAAAATATTTAGGTTTTATAATTCTGTGTTATTTCAGAATTAAAGGATATTCAAATGTCTCATTATCTCTAAGTTTTTCAATTTTTTTTTTAAATATCGAAACTAGCAAAATTAGGTTAGAAATTATGCACTTTAAAATCAGCACTTAATTATGTTAAAACAGTGATTAAACCCGTAACCGAAATCGAAATCGTTAACCAGTATTAACCGATTGAAATAGGTAACCGTAAATGAAACCGTAACCGAAACAAACAATTTTTATTGTTCCTAAACAGAAAAGCCAATTTTATGCAAACCGAAATAACCGTTTAGTAACCGATTCACGAATAACAGTTGGTTTCGTTTCTATCAATCACTTAATTTAATTTTGTTGTCTTTGCTAAAACGTCATTTTAAAACTAATTTTGATTTTTATATTTAATTGATTTGTACAAGAAGTTGAAAAGATAAATAAACATATTTACTTGTAAAAACGAGAAAACTATTTTTTTTTTACGAAACCGATGTTCTTAGATATTGCGTAACTGATAAATGAAAACTAAAATTCTAACTTAACCGATACCGTAACTGATGCAAATGTATATTTGTTTCGGCTTGATACCCTGGTCTGAAATAAAGTTTTACCTTGAGCTTGGCCCGTTAGTGGATCGCTGCGTATGGCTGATGGTGTTGGAGGTGTCGGTGGTGTCGGTGGAGTAGGTGGAGTCGGTGGTGTTGGTGGTGTCGGGGGTGTCGGTGGTGTAGGTGGAGTCGGTGGTGTTGGTGGTGTTGGAGGTGTTGGTGGTGTCGGTGGTGTTGGTGGTGTGGGTGGTGTTGGTGGTGTGGGTGGTGTTGGAGGTGTTGCTGGTGTTGGTGGTGTCCGTTGTGCTGCAGGCGCCTCAGTTGCCATACGACTTTGTCTCCTCATGTCCGCCCAAATGCGATTGTAATAACGACCACGTCCATTGATAAGAATATTGTGGGGCTTGTTATCGCCACTCGAGTGATGGTGAAAGGCAAAAATGTTGGCGCCCGGCTCGTGAATCCAATCCTGGACAACCAAAACATGCTCGCTGAGATCGAAATCGTAGAGTCCGCCATGGGGATCAGAATTCTTCGGTCTTCGTATGATCAAGGACCCAAAGACGCCATCGCCACGCTGCATGCCCGTGTGGGAGTGCCAGAAATGTGTGCCGGAGTTGTCCGCAGGGAAGCTATACCGGAAGGTGGCATGTGGGGGAATCGGACACTGTGTAATGTGCGGTACACCGTCCATGTAGGGTGTCTTCTTCTGGTGGAGACCATGCCAGTGAATTGTGGTGCTCTCGCCCAACAAATTGTTCTTGACATCCACCACAATCTGGTCACCTTCGCACACCTCAATTGCCGGACCCGGCATCATGCGATTCACAACGGTTATGCTGCGCTGCAGGCCATCTCCAAGGATGCAGTGCGGCCTCGCACAGTCAGTGAGATTGAGGGGACAGTCGAAGCAGGCCTTCGAGAAGGTCTGATACCATTCGACCACAAACGTGTAGTGGCAAGTCATGGGCGGTGCATCCACTTGGCAATCCCGCACACACGGATGCTGTCGATACCATTCCGCTGTCCAGATATCCTTCGTAACATCCAAATCATCCAGCTGATCGACTCTCGCCGTTGCCAATGGTCGACAAACTGGACAGCAGCGGTTTCTGTCGATGCGCCACGATGGACACTGCGGATCAATGGGTCGACAGTTGCGCTTGTAGCTGTCAATGGTGATTTCTCCATTGTCCAAGCGATTGCACTCCAGGAGCGTGCAGTCCGCATCGTTGTGCCACGACTCCCCCACCGCGTACAGGGTATTGTTGTGCTGACAGTGCGTGCGCACACACTCGCCACAGCAGCTGCCGGGTGTTTGGCGCCGCTCGGTACCCTGTAATTGATTGCAACAAATATTCACAAAATTATTAAAAGACACGCGAGAACGCTACAGTCGAGTGTGCTCGACCGTGAAATACTCACTACCAATTTTAATAAATATTACAAACTTAACTTTTTTAAAATAAATATTGATTTACGCATAAGATTAGGAAATATTTTAAATATTCTAATAATATTTCGATATTTAAAAGCTAACAATTTATTATTTTGAGAGAGCATTATAGTCGAGTGTGCTCGACCATGAAATACTCAGTATAAATTGTATGAATTGTAATAACAATTTACTTAAAATAAATATCGAAATACGTACTCGGAAAGATAGGTAAAAAATAGAAAATTATTGCGGTATTCCAAGAGACTTTAAAAAGCGTATCTTTAGTAAATAAGAATATAAATATGTTCCTCATTTGGATGTCAGAGTTGCCTCTTTTTACATTTTATATACATTGCACCAAGCTAAAAATTTCTTGCATAAATATTGAAATAAATGAATAATTCCCAGCTGGGAGCCCTGTGAAAATATTTTGTAATGAGTATTTATGAATATAGTTACTTATTTTATTAGCTAAAAATGCAAATTTATTTTTAATGAATAGTGTATCATAAAAAGAACAATTAACTCGACAGTAAACAAACTCTTTAAGTGATGGATTATAGTAAGCTAATATTGTCAAATATAAGCTATATTCAATGTATTCAACTTATTAATTTTGTTTAACTTCAAGTTTTCTGTGAAATGCCAATATCTCTTGATGACTTTTGCACAAGCCATTTGAAATTCGCACTCAAACTATAACTTATGCATATTTGGCAGCTCATGGAATACTTACCACGTCGCAGTAGAATTCACTGCAGTCGATCGGAGTGACGACAATGTGGGCCTGTGGATTATTCTCGACTCCTGCGGCGCAACTGTAAACCAGGCAATTGTTCTGTGCGTCAAACCAAACGGCGCCCTGTTCCTTACGGTAGGTGATATTCCGATCCTGGTACTGACAATAAGTGCTGCCTGCAATGCAAGAATTAATTCTGTTATGTTAACCAATTGACTTATTATTGTTAAAGAAAATCTGTTTATATAAGTATGTTTAACATATTTTATAATTTAGTTTATGCTTAAATTTAAACGATGTACAAGCAATTTTTTAAACCAACCTGTATAGATACAGTGAGTCGACAACATATGTATACACTTTTAAATAGATAAAAATGTTATGCACGTGTTTTTATGAATCGTTTGTTTAATAAACAAATGATCAAGATAATTGTTGAATAACGCCGAGTGTACGTAAAAAGTAAATACTGAATAAGAAGCCAGCAACAAACTTTCAGTTGGCCAAAAGTCACGCGCTTAAATCTTCTTAGCCTACTCGCACACATTAATTTATAACTGTTATTTTTACATACTATATATTCATATATAATCTATGGTTTGTAATATTATATGTTATTATACGATACACGTGCTAATTGTTTGTTAAGGTGCTTGAACCAAGTCAATTACTCAACACAACTGTGAAAGGTGATTAACAGCCATTCAATACCCTGTAATTTTGCTAATTTTAAAATCAAAAAACTTGCTAAAAGTGTGCTTATAATTTCAATATACTTGTGATATTAATTAATTCTGAAAATAAAAACCAAATCAGAGAATAATAATGGACTCGCCGAAACCCATTATGAAGGTTATTAACATATTCAATTAGCCTGTTATTGACTCTCAACGAGAATATAAGTACAGTCTTTGTCTGTTATCATTTTTAACCAATTTTATGACTAAAGCGTATAATAAATGTGTTCCAGAGTTGTTTACTTTTCCTGACTGTGGAGTTTCAACAAAGAAGCCGCATCTGGCACAATTAAGCTCTGCTAAAAAATAACTTAGCTAAGGCAAACAATGCCAAAAAAGCAGAGGTAATTAAAATAAAAAACACATTTGAAAACTACAAAATAAGCTAAAAATATTTGAACAATTTTAATATACTCTGTACTAAGATCTCATAAGTATAATTTAGTACTTATGTACTATGTATGTGGGGTATTAAAATATCGATAATTATAAATATTACTTAGACTTCTCTAGTTAGTATTAGGACAAGCAATCTATTATTTTGAGCATTAATTTCGAAAACACTGTTAAATATGTATTTGTGTATTAAAGAATCATTATATTTACGATCGAATGTGATATCAAGATTTAATGATTCAGAGCCTGATAAGCACGTACCTTCTGCACTATATAATACTTTAAAATTATTTAGTGTATTGTAAAGCAAACAAAAAAATGATTGTCAAAATGTGTTGAATGTCTTGGATTTTTATGACCTTCACCAATTAAAATTATCTGAAAGTGATTAATAGGAAATTGTTGAATATACAACTTTTTGATTTTTGAGTAGTACAGCTAAATACAGCTTATCTTATGTCAAGAAATACTTTTAATTAATAATTACTGGAAAGGTGATAATTAGTATATTATTTATTTTTATAGTATATTAATATTATTGACCATTTCTTTATATTTTTTATTTGTCTAAATAAGGTGTTTGATAACTAAAAAAAAGAGAATTTTATGTAAAATGAATAGAAAATATTGTCAAATTTGAAAATATATATATTATATATGTTAAATATAATTTATGTGTACATTGAATAAACGGCCCTTAGAGTAAATATTGTATCTTAATAATACTTGTACTTGTAAACATTATTTTAACACCATTCTTAGTCTGGCCTATAAGCCAATGTAAATATGTGTTGTTTGTGAATCCATACATAAATACACTTTCGGATGGCACCAGCCTTCTGAATATGGTCGCGACACTAGCAGATGATTGGCATATAAATGAAGTGTTCACATAAAGCCGATTTTAGCAACAAAACCATGCTGTTAGCCGGGCTTGCTGTCGGCCATTCGACGAGATGTTCCGTTTTTATTATTGACTACCGATGTTCACACATTCATTGGGTCGTTATGGTCATTATTATGATTGATTAAGTACTTATTACTTTATATGTAAAGTACGTAAGTACTTACGCAAATTTGCAGCTTAGGTATTTTTAGCAGGTGATCGGATCAGTCGAAGCCAATCATTATTATCTACATTGTTTTCAATTAACATTTATGCTAAGTGAGCCCACAGTCCATATTGGCCAAGGCTAGCAGCTCAAACTGTTAATTGCTAGTTGCATTTTTCTCACGCCAAACAATTATGAATTTGTTTGGCGTATGATTAAGATGATGTTTTGCCAACATTTCTACTGTCTAACAAGTCGTCTGAATTAATATTTTAAAGCTTGAAGGCATTTACATTCTTTTAGCAGAAGGTCTGAAAGTTAACAGAAGCTTGGCTGTGGATCAGTAATACATCAATAAATGAATCATCTTAACAGTTTGTAAGTCACTGGTAGATTAACAGTGGGGTTCTCCTTGTTGCTTAATCTGCTAAGATGTTTCAGTTAAGAAAATCAAAACTGAAAAATATTACCTGAATGAATGGAAGAAATCTTAGGAATACACCAAATACCAAAAAAAGTGTAACATGCTTTTATTTAAAAAACAAAAGAAGTATAGCTTCGATTTATAATAAAAATGAAATAAAATTATGAAATTAAAAGTCCAAGATTTTTTTGGAACCCTTTTGTTTTTTTTAATCCTTTCTTCATTTTTATTGTATACAATTTTATTTTTAAAAAGAGACTCGATTTATAATAAAAAATGAAATACAATTTTTATTTCATAATTTTTTTATTTTTCATAGGTCTACAAGTGATACAAGTTGACAGGCAAACCGCAAAATATATTTTTCATTGATATTGAATATTAATTAAATCGTTTTGGTTAGTAATTATATATATTTGTTAAACTTAGAAAAAGTCAGATTCCACTTCGCGCGAAACTCACCTGCTGGCTCTCCTACAGTTTGTAGGCTACTGGCCTCTGTTAAGAGGCAATCTAACATCAGCACTATGCAGACTAACAGCAGTGGGGCTGTTAACCTACAAGGTCTTCCAAATTTGTGGTAGGCTTTCATGTTATGTCTAGAACTGTGATTACTCTTCATAAATTTTTGTTGTCTTTCTGTTGTCGTCGTTGTTGCGGTGCTCATTTCATAATTATGGTTTATGTTTATTTCCCTTGTGGTTATTGCTTTTGTTTTGAGCTTTAATTGTTGTTTGTTTTCCTTTTTGTTGGTTTTTTTTCAATTGGCTGCAAATTAGACTGAAAATGTGGGAAATTAGTATGGATCAAAAACAAATTAAATTATAATTAGTTTATGTGTTATTCATAGGTTTTTCTGTTGCTTAATTTGTTTGTAAAATTTTTATAATAGCTTGCTTTTATACTTGCGTGTGTATATGTAGAGTCTATAGACTCTGCTTTGATATTGGAATATAATTAACATTGTTGGTGCAAATTAAGAAAAAAATATTAATAGACTTTGACGTCGATAAATTAATTTCTGATAAAATTTTGAATTATAAAATATTTGCCTTGTTTTTTAAATTTTATTAAATGGGGGATTTCAGATTTGGAAGAATATTAAACTTGTTCTGCTAACAGTTATTTTTAGGCTGTGGAAACTATATCCTGCTTCTACTATACTTCTACTCTTATAGCTAGGTATTTCTTCTAAACAACTCGGATATGTATGTATCTATTGTAAATTGTCCTTACAATATTTAACTCAATAACATTTGTTTCTTTGCGACTTGACCAAAAAGGCGCAGAGCTTTTTCCCCTTTTTCCAGCCATGTATTATTGACGGACATGGGTGTCCACAGACGCAGACGAAACAAACATAGATTGTATTTTTATTTAAGTATGATTTACGGTTGGCTGTTAATGCGAATATTGCCCATATGCCCCTGCTGGTCCCGAGCCAAGATGATAGGCAATGGTAGGCCCTATCAGCACATTGCCAGCAAGCTAACTTGGCCCACACGCAACGCACGTACAAATTTAATTAATTAGCACTCTGTTCTTCAAAACACACACAAATACAAATAAACACACACACACACACAGACACACATGCAAGGCAACAGTCACGTACATCAACGGACGCAGAGAAGCTTAAACCGGAGACTGAGACAAGACCAGGAGTGGGAGTCGGGAACTGTAAGTGGCAACTGGTGGTAGGACCATTGCCCAGACAGATGAAGGCCAGGGCCTATTCACACAAAGCGTATCAGGAAAACTGCGCATAAATTATGAAAAAGGAAAACAGCAGAGCAAACATAAAAATTGGATCAAGAATTTTTCATATAAAAACCTCTGTGTGTTCTCCCTAATCTTGGGCCACTGCCACTTAGTTTGTTGCCATCTTTCTGCTTTTTTATTTTGGCAACACTTAAAGACACTTAAAGATTTATGTTTTAGCCAAGACTTGACTGAACTTAACGTACTTCCGTTAATTACAAATTAAGTGGCTCTTCATTTAAAATAACAACCAGAAATATAAATATGTAAAGATATTTTAAATTTAATAATAGAGTCTTTGGGGTATATTACTTTGAGAGTTATAAAGTAACAAGTAATTTAATACACTCAATATTTTAAACAAGATATGGGATTAGAGAATAAGTTAAAAGTACTCAAATGAAAGCTTCTTTACATGTTTTTAAAACTTGGTTTCAGCAGGCTCAACAATACTTGCTTAAAATTATAATATAAATACATTTAATGTAATGATCTGAAGGTTCTAATCAATAGAATTGGACTTTATAATATTTAGATATGTTAATTTAAGATAGATATACGAATATCTTAATTTTTCATAGTCATTCTTAAAACTACACGGTATAAATGCAACCTCTATTACGATTGTAATTAACTTGTGAACTTGATGTGATTTTTTGTTGCCTTTAATCATGACTAAATGTCTAATTAAGAGCCTGCAATTATTTATTGAGCTGAAAGGCAATAACTTTGATTCTTGGGTACAATTTGCGTCATGACTGAGGCATTCCTCAATCTAACGCGCTTCAAATTAGTAGTTAAGTTGAAAACTAAGCGAATACGTAAAAATCACACTCTATTAAAGAAGATGACAAATATTGGCAATTCCTAAATGTAAATCACATCTCTTGCGCTAAATTACATTTTGGAAATCACCTTTTCGTGATATTTAATATAGAACTGCTCGGGCGTTTCCAAAAGATGAATATTCTATGGATGATTTTTCAGTCGAGGGCACACGCGAAATTCAAATTAATTACACTTCTGACGTTGATGAAAATGATTATTTAAGTGGAATATTCGGATTAATAGAATTATATCTGGTAGTATATATATTCAATTTAATTTTGTATTAAAGTCAAGATTTGTCTGTCTGACTGAGATAATGAACATATTAATAAACAAACAATAGTCTAGAACTTCGCATACAAGCATTCTCGGTCTAAGGTTTAAAGGCCCAAACGACTTTCACTTTTCAAAAAATAGCTAGTTAGTCCAATTAAAATTTTGTTATGATGTCAGTTGTAGGAGGCATTGCCGATTTGTAATTGATATTGTTATTGCATCACAATTAGTGACACTTGATACAATTGATTTGGTTGAGGGACTGCCCTAACAATAATAACATTGACAATATGTGCTATAATAAATGTAAATCAATATACTGTACTTCATTGAGGGCTAAAACTGACTGAGGAAAAAAATTTCTTGGGTTAACAGATTTTAAGAAACTAAGTAGTTGGTTCACCTTTTGTAAAACTTGTTTTTTTAAGTATGTGAACATTAAGCAAAACATCATATAATTTGGATTGCTTATGATTTTATTAATAAATTCCTATAGATATCGAGATATTTTAATAATGAATTTTGAATATTTATATTAGCTACTTGTCTTTATACCCTGCAATTATAGTTTTCATGAGAAGGGTATTTATATTTTTGGCCAACTACATGTTCAAGTTGGTTTTCTTGTTAAATCAAAGATATTATGCAAATGGCAGCTCACACATTTAATCGGACACGCTTGCGTAACAGAAATTTGTCAACATCATTCAGTATCATGATTTTTTTTTATCTTTTCATAAATACGTTTAAATATGTACTTATGTATGTAAGTATTTATTTTGTGTTTGTGTGTCGAGCTTAAATTTGATTCATTGTTGACTTTTTATCTGATTTTATTTATTTATTGTATTTTTTTGAGTCGTTAATTTGTACAATACGGCAATTCAATTATTCAGATCCGTCATTTGGCCACATTTTTTCCGTTGACCTGGCCTGGTGCGAGTTTTGTTGAGTTAGGTTGATACAAAAAAATCGTACGCAGCGTCAGCGGAAGAGCCGCAAAGAGTGGAAGATTTTAAGCTGCTTAACGATGTGAAAATGTTGTGTATTTATATATAGAAAAAATTAAAAAATATATGGTGTTTATGTAGTGTGTTTTAGCAGCGACTGGGCTGTACAGTCTGCAACTTACTCATTACATCTGATGTATTCGTCCATACAACGCATCAAACATCATAAGTAAATATTAAAATGTAAGTCAACAATTGAAATTATTTAACATTTAAAACATTTCCATTACATTTAAGTAATTCAGAAAGTAATTTAAAGTATTTATCCAGTTAAAGGGTGTCAGGTAGTCGAATATCGAATAGTTTCTTTATTCTTTTTATATCTTTATCATTAATATGACGTTGGCAACATTTCAAGTTGGGCTTTTAAATTCTTGGGAATTCCGCGGCCAACATCTTTATGTTTATTTGGACCATGTATGGGAACCCCATTCCCCAAATCCGGTTGCAGTTACACAGTCAATCACAGCTGGGCTGTTTGACTCTGTAATCGAGATTACACATTGTGATCGACGTAAATGCCAGAGAACAGAAACAAAGATAATTAATGTTTGAGCCTTGACCACAACGTAGTCACAAATTGTAAGCCAAGCTACGTGACGAGCAACACATTATTAATTTGTAAACAAAAAACTAAGCAAACAAACAAAAATAAAGAAAATAGACAAAAAAAATATATATATTGCTGGTTTTGGCGTGACTGAATTTGTTTATGTTCAAAATTATTTTTTATATACGTCATAAAAGTATGATTTAATCGGATTTAGCAAATATTCTATCAACAGGTTTTATCCAAAGTAAAGCTTAGAGTTATCCAAAAAAAAAGCATAGATTGTTGACAGACGACTTTCAATTATATTATAAAATGATTATAGGATTTAAATATAATTTACTAGTGTTGATATATAATGGTTGGCATTTCAAAATATAATTTCTGCTATTTTACTGTGAATATTAGGATTATTAAAAAATACGGAAATAATTTCGTTAATCTTTTAATTCTATAATTAAAGAAAATTTGGAATATTAGCGTTTAAGTTTGTATTAACATGATTTATTGAAGAATATCATGTTATTTTTTTCTACAACAATATATTTGTTTTGTAATTATGAGGCAAATGACTTAATCATTTTAAGTCTTTTTGGAATTGTTTTAAATTAAGCAACGACTGAAACACTTGCTAGTTTTACAATCTAGTCTTTTATCAAATACCACAGGTAATAAACGTTGAAATTATTGAAGAAAACCCAAACAGGGCACAAACTTTTATTTTATTCTAACAATTCGTGCTATAGAGTATCTTTTAGCAGGGTTCCAGTTTCTTACTTGATTATAAAATGTTTACGAGCCACAGATAAAAATATGCTTTCTTCTCAACGTCAAAATGAAATGATTTGGAAGATCTCACAAGATCTAATAAATCCAACCGATAACGGCTTTATTGTATTAGATTAAAACTGTCTCGAAGGCACAATCACATGTATTACGTAGGTAAATGAAACTGTCACAGTTTTAGAAGCACTGACGAACAAGCAGATACAAGGAGCCGACGTACTTTATGGACAAGTTTCGAATTGCCGCCGTGAATGCGCGCGAACCGCCGTTAATATCGCAACTAACTGAAGTTGAATGCAACAAAGGCGTTTTTGAAGATTCAAAACGCGCTAAAACTAAAATTGTTTTAGCCTTTTTCAATGCTCAAAGAGTCGCTGCTGATAACAGTTCAAGTTACGACGACGCGTCGATCGCTTCGCTGTTGCCAAAAACGATCGTGCCAAGAGAGTGGGAGAGAGAAAGAGAGAGAGCGAGAGCGAGAGAGTTGGTGAGCAACAGAGAGTGACAGCGTGAGCGTGAGCTTCGTTTAACCTGTCTGCCGTTTTAATTACATGCACTTGTTTCGCCTCTGTGACTCTGTTGACATTGGCCTGCGAGCAATGTTAACACTTAACAGAGCTGTGTTTATCTTCTCTGATTGGCGGCATGTTAAACGCGTTGTGAGAAAATTGCCGCTTCCGTCCCTAGGCAGACACATGCAAACTCAGCTGATAAGAATCGCCTATGCTGTGAACAGAGTTGTGTGCTTTATTGTCAGTCCGCATTTATTAAAAGTTGTAGCATTTTTAATAAGAATAACCATCTGCGTGCTGTAGTATTGTTCATTTTGATTAGTTTTCGTTTACTTTTCTGCTTCACATATGCAAAGCTTCTTTATTTACATACATATTTGCTCATATCTTTGAACATGGTGGTTCATTAAATTCACTTATTGCCATCTGCTGATTCTGAAATTGATATGAGTAACCAAATTCGAGGACTTCAAGTTTGACTACTAAACTTTTGGCACTGTTGATGCTAAAATATCCTTTCATGTAATAATCAGTATTTTAGTCAGCAGTTGAGTATGCTTGAAAATTAGATACTCTCCTTCAGGGTATTCAACCGAAACAACGGGATTCATTTACGGTTTCGGTTATGTTCGCATTTAGGTTTGCGGTTATCGGTTTCAACAGAATTTTGGTATATCGCTTTCGTAATGGTTACCGGTTATTTATATGTATTGATTTCGAAATACGGATATGATTTCGCTACTTAAAAAAAAAAAAATGTAAAATGTTAAAGACATGCAATTTGAAAACAGATATTCAAAAAATTCAAAAATTAAGATCTTTTTTATGAGGTCAATATACAAATTCAAAGTAAAAATCGAATTGACTTTTGAAAACTATTATTTACCGTTATGAATGAATCGGTTTCTTTACGGTTATTTCGATAAGAATATATTCGGTTTTTTGGTTTGGTAAAATATTTTTTTTTCGGTTACGGTTTCAGTTACGGTTACCAATTTCAATCGGTTAAGACCGGTTAACGGTTATAATCCCTTCTCTCTTTTTGAAATTAATTTTTAATTGTTATTAGATTTAAAAGGGAATGCAAATTATGCAGTTAAACTTTGCTTAAACTCACAAAATATGTGAAATGATTCGCTGTAAACTTAAATCAATTTATAATAGGGAGAGTTTTATTATATATGTAGACCGTATCTTAAAAAAGTAATCTTTTATTATGTTTCGTTATTATTTTGTATACTGTTTATTTGTTTTTTTAAAATCAGTCAACATAAATTGATTTAAAATTTCATATATGTAATTAAAAAATATGAATTGTTACTATTAGCAATGCATAAAATTATTGAAATAATATAGTATTAATTTTTAAGAATTACAAAGAAGTTAAGAATTTTAATTACATCATAATATTGCTCAGTGTAGAGTCGGCGAAATTCACCATACACAGAGATGAAATTAAGCTTTGCTCTCCGGCAAGCGCTCTCTCGCTCTCATTGGCTCTCTCTGTCTGCAGAAGGAACTTTAAGTTGCAGCATCCCGTTAGTCGGCTGGAGTAAAGCGACGGCAGCAGCGACGGCGACAGCGACATCGCCAGCGGCAGCAACAGCAACAGAGGTATCCAAGTCCATGGCATGTCCTTTTGGCAGGCTGCGGACTGCGTTCAGTTCGTATTTAGACGTGCGTGCGGCAGCAACAAACTCAGCCCTTAACTTGGCCAACGAAAAGGACGTTCATGGTAGACTCAGTTCAGCTACTGGCGAGGGCCAAGTTGAAAAGTGTTAATAAGCCAGCGAAAGTCTACGAGTTCGGTCGGCCGTGAAGTGCGTGGAATTTGTGTGGAGGTGCCAAAAAGTTGGCCGCGTCTCTCAACTTGGACAACTAAACGACAGCTTTTCGGGAGTGTATGTGTATGTGTATGCGTGTGTGTGAGTGAGTGTGAGTGTGTGCCAAAGTGTGACCAACAAATTATTTACGAAATACTTACGAGCGCTTCAAAAGGTAAAAGGATTTCATATACCGTACTGCCAGTCCAAAGTTTGCTTAAAGGATTAAAGCATCTCACATTGGTCGAGGTAACGAGTCTTTGTTTAGCTCACTTTGTAGCTTCTTTTTCGGGTTGCCCTTTGTCTTCGACGAACTTTAATGCGGCTAACACTGTTCCCTACACTTTTTTGTAGCTTTTGTTAATGTTGTTGTTTTTCTGTGATTCTGTTATTTGTGTGTGTGTACTGCCCAGGGAGCCATAAAGTAACGCAGCTCTTCTGTATGTAGTCCCTTACTTATGTCGGCATCAATTTATATAGGGTTCCAATGCCCTTAACAACTGAACTCAAAATATGTTAGTTTGAAAAAGGTTTTATGATTATTAATGGTTTATTCATCAGCCCTTCAGCTAAGTATAAAGTAATAAGCTGTATTAAAAAAGAAAGCTTTATTTTAGACATTATTTTTTGTTTTATAAATTTGCATTTAATTTTATACGAAAAATAAGTGAAAGCTCTATAAAATGCATATGCATATAAAATTATATTTTAGTTTATATTTCATGTAATATTTATAAAAAATTATAATTTATAAAAACTCTTAGATTTACAGATTTCTTAAAATAGGCAACATTTTAATTTTTTGTTTACCAGACTTTTCATACTTCTTGTAAAATGCAAGCTAAACTTGATTGAGGTAGCAAAGTTTTCTGAAGCTTGAACAGCGTATTTGTGTTTCCTATTTCCCTATTTTATTGTTGTAAATGTTTTTATTAGCTTGCATTTGTGTTTGGAAACAAAAAAGTTGTTAGTTTGCTTTTAATGCGTTTAGATATTTTTGCTGAAACTAGATTGTTGTTTTTGTTTTTAGGTAATGGCCAAAAAAAGGTTAAATTTATGGGGCTTTAGATTGGCTGGAGACTTGCCATCATTTCATTCATTCAAGCGGCCAGGCCAATGGGGAATAGACAAAAAGTTTTTGGTACTCTCAACTTTTGTCACTTTTTATGTGGCACCGAGACATAAACACAACATAGTCAAAAGTGCCAAAAAGAAGTTAAAAATGGCAGACTCGAGTATGAGATGACTTTTCATGCATTTATCAAAGTTTTTATGGGCGACGCGTGCGCCGCGAAGAAACCAGAGTCCGAAATCCGTTTTGCACCGTAATCCTGTAATTGAGTTACGGCGGAATCGGCAAGGATGCTACGGTCATTGCTTAAGCAGCCGAGACACTTGATGGCCACGTTGCACTTTCTGCAGTCAAAGCCACAAAAATGGTCTGCGGATGGAGATGGAGACAGTGGCTGAGACAGTGACTGAGAATGAGAATGCGACTGATTGAAATGACGCGACGACCAATGTAATTAAGGTACAGTCTGATGCCTCAGTTTTACCCATTTAACAGTCGGCAACGAGACGAACGTGGCCATAAAACATGTCCTCAACTTGGGCGCCAGTAGTTTGACAACAACAACAGAAATGTAACTACAATTGTGCACGTCGAACACCACGAGGCGGGGCTATGACCGCTTCGAGACGGAGCCTCGCATATGGCCAAGAGTTTGAGTCTAATGGGTTCACTTCTGCCAGAACTAAAAGTTGAACTGGGCTATAATTTACAGTATAGTTGGCAGTCATTGTGGCGTGTAATTTCGTTTAGAATTTTGCTGTCGCTTCGAATTGGTAATCAAACTGCGTTTGTTGTCTGCAGAGCAATGAGGCGTATGCGCAATATGAATATTTAATTGTGTAATTCCAATATGACTAGCAACAAAACTACTAAAATTATATTGTTGCCATTATCTGAAAAATGCATTTACTTGGCAATTTTAATAAAGACACAACAAGTTGCAAGCCAACAAGAACTAACAACATATGGACATTTTCCATATTTAAATAACGTGTCTATAATCATACTTAAATTGAAGTCAGTTCAGACTGAACCAGAGTATTTATTTTTTTAACTTTACTGTTTCAAAGTTGATAAGAACAATTAGACTTCAAAAGTGTCTACAAGTTTTTAACCAGTTTAAAGTTCATGGAAATGATCAAGTCAGAAAAAAACAATTAAAAAAATAGTTAGTGACAAAGAAAGGCGCGCCAACAATATGATACCCTTGCAGAGTCTGACAGAATCTGTTTTAAATTTCTGACTTTCATCTGGTTTTAGTCAATCTTTTTCAGGTTGTGTGAGACAATTCAATATGAACAATCTGCAAAACTGATTGTACAGGGTGGCGCAAAAGAAGTCATCCGATGTGGTTTGGCTCTCATTTTTTTTCTAAATGAAAAATTTTGATTCTGTTTTTTGATTATGTTTATTCGAACCTTAAGAATTTTATTGGTTTAGGCGAGAAGATGACATCGGCCAAGTGTTCGCTGCCAGAGCTCATGACCATACGCCCGTTTTATGGCATTTTCCATCACTTTTGCCAGAACTTCGGGCGACAGGTTCTCGCATTCCTGGCGAATATTTTCCTTAAGGGCTTCAAGAGTTTGCGGCTTGTTGACGTGAGCCTGCGACTTTAAAAAAACCCCATAAAAAGAAGTCTGGAATGGTTAATTCGGGTGATCTGGCCGGCCAGTGCAAATATCAAAAACGAGAGATAAAGCGGTTATTATTATTACATTATTACAATTATTCTGCGTTCTTGGGGAGTGTATCGCTCCATGGCTTATTCACTTGTATTCTGTATCTGTCTAGTCCACAAATGTCAAAACAGATTTGACATTGGCGGCCATTTGCAAAAATGAGAGCATCTTCCAATAGGGTGACTTCTTTTGCGCCACCTTGTATAATAAACTCTTATTGAATCAGATTCGGAATATGTATTTTATCAACATCGTTTTAAAATTATATAAAAACAGACTTGAATCTTCGTTCCGATCTAGAGCATATATACTTTATAAGCATTCTCACCTCCTTTATGGCGTCACACATGTCGTGACAAAATTATTATGCCCTCTGCAAGGGTATTTAAATGTTTCTTAATAGGCGAAGCCCCGAAAGCATAAAAATTCCAAAGTAAACTCAAGGATCTCAACAAACAGGCGATGCCTGGGGCAACAGGCTTGACTAGTCCTCGTGTAGCTCCTCCTCCTCCTCGTGGGAGTGTTGCAAGTGCTGACGAGTTGTTCTAGCCACGGATGCGGCGCATGCAGCTTCAGCTCTGGCTCCGGGCTTCGTCGTCGACAGTCTCAGCTGCTCTCATGTCTCTGACCTACTGACTCGTGTAGCCTACTTTCCGGCGCCAAAACGGAGGAGTCAGCAGCTGCCTTTGCCAGGTGCCGTCCATGCGGAAGCCCTACTCTCTTGCTTCTCACAGCGAATGCCTCGGATGCCTCAGTTGCCTATGGTGCCTCTGGTGGTGCTACTGCAATTTATCCAACATTGCGTTGCGAAGCCGTTGACAGCATTAACTGCAAGAAAAATAATTTGTAAATTTAATTAAACATGCCGCGTGCTTGCTGCTCATGCAGAGCCATTGACGTCAACCATCGTGGCACATTCTCTCGCTGATATGAAGCTGCATGTGCACCAATATGCTTCACATTGTATACCCTTTCTGAGAATGCTATAATTATGCTGTTATTTGACGTGAAAACCTGCAGATTATGCAGTTCTATTGATGAAATGAATTAAGTTAAGATTGTACTATTAGAAAATAGAAGGGTGTCACAGCTCGAAAGTATTGAACATAATCAAGTTTTGGGGTTTGATTCAAAGAGCCAGTTTCGGTTTTAATAGGGACATAACCCTTTAAAAAATTATGCAAATTTCCTTTTTGTTTTCACTGTTTCTTTATATTTAGAATAGCTATCTTAAGAATATGATGTAAATGATGATTATTTTTAAATTAAAGTCTCAAAGAATGGAGCATTTTATAGAAATACTTGAGCTTGAGGTTTGAATAATCTATTTTTCTTTAATATGCTCTTTATATTTAAAAGGCGAACATAAGAATTTGATTTTATTTATTATTTTTTGATTTCTAATAAAAAAAAAAGCTTGAAATATGTATATGTAAAATTGGTTTTCTTTGGAAAACAGTCGAGTTTAAGAGTCGCTTTAGTTAATCTAAAGAGATTGCAGCTTTGGATTTTATATAGCCTTTTTTAAAGTTATGAAAGGTTTTTTTTTTTAAATTAAGATCAAGCGAATTTTTTGTTATATTTAGTGTACTCTTACTTCGGTATTCTTAATTCAAGTTGGTTGAAATTGTGTTTTTCCAACGTTTTGATGACTTAATTTCAATGATGATAAATATCACGATTTCATCGGAATGCTCATATCAGCTTTCCGTCGGTACTGCAAAAAGAGTTTGTTCAGGCAAAAAAGCATATTTTTACAGAAATTTAGTGATACTTAATTAAAGCATATCTTAGCGCGTCTGTTCATTATCAGTTTCTGACAACAATCGGATAAGAAAGCAGACAGTCATCGAGTTGAAATCAATTTGGAATACAACTGTAGAGTATCCGAGTGCGCGACATAAAATAGTATTTTCATTTAGAAATTATTCAGAAAACATAATTTATTCATCTAAATTGGGAATTTTATGATAAAAAATATGTAAAATGTATATCGCAGATTTAAGTCTAGTTAATTTAAATGCTGTGTAACTGAAAAATACTACCAAAATTAAGATGTGCAGTGCAGTTCATAACGTACCTTAATCCCTCAGTTCATTTTGATATTGTTTTAAATGAATGCTTTTGCACATTTATGGATATTGCAAACCTTGAAGCATTTGAAATGAGTTTTCCCGCAATGCTCAACATAAAATGCACACGTGAAGCACTTGTTAACAAACTTACGGAAAATGTTATAAAATGTACGTTTAGTTTTTGGTTTACGCAAGGTAAACAAATGTAAACACGCCCACAAAACTCAGTAAACAATTTCGAGGGTTATTTGTATCGTAAAAGCCATGAAATGTTTGTGTGGTTTTGCTAACTTTAAAGCAAACATATTTGCTTTTAATTAAAATCCCAATACGTACCGACATGCCGACATCAAACAGGGCAAATTTATTTCAATTGCAATTCGTGAAATAATCGTAAAAATGAAATATTTCTTGTAAAATGCACGTCAATGATACGGGCGGAAAAACAATACTTTCGAGTGTCTCCAATAACTATTCACTGAACCTGAACACATAAATAAGAAAAACGCCTCCCAGTTTGACACAGCTTCTCATGCTATTGAGATGTGAGTCAGACAGTTCTTAAGATACCCTGTTAGCAGATGAAATAGCTAGGAGAGGGTATAATGAATAGCAGCTGAGAGATTACACGACTTTAAATTGTTAGTACATTATTAATAATTTTAAAAATAGTAATTATTATTAAGAAATTATTACATTATAGCCATATAGTATATAATGTATATTGTTATATTAAATATACAGTACTATATTAAGCTATTCAATTTCCTGTCTTGGTAAAGCTTATATAAAACTTAACGCTACATTTTCGCATTTCTTACACATTTAGAAAAATATGCCATTCCGACCATTCAGTATGTCCGTTCTTGAATTTATATTGTTTTGTTCTTAGAATTTTTAGACTGTTCTCTACACATTTATTCTTGAATTAATATGAAACGATCTTAAATTTAATAGCCCGAGTGACTATTCCTATGAGAGAATTTGAGAATGTATTATAACAGAAAATGTACATTTTGGAATTATCTCAGAAAAATATTATTTTATGATTCCTGGAATTGTAAAAAACAAACTTGAAGTTTGCTCTCAGTTTTGGAAATTCTAAACCTTGTCAGTTTTTTTAGATCGATTGTACTTGAATTTCCCCTACTTAAGTCCGCAAATCTTGATATTTGTCCTGAGTGCACCAGCATTTTTATTTATTTTTAGCACAGTCATATTTGACTGTATATATGTTATCTTAGTCTAACTTTTGATCAAAGTAGAGGGTATTTTCAAGTCAATAATTCTTGCGAGCTATCGTACTTGTTTTACATATACTTGTTCTATTATATGCTGTAAGTGCTCTTTGGCATGCCATTGCAGATTCAAATGAAAAGAAAATAGTTTCTCAGACACGGCCTGCCAATGCCAAAGACCAAATACTTACACCTCTCAACCCTTTTCCCCCCTCTATTCCAGCCCGTAGTTCAAATAACTTTTCTCATGACAAACGTAAAAAATCTTCCACTTTTGCTTGTGTATACAACATGTTTGGTGGAAGAGGGGAGCAATTTCTGATTTATGTTGCATCTCGACGAGGAGCTGCTGAAAAGTAAGCACTAAAATAAGTAATATAAGTATGTGCACATTCATATACCATATACATACATACATATATTTTTATGTGCGAGTGAAGGAGTTAAATGTTTTCATGGCCGTACTCGTAGTTCAAGTGATTTTGAAAAGTTTTGCGCAGTTCTCAGACTATGGAATATGAATAGAGTGGATGAATGTGGATAGATTCCACATAACTGCCGAAAGATTGAGATAGAAAAATGTGAAGAAATTCCATATTGATATTGCCGTAAGCCCAGCCATTCTAAGCAATCCTTCTATGGCACATAAATCTTTGTGATAGGAACACAAATGCGAAAGTAAATATGTGTCTTATGATTTTATAGAACAGTCAAAAGGCAACTTGATGTTCTGCCAAGGAATCCTGTTTGCCAGTGCTAACACGTTCCATTTGATATTTGATTGAAGTACATATGATTACTTTTCAATTGATTTAAAAAATATAAAAATGTTTTTATTGTAAATAAAGAAATTATAATAATAACATAATAATGGCTTATATTATAAAATACTCTTTCGAGAATTTCCCGATCTTACCACTAACTACCACTTATTACTACAGTAACTATAGCTGCTGTTGTTTAAATGTTAAATATTTTATTCTTTCAGTTTAAATTTATATGTATATAGAATCCATAGTAATTTAATATCATTTTAAGCTCTTATTATTATTTTATTTCTTAAAAGTTCTTCAACTTCTCTCAGTTGATGTTAAATAAAGTAAATAAATATAATTTGTTGTACATTTAGGACTGAATTTCATAAAATTGTATTATGAATTAGTTTGATATTTTTAAGAATGCAACTTGTTGGGAAAAATAAAAAACAATCAAAAATACAATTCTTTTATTATTTCCTTAACTGATGCAATATATCCTTTCGTTAAGTATTTTATTATGTAAAATATTATTTATAAAATAATATATTTACTTAACTTTATTAAACGAATAATATTTAAAATCCAAATTCACATGAAAAAGGTCCTAAACCTGCTAGCATACTCCAAGTCATAGATGAAACATATCTGAATATGAATGCCCATGCTTTAGTGGAAGAATTTAATAAATCTCATAAAATACAATTCAATTTCTTGTGGTCTTGGTTTTATGCCCAACAGATGGAATGCCAACATAACCACGCCCCAACACAATACACTCGAAGCAATACACTTCGTTGCAAAAGCTGCCAAGTGGTAATCACATTTTGTTTTTTCCTGCATACAAATCAACAGTGAAATATAAAAACCTTTCTCATACAATTCATGTATACAATAGGATGAATATAATACCATTTTGGCACTGCGCAATGATTTCTAATTCGCAGCATGACTCTAGGATTCCTTTTTTAGTATACGTAATTAGATTTTTGATTGGCTTTTTTGGCTGGATTTTAGTATGACTGACTTGCCCAATTTCTCGTGATTATGCTGGCGGTAAGAGGGAAAATAAGTTGAGACAACCGAATTATGGATTTCTTATTGTTATCATAGAGAAATACTTTACTCTCGAAGCTTTAAGCTTTTTGTTGCACTCAAAATGGCTTTTTCTTGTTGCCCACATTGTGCCGGGCCATCACGTTTCGAACTACTAAAAGCTTTTTGTCCATAATTTTCTGTTGTATTCAATACAATACTTTACCATGTATTGCCACGCACTATTGCACTTATTTGTAGTTGAAGGTTTAAGTCGTAGTGTATTTATATTATTTCTTATAAACCAAATGCTGCATGTGCGTAAATAAATCATATCAGTCATAACTATGCAAGTGTCAGTAAGAAATATTCCGTAAAATATTTGCAAAATTAATAAATATTTTTATTGAAATCAAATAAACGCCACTTTAATACTGAACTCTTAAATTATATAGAAAATATTTTAAGCTCTGATTTTTTTTAATAAGAGTAAGAAATTCTACTTAGATTGTATTCCTTTTCTTCTATGAAGTGTTGTGACATAATTTAATATAACTATGCGTCCTCATATAATCTCATTTAATCAACTGCCTTATTTCAATGCAAAACTCTTTATTTAGACCATATGAAAGTACAGATTATTGTAGAAAAATAGCATACGAAAGCATGCGTAGTTTTCCTTTACTTGGTGAGTCATAAATTTTAAATCAGAGATTATGATACGATTTGGTTGTCAGTTTGTTTAGGTTTGCCTGCGAGCAAACAAGTCAGTTGCAGTTTCCCGGCTCATTTACAAAGCGTCGTATAATCATTTTTTGTTTCTCTGCCATCTTCTGATGGCCTGATTGCCTTCGGCAATAGGGATGGCTTCCGACTCGGACAATACCGTGCTGACCTTGTTGTGTTGTGCTGCCGTAGTCAAAGTCACAGTCGTAGTTGTAGTTATAGTTGTAGTTGTAGTCGTAGTTTACTGACGCACACTTCCTGGCCATTGATTTTGGCCGTAATTTGTTGGCCCGAACAATGCAAAACGCAACCTCGAATATTTATAACTTTTCTGTCTGATCAGTTGTTGTCTTTGCACTTTTGACTTTCCATAGTATTTTGTTGTTTGCTTTGCCCAGCTTGTTCAATGTGTTTTCTGTATTCTATTCTATTTTATATTTGTAATTTTTTTTCGTTCAGTTTAACTTTGCGCTTACTGCCAAACATTTACCCTGACATCTGGCATTGTATCGAGTTTTGCCAGCTGTTCTGCTTTTTTTGCCGCCATAGATACACAGATACAAGATACAAGATACGAATACGCTATTTATACAGATGCATATTTGCTGGTTGCCATTTTATTTACACTCCGCTCCGTTACTTAGTTGTACCCTTTACTCGAAAATTGAGTTTCTTTTATTGAAGTAAAGTTTTTTTGGTTCCATAAAAGCTTTGTTGTAGATACATTTTTTTAATTATTGTCATAGTTTGATAAAATCTTTTTAATTCTTTTTTATTTTAATAAAAATAGAAATAATACTGGTAATGGTAACAGAGGTTTATGACGCACTTGTAGCTTTACCAGCATTTAAGCAATAGTAGATCTTTGTCAAGAGAAAAACTCAGTTTAACAAAAGAAAATATTGAAAATGAAACAGCCCTTATTGATGCGTTACAGGGTACAACTTTGAGTCGTTCACTCTCAACTAAAAACTTTCTTACTTGTTTTAAGTAAGTTTTCTTTGCTTGGTGGTTTTGGGTTTCTATTTGATTGTATCAATAGTTTAATGTGGCGTATGAGTGACGTCTTTTTAATGAAATTAAATACGTGTTTAGTTACGATTTATTTCGAAGCTGTCTATCTAAAACTCTTAAGATAAAAGTTTAAAATTGTCAAGGTCTTGCTAGATCTGTGTAAGGGTCAACCGCGAGTGGAAATACGTTTAAGTGAAAATAATTCATTCCTAAAAGGCGCCATTCAAAAGGAGAATATCAACGGGAAGTTGATTGACTGAATGTGGGGACCAAAAGTGCCACTAACAGGCGGTGCACAATGAGACAAAGACAAAGCGCGAACTGAAAGCACTCAGCCCAAGCTCCCCTCCCTTTTCCCCTTATGCTTCCTCCTCTCTCTACACCTTCTGAGAATTCCCATCGTCTCAGTCAATGAATGAAAAGCCCCAACGCAGCAGAGATTGATGACGCACTTGAAGCTGTGCCAGCTTCAGCTTCAGATTCAGCTTCAGATTCAAATACTTGACTCGATTGCATGTTAGCAGCACTTCTATGTTCGAGTATATATGTTCGCATGTTTTGTCTGACTAGTCAGATGGTCAGATGAACGAGAACGAGAGCGAGAGCTTGTTGAGTCGTCAGTTGATTAACCGCCCAGCTGAATGGCTTTTTCACAGACTTTGTCCTCCGCTTTGGTTGAGTTAACCAACATTTTGTTATTTTGACAGCGAATTTCCTCCCCAGCATGGCTTTAATGGTACTACCAGAATATGCAAAAAGTGCGTTCAAGTAAAAAATTTGCATATCCATGTAAAGTGGCTGAAATAAAAAAGGAAAATATCCGTTAAATCTACTGCAAGTGGCATCGACAACGTTTCGACTCTGTTGGCCATAAAAATGCCGCAATGACGTGCTACATTATTGTGGCAATTTTTCTGTGGCCTTGTATATACACATATATATGTATTTATCTTTGTGTGTGTAAGTGTGTGCGTGTGCTGTACGTGTAAACTGTACATTTTTACTTTCAATAAGTGTTATTAGTTCGCATTTACTTTGAGTCCTGCAAATTCCAATAATAAAAATTTTCAATTTGTTCAATTTACATTTTGTATCGTTATTTCAAATGTAAATTAAGTGAATGGAAATAATTGTGCGCTTTGGATACTTAAAAAGGGAATGTATAATATACTTTTTTAATATTCTAAATCGTTTTATTCACTATAAAAATCTCTTTTTTATTTCCCATAACAATCGTTTTTAAATTTTTACAAAATTTTATATAAAAGTAATATTTATTTCCGTTACTTAAAAAATAAGTAAAAGGGTATATTGTATTCGTTGAAATGTATGTAACCGGGAAAAGGAAGCATCTCCGACCCTATAAAGTACATATATTCTTGATCAGCATCAGTCGATATAGCCATGTCCGTCCGTCCGTCTGTCCGTCCGTCGGTGTGAGGGCCTAAATCTCAGAGACTTTAAGAGCTAGAGCAACCAAATTTGGCACACAGACTTCTAGAAGCCCCACGCAGGTCAAGTTTGTTTAAAATTTTTGCAACGCCCCTTTCCGCCTCTGCAAATTGCGAAAAACCACATGCACAGTTTTTAAGATATTAGGATTTTTTTGTTAATTAACGTTAACAACTACAGTCGAACTTCCCTAACTCGAACTTCCCTAACTCGAATTTTCTCTAACTCGAACAAAATCGAGTGGCAATAGCGTTTACTAAGCAAATTTCATACAAATCTGCTTCCCTAACTCGAACTTCCATAAGTCGAATTTCTCCGTAGCTCGAACAAAAATATTGGCCCGTACTTCCGTAAGTCGAATTTTTCGGGAAAATCTCCAATAAAGTTTGAATTTTTTTTCGTTTCTGTTATATGTATGCTTTTGTTACCGGCTCGTTTGGATATGTAATATTGATGTTCATTAACATATGGGCTAATACTGAGTTGCGGACGTTACATTTGCACGCAAATTTTCATGTTTAAACTGATACAGCTCGCGTTCAGATTGGTGAATTTTAATGAAATTTTCTGGAAAATGCATTTTATTGGGAGTACTCTTAAACCTAATTTAAAATAAAAGCCTTACTGCTTTAAAAAAAAAATAAGGCTTGCTAAAAGTTCCGTTGCGGCCGTTACACAGAATGGAAGTCGATTTGAGGTTTTGCACATATATTAGCGAATTTTGCATAATAAACAAAAAATATCCAAATACAAAAAATTAAGTGGAATATATGACCATATCAATCCAGCATCAAAAATAAAGATAAGTAGTCTCGATAATTAAAAATCTTAGTTTTTGTCTGTTGCGGACGTTACACTTTTTACACACAACCTTTTTATTAAATTATTAATATATATTTAATATCTTTTCGATACAGTTTTTATCTTAAATTAAATAAAATGAAAAAAAATTTAAGATGGGCTAGGCGCAAAACACTTAAACGACCGTTTCACCAATTTTTTTGGCCATTGAAAATTCCCTTTTTTTTTACAAGAATTATTGAAATTAAGAGGCAAAAAGAGGAATTAATTGATTAGGCTCGGCCATGAACAACCAAACCACCGTAAAACCTTTTTGATTTTGTAATTTGAAGCCTAAAAATGTATTCTACTATAATAAAACACAACTATAATTAAAAAACATGCAGTTTTGTGACAACTTTAAGTTTTTGCCCTTGGTTTAAAAATTTTCGGATTAGCCCATATGGTGATGTAATATGATAAAATATTGCATCAACAATTATTTAGGCTTGTGAAATTGCTATAGGAAAGATGTTCGAAATGTACTTATTTGTCAGCGCATCAGTGTACTAAAATGTTTAAAAATGTTTAAGGAAATATTCCAACTTATTAGTAGTTAAGGAACTTGAAAGTAGACCAAATAAATTAAAGTTGCTGAAAAATGTGGTATCTCAGCAAAAACATTTTTCATTATATTATATTAAAAAATGAAATATTAATTATAATGACATTTGAATCGAGAACTTCTTCTGGATACAGCAAAAGAACGAAGAAACCAATTTTTGAGAATAATAACAGGCCTTGAACAAACTAAAATCCTTTTTTGTTGAAAATAGCAAGAAAAATTTGCAATTTGAAATGTATTTATGATTGAATGCATTTGTAGTTTCTTTTAAAAAACTAAAAAAAAAAAATTCCCTAATTCGAAGTCTCCCTAACTCGAACTTTTTTCTTGGATAATGGTGATTCGAGTTAGGGAAGTTCGACTGTATTATTACCTATCATCCTAATTAATCGTAAAAGGGTCGGACAAATAGAAAGGTGGTAATGGCTGATTAAAGTTTTTAATCAATATAACTGCCTAAGAGTATGCAATAAAAATATTGTATAGATATTTATTTATCTAATTTTCCATAAAAATATTTTCTAAAAAAGCTTCTAACTATTTTTAAGTTTTCATAAATTCTATATTAAAGTCGTATTTCTAACAATTTCTCTTCTTTCTCTAATCAAAAATATCCCTTTTTTTAGTTTGCATAAGTTTTTCACAATAAAAAGTTAAAAATTCTCAGTTCTTTGTCTTCCACAGAGTCATTTGTCAGTTTGCCAGCTTTAGGGGGCTCAAACTGTTTATTTGTATCGAAACTTTTTTGCACTCTCTCTTTCCTATGGCTATCAATCAGCACAATCTGCAAATAACAAAAGTTTTTCCCGCCAGCAACAACTTTGACAGAGCAACTTTGAAGTGAAGTAAAATGTTGGGCTTGCCAAAGAAATTTCCTTTAAATGTTTGGCTTAAGCAACATGAGGCACTCGAGGCAGCTGTCATATTTACATTTTTGTGGCCCTTTCAAGTTAACATGTATTTGATTCTGACAATACTTTTGGGTAGATACTAAATTCATGCTCTGTCGATATTGGAACGGCATTTCATTTTGATGTGTCGGATTTTTTGTCTTGTGAAAATACTTGGAAATTATTTAAAGGTTGGATTTTGTATGCTGTGAATTATAAATGATATTTATTCAAAAATAGACATTTTCAATTTAAAAGCTGTTTTTCAGAGGAGAATGAAATAAGCATAAAAAGTCAACCTTAAGATTCAGCTTTGGGCTTAACCTGCTGACTGACTGCATGCTAACCAATTTCTAAAAAAGATATAAACCAATTACTTATATTCTCTAAAGAGCTCCGAAAGCATTTTCCAGGAAATACGAAAGCACGTCATAGATTAGAGTATAAGTATATATAAGCACACTACATAAAAAATGTGGTTTTAAGGGTGACAAAGTATTTGCAGATACCCTTACAAAAGTCTTAGTTTCAAAAAAATATATAAATAAAACATAAATATACTTCGATTTTATTTTAAACAAATATAAATCAATTTATTAATTTTTCTAGATTGATATACTCTCATAATGTTCGATATACTTTTATTATTATTTTTAGCCATAACATTTAAATCAAAAATAAAACTTTAAAGAAGTATTAGATATGAAATTTTATTTCAAACAAACAAAATAAACTATTAATATGTAGAATCACTTAACTTTTTATCACTTTTATAATGCTCAAAAATATAGAAATAATTTACAAATGACTATTTTACTGTAAAGAGAAACTTTCAATTTGTGTTACATATTATGTAAGAGAATTTTAGTATTTCCTGTTAGGGTATTATGCGAGCTTTTGGCCAGCATACGTAATAAATTGCACTAGTATATAAGCACACACATTACTCTAGATTATAACCCAATTTCAGCTTGTGCATCACTTTAGGAGCACCACAACTAAAACCCAAACCATACATTTCATTCCCTTTGCAGTCAAAGGACCACGAGGATATGCAAAGCAATCTAAAAGCCAATGGGAAGCCGAAGCTGCTGCAGCAACTAGTACAACTCTATGGAATGTGCCTAGTCTTGGCTCCAATTAAAAAGCATTTCGCGTCGAGTTTATGCCGAGTGGAAATAAAATTCTAAAAAGTAATATAATATACAACTTTCCTATTTAATTAAACTCACAACTCTGGGATCGAAACTGAAGTTGTTTATATTTATAACTGGGATACCCAAAGAGATCTTGTTTTGATAGTCGCATTTATGGTGACCTTATAGTGCTAAAAGGCTAACGGAAATCGTTTTGGGCATGCCGCTGCTGTTAACACGACTGTTGCATGCAACATGGATGGCGAAAATCGGATTATATTAAACGTAGGCGGTATAAGGTGAGTACAATATTGTTTGATTTATATACAGCAATAAAACCTATCAGAAGCAATATAAATTTCGTTTTCCTTTGGTTATAAAATTTTTATAAAAGAGTTTAATTTATTGCTCTCAAGTTGGTTTCAAAACTTTCAATACAATCTTCGGAGAAATATTGATATGGTACTATGTCTTAATAAACATATATTTGGAATATATAAATCTATATAAATAATGCCCATGTCTATTTAAATAGACGCCATAAAAAACCGATGCTATTTCTTTACAAGCACAGTTTACTAAAGACAGATTAAATCTATACTTTAAAAGGGAAATTTCCTTCGTATTTCTTGGATGAAGTACTCGAATAAATGCATGATTCTTTCAACGGAAGTTTCTTACATGTTGGTGATGTGTTTGTCTATTATAAATACATGTGATACATATTATATTCATAAATTGACTTTTCTGAGAATTTATGTTTCGCAATGTAATTTAATTTTAGCCAATAAAAATACCAGTCAACAGAACATCAATTTGTCCTGACACATAATCATACTCTCACCTCCTTTTTTTGCAGTTAAAATTTCAGTATAATCTCTCAAAAAGTTGCAGTTGAATTTTAAAAAGCCATAACCAAGCAAACAAATATGGAGAAAATGCCATAATGTGTAAGCAAATACAGTCGAACTTCCATTGTCCAAGAAAAAAGTGCGAGTTAGGGAGCCTTTGAGTTAGGGAATTTTTTTTTTTAGTTTTTTAAAAGAAACTACAAATGCATTCAATCATAAATACATTTCAAATTGCAATTTTTTCTTGCTATTTTCAACAAAAAAGGATTCCAGTTTGATCAAGACCTGTCGATACTCTCAAAATTTGGTTTCTTCGTTCATTTGCTATATCCAGAAGAAGTTCTCGATTCAAATGTCATCATAATTAATATTTAATTTTTTAATATAATGAAAAATGTTTTTGCTGAGATACCACATTTTTCAGCAACTTTAATTTATTTGGTCTACTTTCAAATTCCTTAACTAATAATAAGTTTGAATATTTCCTTAAACATTTTTAAACATTTTAGTACACTGATGCGCTGACAAAGAAATACATTTCGAACATCTTTCTTATAGCAATTTCACAAGCCTAAATAATTGTTGATGCAATATTCTATCATATTACATCACCATATGTTAATGTACATCAATATTACATATCCAAACGAGCCGGTAACAAAAGCATAAAACAGAAACGAAAAAAAAATTTAAACTTTATTGGAGATTTTCCCGAAAAATTCGACTTACGGAAGTACGGGCCAATATTTTTGTTCGAGCTACGGAGAAATTCGACTTATGGAAGTTCGAGTTAGGGAAGCAGAATTGTATGAAATTTGCTCAGTAAACGCTATTGCCACTCGATTTTGTTCGAGTTAGAGAAAATTCGAGTTAGGGAAGTTCGAGTTAGGGAAGTTCGACTGTATATAAATATTATTTAAATGAATTCAAACACATTTTGAACAACATAAATCAAGTTAATAAAAGAGATACCTTAGTACATATTCTGGCTTACCGCAGTGGAAAATTAACTACATTGTTTTGCATGTATTTGCATTTTTTGTTTCCAGTTGAGAGAATGTTATAAAGTGATGCTATTCGCAATGCTGACCGCAAATCGAAAAAGTAAAGGCCAGGCTAAAAGCAAAATGCAAAGCCCATGGTAAATCATTTAAAAAATTTGACATATTTTATGGCTATGGAAAATGCAGAATATATAAACTATATATAAAATACAAGTACTGCGGCATTCAAAGGGCGCAAGAGCTGTTAACTGGACTAGGCTTTACAGAGAAATGCTTCGAAAAAGTTACCTATAAAAATAAAAATAAAAATAAGTAAAGTCTATATATATCTGCGGTATTGACTTAAACATTGAAATCGCCTCACGTGGCTTTAGTCGCTTTAGTTCAAGTGGAGCACGGTGGGAATCTTGGTACTGAGTTCTTGCTCTTGAGGGTTGGGGTAAGTGCTGCAATATGTATATGTCACGCCACTACAATGTTTGTTTAAGCATTGTGCACAACTACTGTACGTCTGTGGGACTGCACAGTGGGTCTGTCTGTGTGTAGACGGAATGAGTCTACGTGTCTGGAAGTTTCGGCCTCTGTGCACGGGAGAAGCGGGAGCAGGCGAACCACATGCTTTGTAGCATACTTATACGGGTCAGAGCTGCGCGACTCTTTGCTTTTACTGCATGGCATCATGCTGTCACATCGCAGATGTTTCTAGCTCAAACACACACACACACATGCCCATGCACATATTCTTCTTCACACAGTATTCTAGTTACATGGCACAACCAGATCTTTTGTGTGTGTGTATGTGTATACATGTGTCGCTAAAAGTTGTTTGCCATTTGTTAAAGTTTCACATTGAATACAAGTTTTCGCTTTAACCTTACCAACGGCATCGAAAATTGTTTCCATTACATTTATACCCTGGTATAAGTTGATTTTTTTCTTAAATCCGTTGTTAATTGTTTAAGCCGCTTTTTATCGTACACAGAAGAAAATCCAGGATATTTAACCCAAATTCAATCCGAAACTATGTCAGAAGTGGGGTAATCTCGGATTTTCTTAAACCAAGTATCCCGAACTCAATCCAGAAATTCTTAAACTCAGGCTAAAAATTCAATCCCAAATGCACTTAAATTATTTTAATGTAATGGAGCTGTATGTAGTTGACTGATCGCCTCTCTGGCGACACTAGCCAAAACATAACGGAAAGAGCTCTGGGACCTGAAAGAACTATGACATTTCTGATTTAAAACGTTGAGGGTATCCAATCTTCGAGACTGTGAGATAACTGCGATTTCTTGTTGCGTTACAAACTTTCACTTAATCATCATACAAAAAATAATTCTCATTTTTGTCATACTCATTGTATCTGTCTGTAAGTCTGTGTGAGAATGCGTGATTCTTATCATTGTGATTACGTGATGCTCTCTTTGTCATAAAAAGCACTGTGAATGAGGAGGCGCGAGGATAAGGGGATGCCGTACATGACGGGCGCTCCATTGCTTCGCTCATCAGTGCAGACAATTGCGCTCTGATTGTATCTGTGGTATAAAGCAACACAAATACTTGTACACACACATATACCTACACACTCCCCCACACACACACACATACTCATACAGGCAATAAAGTTTTTGCTGTGGTTGCTTTCCACACAAATACATTATACTTAGTGCCGATGCTTACCGTTTGTTGTTGTTGTTGTTGTGAATTTTGTTTCATTCGTTGTCATTTTTTTTACTTTCTCTGGACTCTTCTTTCGTCGCTGCTCGCTGTATTGCCTTTGCCATTGCCTTTGAATCTTTGCTATTGTGTGCGAATTAAACGAAATGGCTAATGAAAAGTTTAACAGTCAATAAATAAAAGAGGGAGCCTCAAAGAGCACAAAGTGGGTTTGCACAAAGTTGTCCATTGGGTGGGTTAGACGGTGGTGTGTGTGGATGTGATCTAAACTGTTGACTTTGTTAAACATACAGTTCGGTTTCAATTTAAAGTCAACTCACCGCAAATTTCAAACCATTGATATTTAACTTTTTGTACTTTTTTGATTCAATAGCCCTTTTCATAAAAAGCAGCTTTATTCGTTAATAACTAAAAATTAATTATTCACAAAATGTTATTTAAATTTACAGTGAAGTGCATTTTATTTAAAATAAATTTAATTGCATTTACGTTCACATTTTATCCAATGCTTTTATACATAATTTACCATTCATTTTATTCAAATTAAAAATTGTAATTTAAGCATCAGTATTATGAATATCAGTTGATGAAATGCAATTGAGTTTGAAAACCAACACCAGAACTTGAAGCCTTACAGTTAAATACAACGTTTATGTTTTTAAATTTGACCATTATTTAATAAATGTTAATTTGCAACTTGTGTAAATATTTATATGTTAATTGGTTTATTGGATTATTTCTTAACTAAATTAAATTTTTTATGAATGTAAGCAGTTTTAAATATCTTAAGCCACAAACTAACTAACATTGTTCACCAACTCCATTCAACATTTTCAATTGAAAAAAAAAATAATCTGTTGACAAGGATCCTGCGGCAGACAGTGTCGCAACAAAAAAAAAACACACACACAGAAAAGAATTGCAAGAATTCGTGACATTTTGAGCGCTGAAGCAGCCGCTTAAAGCCAAGTGTCGGAAACAATAGCAAAAGGCGAAGCTCCAAACACAAAGACAGCTCAAAACCATCAACAAAGCAGGCGCGCATGACTTACATAAGGAGCTACAACAACAACAACAACAACAGCAACAACAATTACTTAAAGCAACACTGAAAACCGCAGGCAACAAGGAGCATCATTTAAAATCAACAGCTGTGCATTTTATTCGCCGAAATGTAACAATAGAAAATAACGAAATGAATATTTCAAACAATGATTGACTCCATTTTACCCTGTAATCCACAGAACTGCTTACAAAAAACTTTCTTAACTCTATTAATTAATTCTATTACTTTGTATGACAGTCGCCAAAATTCGATCATTCGACATTTTACATTTGCTTTACTCTACTGCTTATAATTGAGCGTCTATTTTTATCGAGATATGTTCGATTCCACGTATTTGCTACGTAAAGTTTCTCATAATGTTCGTTTACATAGTATATAACAAATATTTTTTTTTTTTTTTTTTTTTTGTGTGAAAGCAACTTAATTTTCCACACATCGTTGCTTAACACTAAACCAATTATTCTGATAAATAATTGGGACATTAATTGCTTACGACATGGTGTTGAAAATTTCATAAGGTTTAATTAAACCTGATATGAGGTCACAGAAAATTATTTGTGTTCTATCTATCCTATTTATCTACTCTCTAAGGAATAGGGTATAACAATAAGAGAGAAAAAAACCAAAGGAGACCAGTAAAGTACGAGCAAATATGAGTAATAAATAACTTGGGGCTTCTTTAATGTTTTATATTTGCTTTCTGGTGCTTTATTGTGGTTTCCTGTTTTTATTTTTATTCCTTTAAATGCCTATACTGGCCTCTTGGTATCGTTGTCAAAGTGTTGCTTACGCTTCATTAACTTCTTGAGATTTAATATATTTTCGTGCCGAATTTCCGTTACGTTCTTTGTCGGCCTGTTGTCACTCTATCAGAAGTTCTTTAAACACCAGTGGTTAACCGCTTCGCTAAATGAGGGGAAAGGTCCTGTCATGATTTGTGGTGAAAATCGGAAAACAATTTGGCCGGAAAACGCGGAAAAGGGCTATAAAACAAATAAAGACCTAGAATATAATCAGACAAACTCTTTGGGCGTCGAACTGTGATATTGTGTGTGACACATTGTGTGCAGCCTAAAAAATGTGAAACTTGACATTCTTTGGTATTTGGTACATGTTGACTTGTATGTGTATCATCAAAGGATTCAGGTTCTTTGATATATTTAAGTAGATGACTTTGCTGACTTATTGAGATTTTTTTTCATATCTACCAATGGGAGAATTTGAGACTGACATTAAAAAATGTGTGAATATCTAAAGTCTTGAATTTTTTTAAATACTTAAAGTTAAAGTAACTTTTCTTAAAAGACATTTGACCTCTCGGCATTAACAATTTAATGTTTAGTTTAGTATCCCAGCTACTTATATTTTAATTTATAAATTAAAATTTTTTTATTTAATATTGCGAATACATTTTCTTTTTAAAATGAAATCTTTATATTTGACAAATTAAGTCTCCATTTAGTTTTAATTATATGATATAATCATCTTTTATTTTTAATTGCAAAATGTTATTATACGCATTAAAAAAAAAAATTGCCACAAAATAATCGTATATTTTCTATCATATGTATTCATATAATATTTATATGTTTAAGGATTATAATAGTTCCAAATCAGAAAAGAACTATTTATTTTAAAATCTTTTATTATCTTTTTTACAACGGATATGATGAATATTTGAAAACCCGTTAGTGCCAAGCAATATTGCAAGTGAAATCCAAAATTCTTTAAATTCTTATTTTTGGAATTCGTAAATGGGCTATAGGGGGTTGTGTTAGTGGACTAGCATTGAGGGAGGGGACTCTGAAAAAGTTACTTGCCTGGCAGCTTCCGTTATACTTTGGGTTAACAGGAGCATTGTTGTTGCTGATGTTTTTTGTAGATTGCTTGCGGGCGCAGCAGTTTTGTAGTCCGTGTTTATTTGCGAGGCATTTTTTGTAACGCACAAAGGCAAACAAAAGGATACACAGCCACAAAATCATGTTGTAAGCCTTGTCAGCTGGCGCACACATGTCTCCAGCCATCGTCCTTGTGCACGAGTTGTCCTCATTCCCCCCTTTTACTTCCCCATTTCCCCTCCCCTCACCGTTCCCCCTTTTACTTCTAGTGGTGTGTGTTTACGCTTGTGCGTGTGTTATTTTAACAGCAATTTTAATGAAGCGCAAAACCGTTGAAATACAATTTGTAAAGCAAGGCTAAACTCAGCGGTTCCAACAGAAAAATATAGCAACAACAACAACAACAAAAGGCACACAAAATTTCTACTTAGAAGTCGGCTGAATGAAGGGGTTTCACTTTTAACCATATCCCGCTGCCAACAGCAAATAAAAATGGCACACAAACGCACTTTTGGCCGTTGTAGTCGTATTTTGGCTCATCTTTTGTTCGCGCTTTTTGTGCGAGTTAATTAAAAAGGGTTTTCGGAATGCCCCAGCTCCCTTTCAGGGACCCTTTCTGTAATTCATTGCGGGAACTCCCAAGACCAAAGCAACCAGAAATGTACTTATATATGTAGGTTCCTTCAGTCTTCTAATGCTTTAACAGAAAGCTAACGACGACTGTCGACTTGACAAGCGCTGGGAATGTTCTTAAAATTTGATTATATGTTGGAGAAGTACTAATGAAGTTACAGCATCCATAAATTGACTCTTAATTCAAATAAATTACAATTACAAATAATGTTGTGCTTAATTAGAGTGAAATGGATTTGAAGTGGAAATGACTTCCCAAATAAATTCTAATTGCCCGAAGCAGCACACAAAATAAAAAACGACAAATTTTATAACAAGAAGCAAAAATATTCATTTGATGTTTATCTTGAATTAAAATAAAATTAAAGTCGCATAAAATCAAGCACTTACTTTTCATATATTAAATAACTTTCATGACATTTATAACATTATTAATTTAATGCACATTAAAAACTATAATTATTTATTTGGGTACAACTATTTCGGTACATAATTAAATATTATTTAAATGTAGTACCTTAAAAATATATTCTTGAACTCACACATAAAATACATTCTTCGATGACTTGACCAATGGCATTGATTGATAAACTTAAATATGCTTTTAGGAAAATTGGATTGCAATAGATTTATATGTACATAAGTAAATACTAAGTAAATATATGCAAATCTTTTTTGTTTTAACTATGATAAATAACCTAGATATAACCTAAAAATAAACCAGAGAATCTTAAAAATAAATTAGTTAAAGTGCAATAATGATATTACTTCCACAGGATCTTATGGAATATCGTAATAATGCAATAGTTAAGAGTGCTCTTGTCTCAAAGAAAAATGCTCGACTACGAAATACTCTGCAGCACTCACAAATATTAAAATAAAACTCTATGTTCAGAGTTAGATAAGCTTATACTGAGGAGGTCTACAAAATAAAAGATTATTGTCTATTTAGTTCGTTCTAAAAATATTTGCAAAATTCAATATAAGTAAAATGAATTGCCTTTTTAAAATTGAGCCGTTGTTCGTTTTTTAGTTTCTTTTATATTAAATACTTAAAAAGTGAAATTACTGACTTAACACTTGTGTTGGTATTTACCATTATTTATATGCATTTTGCCAAGCTACACACGCAAAAATAAAAGCCAAAAGAAAATTCAGATTTGAATTATTTAATTTCTTTATTCCTGTTGGGGGATTTGGTTTGGAACTTGATGCGGGTTCTATTTAAGGTCTCATAGATTTTAGTCAATGGAAGTCTTCGGTAAATGCACTTTATTATATTAACTCTTAACTTTAAAATTTAAAGGATGCAAATTTATGGATTCATAAGCTCCATTATCATCATTCACGCCGTTCGCCGTCAAGTTTATTACCTGTTGTCAGCTTTGTCGCCAACGTTGTCGTCGTGTTTCTCATATTGCTAAGTGTCTGAAATTCAAAAGATGGGTAATGCTTATAGTGGTAGTATAGAGTAGAGTCATGTAGTCGGTGCCGAGATTGCCGCTACTGTTGCATGCCTCTTTGTTTGTTTGCCTTGTTTGCTTTGTGTTTGTATTGTGTTGTGTTGTATTGGATTGTGTGTATATGAGTATATGTGTGTGTGTGTGTTGTTTGCTATTTTCCGAGTCTAGTGCTGCGCGGTTGCCTATGCAAATATTTGCAACTGTTAATAGCCAAGAGCGCTGTGATGCCGACTCATCAGCAGGCTGACGTCTAGCCTCGTGCCCTTCGGCAACGCCCCAGTAGAAAGGCATTGCCCCCATCCCCCATATTCACTTCAACTCACACACACACATTCGCACACTTTTACACGCACTCTTCACTTTCGCTCTGTTCACATTTCCGTATCCGCATTCGCGTCGCGCACATCTGCCAAATGGCGCATGCATTTGCGACATGTGTAAACAAAAACAACAACAAAAACAACAGCAATAACAACAGCAACAACTACAACAATTACAATAACAACTGCAACTACAACTACAACTACAACTACAACTACAACTACAACTACAACTACAACTACAACTACAACTACAACTACAACTACAACTACAAAGGCTGAGCGTCAACACAAACTCGAAGGATGCATTGCTGCATTTTGCGCTTACATCTCACAGCAGCATCAAATCCAACGTCATCTTTTCCTCTGTTTTCACTTGTATCTAGTGGTAAATAGAAGCACAGCTGAATACACTATCACTTTTAAAGGCCACAAAATCCTACACTTTTGACAAGTCCATTTACAATCTCACTTTGAAATTGATGTACACACAGATATTAAACCAAAATCATAAAATGTCTTCTGATTAATTGTGAGGGTATATAATCTTCGCCTTGCCGAAACTGTCCGGATCATTTTTTTATTTGCTGACGGACAAATCATCTCCATGTACGTATGTCGGAATTCATGTCGCTTTCGTGCTAAAAGAATGTTAAGCCTCAAATCTTAATAAGCACCAGTGAATGCTTATTTTTTTATGCTTTTAAATTTTCAAAAATTTCTAAAAAGCCAAGCAAAAAATTTAATTTGACAGAGAAAATAAAATGATATAAGATATAAAGTGAATTAATGTCAATGTCTTCACAATTTCTTAATCACAACTAAGCCATTTCTGAATAAAATAAAAATTTGATCATTGAAAAGCCATTGATACGTTATAAAATTAAAAGCGAGATGATTTTTTTTGGTATTATTTGTTTTTAAAATATAATATTCATATTATATATTAAAAAAAAAGAATCAAATTGGTTTAATTAAGAACCATGAATGTTAACTATCAAAGCAAATTTTCCTCTTCGAAATTTCCACTCAACTACACAAATTTCTGTCAATCATTGATTTTATCCTAAGAGCTAATTGATTATTGCGTATAAATACGCCTGGCGCGTCTCGTTCCATTTTATGCCTTGTTCCATTTTATGCCTGATTTTACTAATTTTAGAACTGGTGCAAATTTTCTATCTGCGCCATGAAATGACGCATTGGCTGTAAAAGTGTTGGAGCAGTTTAGCTGCGGTCATAAGCGGATGTTGTCTGTGTGAGGACACTGACGGCAGGCACTGTATGGCCTCAATGCTGACTGCATTGATAGGCGCATAATATTGGGTTAAGTGCTGATGCACTTGTGTCTGTATGTGAGAATGTACACACCCACACACACATATTTGCCTTGTGTATGTGCAAAAAATTAAATTCTGCCTTAATGCACACTTAAAAGCGCGTTTCTGTGGTAATTTTAGGGGCAACCAAATACCGCAAGAGTCTATAAAAAATTAGCACATTGCCAGATTACAATTATCTGCTTAAAGAAACTTTCACATTGTTTATTTACAATAGATTTTTTTTTAATACTTTAATTTTATTTATTCCCTTTTATATTATACTTTTACTTTTTTACTTTTTTTGCTAGCTTAAATCTCTTTTCAATTTTAAATAATAGTAAAGCATACTTTTAGGCTTGCATTGAATTAAATAAAGCACCACAAAGCAACTACTAAAAGTATGCATTACATTTTTGTCAATTAAATTTTTTATACATTTTTCATTGTTATAAATTGTGAACATTAAATTATAATTAACAACAATTGAGAAACAGTGTTTCTCTTTCCACTCGAATAAGTTAATAACTAAAGCCGAGTATTATGTATGTTTTTCATGCGTCTCAAATAAAGAGAGAATTAAGATGTTTGCCCGACTTAAGATGTCAGAATTGACGTCGCGACGAGGAAAATGCCTTGATCCTGCTTTCCCTCGTACTTGGACTCTTAATCCCCGTGGGTATATCCTGCGGCTGCCTGTGCCTTTGTTAACAGCCCAATCCTGTGCTATCGCTGCGTTCTCTTTGTATTTGCCTTTCGCTTATCTGCAGCTTGTCCCTTGCCATTTTCCAGTTAATGATCAAAGTGATGATGTTGCCCCTTTTTCTTTTGCTCTCTCTCTCTTCGCCTAGTCAGGTGGACTCACAGTTCGTTTATATGCTAGGTGTTCGCCACTCGCTCATTTAGACCTTTTGGCAGGGCCATAACAACGTAATCGACTGTGTACAATGCGATAAAGTCGAATTGCTGGCACTTAATGCCACGGCGAAGGCAGATTCCAAAAAAATGTGCCTGCAAATTGGCCAACTTTGCGCTTTTTTGGTCCGGCACGTCCTTTGGCTGTCCTTGTAGCCACTTTCTTTGCCTTCCCCGCGCCACCTAATGAAGTGCCAAATCCTAAGTTATAGTTGCGTCCCATAGGCATCATAATTGTAATTGGTTGGACCTATAGTACGATGCATGCTCATGGATCCGATGCCGAGAAACGCGTAATTAAATGGGCGCAATATATGAAAATAGTTGCCATTACACCGTTTATTACAACTAACCGGTTTTGGATGGGGCAAAAGGTAGTCTAAAATTGTAGAAATTTATATATATAGTGGTGAGTCTTATTAATAACTATGACCAAATATTTTTATATCTCTTCTAAAATCGATTTTATCTAAGTTTTTTTTTTTTATTTTTATGTTTTCTATATTAGCTTGAATCCTGTTCTTTAAGAGAATCAAAAGACTCTTTACGGAAATGTTCAGTCAAAGAACAATCGAATATCCAAACTCTATGTATACAACGGTGGCCAAAAGTATTTTGGCACCCTTTAAAGTTGGCTCTAGCCAAATTTTGAACTTACTTCATGTAATGTTTGGTATCAATGGAAAGGTCTTTTGAATTCCTTTCGAATGATGCATTACTTTTCTTAACCCATTGGGTACCCATTGAAATTTTTGAATACTTGTAAAAGTCAAGGCACTTTTTCCTCATTTTCATGCAAAAAGTGCCTTTTTCGCCATTTTCAAAAAATTATAAAAAATACTAGCAAAGAGATATTTGAAAAAAATTTTTAAAAATCGAGGAAAAAAGTTGAAAAAGTGGACGTTTACAAATATTCAAAAATTTCAATGGGTACCTAATGGGTTAAGGAAAACATTGCATCATTCAAAAGACCTTTCCATTGATACCAAATATTACATGAAGTAAGCTCAAAATTTGGCTAGAACTAACTTTAAAGGGTGCCAAAATACTTTTGGCCACCGCTGTATATATATTTCAAATTGATTTAAAAAATAATATGTATGATTAGCTGTCTAAGGATAATAATTTTTTGATTTTGTCTACTTGAAGAATATCCTAATTCTTGATATAATATAATAATATCTCTTATTAGTAATAAGTTATTACTACTTTACTGAATATATCACAAGTCCACAGAACTATTGCTTTCAAAGCATTTCCTTCTCAGTCTTTTAATTTGTATAATTAAGCAAAATGCAATATGTCTTCTTTAATAAAATAGAGTATATAATATAATCATTCTTAAACAGCATTACTTTCTTTCTGACCCATAAAAAAGTTCTAACATTATGGTATTTTATTAACATCCATTTGTCCAGAGTGCACTGTGTCCCCTTGTTCGTCCATCCGTCCGTCCGGATTAGAAACATTTAGTGCGCATTAAGCAGTGTTTTTTCTGCAAAATGATTTTCAATTATGTTTTGTGCTGTTGTCCTCTGACTGGAACGAGAGAGAATCCGCAACGAACACTCCGGTCTACCTGTACCTGTGCACTCGGCTCATTGCGCACGGCTGCGCTTTTGGCAGCACCCAGGCCACATTTCTCCCATCTCTTTCCTCCGCCATCGTCCCTCTCAACGTAACTCGCCTCGAAGTGGCTGAAAATCATTTATAATTTTTGTAGTATTCATTGTGGCAATTTTTAGTTTTTTGTTGATAGTGTTTTATATCTGAATATGCATGAAATTGGCATTGTACAAAATCAATTTAAAATGCTGCCGGTAAAAGCAATTTCGTATACGCCATGTGGGTTTGGCATTTGGTGGGTCGCTTGGTGGTTGGGTGGGAAAAAAGCGGGTTATTGAAATATATTGCATTTGCATTTGCCAGGGTATTAAAACTTGCGAATGCTCAAATGCCATAAAAACAACTGGAGTGGAATAAAAACACGTAAGCATTCGATAAGGATTGACTAATAGATACCCTGCACGACAAGGATTACTAACATCAAGTTTAAATTAACTTTTTATTTATTACATTGTTATTGAAATATATTGCATTTGCATTTGCCAGGGTATTAAAACTTGCGAATGCTCAAATGCCATAAAAACAACTGGACTGGAATAAAAACACGTAAGCATGCGACAAGGATTGACTTATAGATACCCTGCACGAATTAAATTATCAGCTCTATCTTAATTACAATTTATTAAGAATACATTGTTGAGTTTAACCTGATCAATTAAAGCTATTAAATCATGATACCTTAGTTAGACCTCGTATTGATTACAGGGTATACAATATATTGAATTAAGGAACGAATTAAATATAACAGCAACTTTATCGCTCGAACAATTTTTATAGCCACACATGAGGATAAAATTTAAAACATTTCTTAAATAAAATTACACATTTGCCCGAATATTGAAATAGCGGCTCAAAGTTTCTTTAAGTCTCTGGGCTCTCCAATTATTAGCTTTGTTACAAAGAAAATCACTTAGCATAGTGGCAACTTACACCCAGGCACCTTGCAAACTTGCTTGATAAATAAATCAAATATGTAATCCCAAAGGCACTTTCAAATAAATTGTATTTACTGCAAGGAGTCGAGGCCAGTAAAATACAATTTACAATTTACTGCCAATGCGAAAAAGGCAAAGACAAATTTTAAATAAATTGCAAACAAATGCTCTTATTCAATTTCATAACAACAACAGCAACATGAAATGGAATATATTCAAATACGAGTAAAATAAAATAAGCTGCAAGTTTGCAGTGACCGCAAAGCACTTGACACGCTCAGCTGCCGTCCAATATAATGCAAAAACTTTTGCAACGACTATATATATTTTTTATATATACATGTATGTATTGTACATATTTCTCTATAGATGCAAACGATGCTTTTCTCCTGTTGTGGTTTTTCCATCAGCCGAGTTCACATATCAATATGTATGCGGTGTTGTGTGTGTTGCTACCTAAAGAATGATGCTTAGTATAAACAAAGCAAAAGTTCACAAAGAAGGAATTGACAATAAATGCTAATACCTGTTGTAAGCTATTTATACCCTGTATTAAAATTGAAATCAGGGACTATGCATTTTAGAAAGTTTCAATTTTAATCTCAATCGATTAACTTTCTAAAAAAATTAAAATCTGTAAATAATGATTACGTGCGATTTGAATTGGTTTCGGTCAAATGTGATTTTTTTTAAATCTTTTAAAATCATGGCGAAAATGCCAACATTCTATTGAAAGAATAACATTGGTGTTATTCTTTTTCTTGCAAGTGTATTCTAAGTTATTGATTGTTTGATTAAAATAAAAAAAATCATTATTTACGATCGCTGCTATTTAATTTTTACAATATATGTAATATATTTTACAATATTTCGATACCTCTTCAATCATTTTCCAACAGGGTATTTTCCATTCTAAAACTTGATTTTATATTGGTGTTAATTGCTTGTTTGTCTGCTCAGGCAACAATACCAAAAGAAAATCAAATGAATAATGATAGAATCTAGAATACCATTGAATAAATTAGTTTTCTTAGGGTAAAAGCAATCATACAGTAACAGTATATTCCACAGTTTTAAAACTGACAAACATTATTTTAAAATAAATGGCCTTCTTGCATATTTTTAAAAACAATTGTATTTTAATCAGTTTTTACTTATGATAAATCAAATGGAAAATACAGAGCAAATGTCACTCCCGAGTAATTGTCCGCGTAATCTTAGCAAGAAGTTGGATTTCAATTTGTCTCATCCAAATAGAAGCAACTTCCAATGGGTGAAGGCTATTTAGGAGTTCTTCTGTGGCACCTTAACGATGACGCTCTTGACCTCCGTGTAGTTGGAGAGCGCGTATTCGCCATTCTCGCGTCCATGGCCGGACATCTTGTAGCCACCGAATGGAGCCTGGGCAGCCAAAGCGTTATAGGTGTTAACCCAAACAGTGCCGGCGCGAAGACCATTGACCAGGTAGTTGGCCTTGTCGAGATCCTTGGTAAAGATGCCGGCAGCCAGGCCGTAGTCGGAGTTGTTGGCACGCTCGATGACCTCGTCGAGTTTCTTGAAACGAATCAGCTGCTGAACGGGACCGAAAATCTCTTCGCGAGCGATGGTCATGTTGTCCTGGACATCAGCGAAGACCGTGGGCTCAACGAAGTAACCGGGCAGACCCTCGGGACGCTTGCCACCGGCGACAATCTTGGCGCCCTGATCCTGACCAGTCTTGATGAGGCCCAGAATCTTTTCCATCTGCTCCTGGTTGACCTGGGGGCCCTGCTCGGTGGTCAGCTCGAAGGGATTGCCGACGGCACGCTTCTTTGCACGCTCCGCACTGCGCTCGACAAACTCATCGTAGATCTTGTCCTCCACAAAGGTGCGTGAGCCGGCACAGCAGCATTGACCCATGTTGAAGAAGAGACCAAAATGTGCCGTCTCCACGGCATAATTCATGTCGGCATCAGCCAGAATAATGTTGGGCGATTTGCCGCCCAATTCGAGGGTGACACGCTTCAAGTTGGTGTTGCCCGATGCCAATTGAATCAATTTGCCGACATCTGTGGACCCCGTGAAGGCGACCTTATCGACATCCTGGTGATTGGCCAGGAAAGCACCTGTCTCTCCCATACCGGGCAGTACATTAACAACACCCTCGGGGAAGCCAGCTTCCTTCACCAGTTGGGCGATGTACAATGCCGTCAGACTGGTCTGCTCAGCCGGTTTCAGGATAATTGTATTACCGGTGGCCAAGGCAGGACCCAGTTTCCAGGCCATCATTAGAATGGGAAAATTCCAGGGTATAATCTGACCGCACACGCCCACCGGCTCATGACGTGTGTATGTGAAGAATTCACCATCCATGGGAATCGTTTTGCCGTGCGTCTTATCCGCCCAACCGGCAAAGTAACGCAGATTCTTGATGGCAAATGGCAAATCCACATTGTAGGACATACTGTAGGGCTTGCCATTGTCGAGGGTCTCCAAGCTCTAAGAACAATTAAGGTATTAGCATTTGGGACAGATAGTTGTGGTCTTTATTACTCACTGCCAAATAAACTTGGTCACGTTCCATGAGATCAGCCAGACGGTAGAGCAAGCGTCCACGGTCCGAGGCATCCATGCGGCGCCAAGGAGAGCCCAATCTGAATAATTATAAGTATTGGATAGATTAATTAACTTATCCTTTACTCAAACTTTAAAGCAGTCAAACTATTCTATATTTAAATCGTACTGGGTCTCGAAAATAAACTCATTTAACAGAAATCTTAATGTTTATTTCTATAATCAAAAAAATAGTTTTGTGTAAACTTTTGTTTCTAAATTTTATTAACTCAGCAAACCTTTTTAATATATTTTTTATAACCTTAGTAATAAGGACATCATTCTTGCTAGTTTAATTTTATGAATCATAATTAATTGTTATAATAAATACGTTTTTAAAAATGCTACTTCTCTGCACATTTTTTACTTTTTTCAATGAACTCAACACATTTCTGACAAAGTAGTTAGTGATAGGAGTTCCTTTTTTTACAGTTGTTTTTTATCACTTTTGGGAGTCCCCTTACAATTTATTTTTACTTTTCTTTAGGTGTTAACAGAAAATTGTACGGAGAAAATACGAGAGAGTGTTAAATTCGGAGCTGCAAAACTTGAATTTAAGGAGCTTAAAGAGTAAAACGAAAAAGTTGTGTACTTAAAATCAATTTAAAAGCGAGAGAAAGTTGATAGAAGTTTCACTATTGGGAAGTTTGATCACTGTGGACGGCAGTCCACGCTAGTGACCAAAGGCTAGCTATGAAGAATCATAACCATTTAGCACAATGCTAACTTTTTTAAATAATAATTTATATTCTACATTTATAATCGTTCGTCACAAAATTTGGAATCAGAAATTTTGGGGCATGAAAATGTATCCGTCACTAGATCTTTACCTCGTAAAGAGGTTTTTTAGAAGTTGTATCAACTGTCTCTATTATCGATCGAGAGAACTTGTATTTTATGTTATTGTTGGTTGATATCTACATAATGTTGATAATGGCGAAAGCAATTACTACATAGCAATCAAATATAATGTTATATTGCCCCTAAAAAATATGCATTTAGTGGACCCAAGAAATTATAAATATTGTCATTAGTAAATTCACTAGAATGAAGTACCACAGCACTTGTTGCTTCTTGACTCACTTGAACGCCTGGCGTGCCGCCTTCACGGCAAAGTCAACATCCTCCTTGCCCGCGGATTGCACCTCGGCAATGGTCTGCTCCGTGGTGGGGTTGATGGTGCCAAAGGTTTTGCCCGACTTGCTCTTGTGCCACTCGTTGTTGATGAAGAGCTACAAACACAACAAAACGGTGCAATAAATAGCAACAATGTTAAAACCGTTAAAATAACACAACGAGTCAAATAAAAATTGTATTAATATTTATTAAGTATATTAGCTGATCGTGTCTGACGTGACGTACCCTTTTTTTCACCTCCACAACAGCTGATAAGTAATCGTTCTTTTGTTGACATATAAAAACCCCATCCAATATTTGTTTAATCAATAGATTTCAATTGAAATACAATTCATATGAGAACATAATACGTAAATGTTATTAACATACATTCATATGTCTGTTTGTATGTACATATGTGACAAGTCTCCTCTCTCACAATTGTTTATATGCAAACTCGGCATGACATTGCAAAATCTAAATATTGTAAAAAAAATTCCGCCAGACATCCATCCAAACACCAAATCATCGACAATTTATGTGGATCTGAAATTGAGCGTATGAGGCTTGTCTAGTCAATGTCTAGTCTCTAAAACAGCCCATGACGAATAAACTTGTTTGTAAAACTACCAAAAATGTCATAGTAATGGAAAAGTTCTTATCTATCAGAGAATGTATTTATGCACACAGTTGTCAGAGAATCGAACGATTAAACAAATTTCGAATAACATGTGTTCACTTTTGTGCCTACAATTTTATAATTTAAAATATTTTTTTTATTTTACAGTGTACATAAATTTTTATCTGATATTTAAAAATATTATTCATTATGTATTTGAATCAAAGTAGTTTGTTAAAATACAATTAATAGTTTAAATACGTATTAATAAAATATGTACAATAAAATTCAATTTAGAAATATTCTTCTGTTCATAAGTAAATTTTTATTAAGAAACTATTATTAACTTTGTCTTATTTGCCCACAAGTGCGTGTATACCATGTACATATATTTAAAAATTTAGCCAGCACTTAATATTATATTAATAAATAAGTACATACTATGTACACAAATACAATAGCTTAATACATATAAGTTGAGTAACTTAGGGACTTGATATATGTACAATTGACAAACAAACATATGTGCATACATACTCGTACATATGTATGTACATACAGACATATGTATGTAGTTGTTGGTATTTATATTATGCACTTCCACTTTCAACTTTGCTAACACTTGAAGAATTCAAATGCAAAATGATAAGTTGAGTTGAGTTAATTAATATACAAAGTGCTCTACATGCATTCCACAGTTCGTTAGACACAAACTAAACAATTTGTGGAAATTGTGAGGCACCACAAAACTTTTCAGTCAAACGCACAAACTTTGTGAGTAAAACAAGAGAAACGAATGTTTGTCAGATGGCGCGACTAAAGAGAGAGACACGCACTGTGATATAACAGCGACGAGAGCGTCGAAAAGCAACAACAACAACAACAGCCGGCTGACAAGTTCAATTTTTGCTCATGTTTTCTTTTTGCCTATTTTGCCGGTTGGCACGTCTTCGTTTATATGCAAGCGTTAATGTGTGTGTGTATGGCTATGTACGATGTACATATGTACATATCGAGATAAGCACATGGACGTTAGCTAGGGAATTACTTATTAATTCCAAATATGATTAAAACTGAACTCAATTTTGTGTATCAACATTGTGGTGCAAGATTTTGCTTATCTTCTTATCGTGATTTGCAATTTGAATAGATTTTCTGCAACAGCAAGAGCGCGAACAGTGCAACAAAGGGAGATGGCAAGAACAGCTGCGCTCTGTCAAGGTCAATAAACAGAAGTTATCATGCTTCATATCAACAACACAATACATATGTATGTATGTGTACGTATGCAGTGGTTTGATAACAGGTTTGCTGAAATAATCTTAATATATGTACATATGTATGTATGTATACTGTGTGTACTTACGCCGGTGTAGAGCACGTCCGGAGAAGTCTGGGGTTGCGGCATTGACGCATATGAAGCAGCAGCTGCATAATTTTTACACTGTGCTCGCAGCAACGCGGTGGTTTTCAAAGTACGCAACATTTTGTAATTAAAAAATAATTCTGAAAGACTAAGACAACAGAAACTGGAAAAGAGCGTGCTAATTGCGCAGCGGCCGATTAGCAACTGAGAAATAGCGTTAGCAGCTCTGAGCGCGAAAGCTACCATAAACATTTTGAGAGCAAACTAGCCCGCTAAACGGTAGTTGGCTCTCTTAAGCTTTTCGAACAAACACATGCTTGCGTGTGCTCAAAGCAATAAAAAGCTATAACAACAACATTGAGAAGCAATAACAAAACAGCTGCTGATCGCTCAACGACTCTCAACTTGTTTTTCGCTCATTTTGAGCGGCGTCAATTTGAGAGATTTGCATATCAACCAGTGTTGCCAATTTAGCTATTTTCCCGACAGATTTAGTGGGTTGCAACTGGCAAATGCGGGCTAAATTGTAAAACAACGGGTAGCGGGAATTTTAGCTACTTTAAAAATAATTTTAGCTTTTTGAAAACTTCTGGTAACTTTATGTATTTTTTTATGTTTTACGATGCCACACTTAAACACTTTGTAGTATTTTTTCCATTTGAATGGCACAAAAACATCGATAAGCCAAAAGAGCATTAAATTTTGTCGTTTTTAACTATGAAATCAATTGAATCTATCACAATTTATGAATCGATCGGTGAAAATGCGTAAAATATATACAGTGGTCCACTAATGTCTTCATACCCCCTAACTTTGTCAATTTGATATCTTAATTTAATCGTATATTCATTTAAATTCCGTTTGAATGATGCAAAAATTTCCGTAACCCATTAAGTACTCATGGAAAATTTTTAAATTTTTTTGTAAAAGTGAATTTTTTAACTTTTTTCCTCGGTACCAAACAAAAAATATTTTGATGCAAAAAAATTCTTAAAACAATTCTAAAAGTGATTGTAAAAAATTTGAAAAATAACTTCGCTAGTATTTTTTATGATTTTTTGAAAATTGCTAAAAAGCCACTTTTTGTATGAGAAGGAAGAAAAAGGGGTTAAAATAGTAATTTTTATTAAATTTTAAAAAGTCATAAAAAATATTAGCGAAGAGACTTTTCAAATTTTCGTTTGCAATCCCTCCTAGAATTCTTTGAAGAATTTTTTTGCATCAAAATATTCAAAAAACACTGGATTAAATCAATGAAAATATCGTTTCTTTACTCTAGCGTTTTTTTTAGCTATCAACAAGTTTTTTTTTTTAGCTATTTTCAGCTTTTTTCAAAGGCTATTTTGGCTTTTTCATGTCTCGAAAAGTTGGCAACACTGATATCAATACATAAAATACTCGCGAGCTTAGCTATAAAAACTCATTGCTTTTATTGTGTGTAAGTTCTTATGGGCAAATGTATACACATACATACATACATACATATGTATGTATGTACATATTTAATGGTGTTTCGCGAGCAATTGAGTCGTTTACTATTTGCGATTCTTGATGGCAATAGTCAATGAGTGAATTCTTTTGATGGGAATATGAGAACAAATTGAAAATGAAATTCAATAATAGTTGTAGTTAATTTACTGTTTTTGAAAAATGTGTACCAACTTTTTAAATGTTATATATGACATATTTTTGGTTCTTTCTCTATTTAATTTAGGTACCAAAGGGTATAAAATGTACCAGTGTTGGCATAAATTAGTGATGTAAGTCCAAACAGTGAATCGAGTTAAGTATTCATACACTCGCCAGAAAAACTATGCGTACACACTTTGTTTTACTTTAACAGCTATTGTAAATCAAGTCATCATAGTAAAAAAAATATATTTGGGAAGGTCGTTTAAATTCCGTTTGAATGATGCAAAAATTTCCTTAACCCATTTAGTACCCATTGAAAAATTCGAATTTATGTAAAAGTCACTTTTCAAAACTTTTTTCCTCGATTTTCAAAAATATTTTTGTTAGTATTTTTTAAAATTGTTTGAAAACTGCAAAAATGCACTTTTTGCATGAAAATGAGGAAAAATGGTCATTTTTAGGATTTTCAAACAATTTTAAAAAATACAAACAAAAAAAATTTTTTTTTGCAGTCACTCTTAGAATTGTTCCAGGAATTTTTTTGCATTAAAATATTTTTTGTAAAAAATCGAGGAAAAAGTTTTGAAAAGTGACTTTTACATAAATTCGAATTTTTCAATGGGTACTAAATGGGTTAAGGAAATTTTTGCATCATTCAAACGGAATTTAAACGACCTTTCCAAATATATGTTTTTTACTATGATGACTTGATTTACAATAGCCGTTAAAGTAAAACAAAGTGTGTACGCATAGCTTTTCTGGCTAGTGTACATGTTTGGTATGTATACATACATGTAAAAATCGAGAAAAAAAATGAATACAGTTGTCGATATACTAGTATAATCAAAAATTAATGATATATCAAGTTTTAAAAATAAGTAAGTCAACCTGATTGATATTAAGAACTGTAACACTTATGAGTTTTTTGCTAAAAAATTAAAAAATAAGAGTTATTGACTGATTTTTTTCAAAAAATTATTTTTAATTAAAGTAAAAATAATTTAAATGATAAAAATCAAAAACAATTATTATTTTTCAATTTTTATATAAAAATTAAACCCCAATTCTTATTTCCAATTTTTATTATAAAAATTGACACATAACTCTTATTTGTTGATTTTTTTTATAAAAATTGAAAATAAAAATCAAATCGAAATATCTTTTGAACCAAGGAAGCCACATCATATATAGACTCATATATATGATCTACGCATTAATACCTTTCAGTTGATATATAATATGTATGTACAATGCATATACACATGTGTTTAATTAATTATTTTAATAATAATGTGTAAATTCTTTTGCCTACCACTTCAACCTGGATAAACTGCAAAAGTCTATTTTTTAGAACTAGATTTGTGATTCGAACGCAGCATGCGATGGTTAACGCAGCATCGTTCAACTATAAGTTATAACCGAGTACATCAATAAGTTCAAATGTACAAAATAAAATGAAAATTTAATTTAATACAAAAATGTATTTAGAGCGCTTGTGTAGTTCATTTTTGTTCTATGTGTATTATTATTATTTTTAGTTTCAATTAGTGAGCGAAACAAAGTCCGTTTAAAGACAATTGAAAGCTTACAACGTAGAACACCGTTGTCTGCTGCAATTGGACAATTTTTCGCTCGAATAATCAATATCCTTCAGCATCCTTCTTTAGCTTGTTAGCAGACAACGTTGTTGTGTTTAGTTCAAGCTCGAGCTTCTTACAAAAAATAGTCGAGTGTTGGGTAAACAAGTTCACTTGTTCTATATGCTTTAAATTAAGTAACATTGTTTAAATGCTTAGCTGCCCATGACATTTCAAAAATGCATCGCTTTATAATACTATAATATTAAAACATAAATTTGTTTCACTTACTCTTGAAGTTGGTAAAAATTATAGTTTTTAAATGAATATTAATATTATTATTTTAAATATGGCTTTTTGTCATTCACTTCTATTGCAAAATAATATTTTATTCATGCTCTTGTTGGGTTAATTAATAATATTGCCTTTGAATTTAGTTAGTTAGGCGAACTACAGAGAAAACTGTTTACCTAATTAGTTAAGAAGGAAACTTTATTTTTATAACGGCTGCTTGTCAGTTTCAATCATCGTCAGGATTTGAATTTACCTGCGTAAGTTAATTAAAATATGCTTCGACGATAAGTTATAATTTTACCAACTTTCTTACTTTGCTCTTAACAGAGCGTAATTTGGCCAGCATTATTAACAACATTTCAACTCCTGTGTCGAATCGAATTTGTGTTTGTTTTGAAATATATACTGCATACTTCTGATAAAATTAAGACTAAATGAAAACCCTTTATTAATCTATTTAATATTCAACTCGATTAGTACTTATAAATGGAATGCGAGATATCATTTTTATTTCAGCTTTATATGTAGCCAACACTTTGTTCTACAATTTCATATGCCAATTATACATTTGCTGTCCCAATAATTAATAAATTATGCATGATAATTATTTGATAATTTGTTTGTTCGCTTTTAACGCAATCAGCGAAGTCAGGCGAAAGCGTCACGCATACGCAACGATGTCCAAATCAGAGCACTCAAAAGAAATCACAAGCGAAATTACAAAACTAATCCCGAATGAATTAGAGAGCCCGACGACAACCCAATGATCTGGTTGTCCTGTGTCCATTTGTCGATGCTCGACTGTAGGCTGTCATGGTCAATTACCATAATCAAACAGGGCCAATAAACTTTATTGGCAATTGTTGTGTGTGTTGGTCGTATTGCTCGCACTTATTGCTTTTGTTGTTGTTGCCACTCTTAACAGCCGTATGAAATATTTAATTTATCCCACACAAACAGTTGAACATTAAGAATGAATAGCGCGTGGGAGTCGCAGGAGACTTTCAAATGTCAACGTGCACTTTGCCGGCCAGGCTGGGATAATTTAAAAGGGGCTATAAATGTGAAATTTCATTTAAAATCAATTGCTGGAAATTGGCGCAAATTGAATTTTATTATTTCATGTGGTAATTAGGAAATTCAATTGGACAATGGCTAATGCTAAATTTTGTCATTAAAGCAACAGTTCGGATATGAACTCAGTTGATTAGTAGATATTTAATGTTTAACGGCTTATGACATGCTTTTTAAAGAATGCTTTGCTTGTAAATACCCTGCAATTAGAACCTGCAACATTTTATTTAATTTGATGAGGTATTTGAGTATAAATAACAGCTTTCCTTATATTTTTGTCTTGAATAATTTCTATTTTATTCAATACAAAATTCAATAGACAGCACTTATTACATATAATTGATAAAAATAATAATAAGCAACTAAAAATAATAATACAATAATAATTAATAAATAAATCTACTTTATATTTGAAGTAAGTGTATATTTTATTTAATGATTTAGGTTTCAAAACATCTTTTTACGTTTCCCTTTTCTCTCCGTGCTTTTCTTTCTACATTAAGTCTTCGGTCTGAATAATCCTTTAAAAGTTTAAAACTACACATATTTCTACTTTTATTTCCAAACTTCAAAATCGATTCAGTGCTGCATCTGCTTCCTTTTATAAATATCTATCTCTCCATTGCAGCCTTTGCCGGAATACTTAATTTCAATGAATTATAGCTATGCAATTTCGTCCATATATCATTAAATATACATTTCCATATGCTTCAGTGCATTTTTGGAAAAATCGATAAAGCAAATTGTGGCAATAATTACAAGATATTTGAATATGCTATTTAATCAAACCCCAAAAAATATGAAAGTTTGACCAGAAAACCAATTTCATACATGCACACTCATACGAGTACATATGTTTGTATGTATGTATGTATTTACATATGTATGTGCTGTAAAGGATTTTATGTATAAAATAAATATGGCAAAAATTTCAATGCACAGCAAAAGAAGCTGACAAAAAGGTCAGCAGAAAATTGGAAATGTATGCAAATGGCTTATGGCTGGATTTACTTACACTTTGGATCGTCCTTGTCCTTGGCCCCACCCTGTGGGGGGTCCTTTCCTTCTTCGTTCTCTTTTTATCACTCACTCTCAGGAAGCAACCCGACCTGACCGAGCGTGTTAGCTATAAGTTTTTTTTTTTGTGGTTCGGTTTAATGGCCAACTGCGAAAGGGTCAAGCAAACAACACAAACAACACACACAGAAGGATAAAAGAATTATGGCGATGGTAATTTGTAAAGTTATTATGGCATAAATGGTAGTTCGAATGGGGCTAACAGGGCGTATGCGTAGTGCAGCTAATTTGTATGCAAATCCACTTTAATTTATTGCCACCCGTTAGTCATCTCTTTTCATCTCTCTTCATCTTCTTTAACCACTCTCCTTACAGATATGAAACTTACAAGGCGACGCTCAAGAAAATTCCGGCTACACGTCTATCACGTCTGACCGAGGCCCTGGCCAATTATGATCCTGTGCTCAATGAGTATTTCTTCGATCGTCATCCCGGCGTCTTTACCCAAATACTTAATTACTACAGGTGAGCTTAAATATTCCCCCTGGCCCTATCATTATTTATTGCGTTATAATTGCATGACATTATCCTAATTAGTGTGTAAATACCCTATACATTCTGATGTACTTATACCTGTATTGATATTTCAATTTGTTTCTTGAAAATGAGTACAGACGGGTAATATCAATGGAAATTGAATATCTTATTTTATTTTAACAATACATCTCTATCTTTTTCTTTATATTTTCTGAATATCCTAAGTTGTTCGCTTTTAATTATGTAAATTAGACTTATTTGCAAATCAATCTCTTAAAAAAACGTTTATTATTGAAAATGTTGTTTATTAATATCTTTATATTTGTCATTATAATTATTTGTTTAATGAGATTCCCAGCACTGCAAGTATATTTTTATTATTTAATGTGCTAGTCACGATATGTTATATTTCATTTCAAAGCTATTCAATTTTAAGTTATTTAATTTAATATATAGTTCATTTTATTATTATTATTTCTTTATTTCGATTCCCAGCACTACAAGTATATTGTTGACTTAATCTTATGTCAGTAAATTGTGATTTATTCTGTTTTAATTATCGCTTAATTGTTGAGTACTGTAATTTCTGTTCATATTTGAAAATGTTTTTGTTAAGATCATTCGGTAATTGAGTTAATTTTTATATCAAGAGCATTTAATCTTCGTTGTCTGTAGTCAGATGTTCCATAATTATTAACTTTGCAAAATAAACAAGCTTAAATATTAATTATTTACCTCAGGAAAAACACAAGCAAAAGTCATAAATCTTCGCTTTCTGCTGCTCCAAAACTTTATCAAAATTTTTGGCTCTTCTGTGAGCTGAGAGCACAGACAAAGGGAAAGGAGAAGGGCAAAGACAACGCTCATTAGCTGGCAAAGATAAATTGAAAGTTAGTGGGTTACTTAAGTTACTTAAAATTAATGAGAGGGTCACCTCTCACATCCTCTATCTCTTCAATATGAAATGAAGCTGTTGAAAGTAGCAGAGCCTCATTTTTATACCTGTTTCTAAAGGGTATCTCAGTTATTGATTACTGCGAAAAGGATTTCTAGTTGTGGCATCTTCCTAGCCCTGAGCCTGTGTAAACATTTCTTCCAATTCAATTAACATAGACAGGGCAAAAGGATGCCAAGGAGCTGCAATTCGAAAATAAACGTTATAAAAATAGAATGAATTTCGCTGCTAGGATTTATGTTGGCGACGGTTTTTACAATCGAATTACGTATACGCCACCAGCTACCGACAATTTATAAAGCGATTTGTGAATTTGTGCAATGCTCTAAAAGGAAAACGTAGAAATATTGGAAAAATGACGTAGTCGAAGCTAAAATTAGCATGGGAAATAAAAAGGAAACTGACAAATGCTTTTTATAGAAATTTTAAAATAAATATGTAGAATACAGTCGAACTTCCCTAACTCGAATCACCATTATCCAGGAAAAAAGTTCGAGTTAGGGAGACTTCGAGTTAGGGAATTTTTTTTTTTAGTATATTAAAAGAAACTACAAATGCATTCAATCATAAATACATTCCAAATTGCAAATTTTTCTTGTCATTTTCATCAAAAAAGGATTCCAGTTTGATCATGACCTGTTAATATTCTCAAAAATTGGTTTCTTCGTTCTTTTGCTGTATCCAGAAGAAGTTCCCGATTCAAATGTCATCATAATTAATATTTCATTTTTTAATATAATGAAAAATGTTTTTTTACCACATTTTTCAGAAACTTTAATTTATTTGGTCTACTTTCAAATTACTTAACTACTAATAAGTTTAAATATTTCTTTTAACATTTTTAAACATTTTAGTACACTGATGCGCTGACAAAGAAGTACATTTCGAACATCTTTCCTATAGCAATTTCACAAGCCTAAATAATTGTTGATGCAATATTCTATCATATTACATCACCATATGTTAATGTACATCAATATTACATATCCAAACAAGCCGGTAACAAAAACATAAAACAGAAACGAAAAAAAAATTCAAACTTTATTGGAGATTTTCCCGAAAAATTCGACTTACAGAAGCACGGGCCAATATTTTTGTTCGAGTTACGGAGAAATTCGACTTATGGAAGTTCGAGTTAGGGAAGTCGATTTGTATGAAATTTGCTCAGTAAACGCTATTGCCACTCGATTTTGTTCGAGTTAGAGAAAATTCGAGTTAGGGAAGTTCGAGTTAGGGAAGTTCGACTGTATTTAACTTTAAAAATTTGAACATTTTTCTTTTTCTTAAAAACCACATTCTTCAAATTAAATCATGCACAAACATAATTTTTAATAAAAATAGAGTTTAAAGGAATTTATTTTATGTACACTATACAAATAAGAATTATTTATAAACAACCCGATAATCATTGGATTCGGTTTTCTGTTAATAATTTAAATTGAACGATCTCCTGAAAGAAAAGCTTTTTGTGTATGCATGTGGAAAGTGGAATTTTCTTTCATATAGAATGTGCTTGCTGAGATACATTGACTTCTGGAATTATGTATTTGCCAATTTTTATCGTCAAGCGATTCTTTATATACGTACACTTGCATGACAATGGAATCATCATGTTAAACTCAGCCACCAAAAAATAATTTTTTTTTTGCTACCATATTTACGCATTGCGTAGGTTATAACACGTCATGGCAGGGCAAAAAAATATTCCTTTATGTCAGGTCACTGCAGTCGTACATTTCAAATGGTCCTCAAAAAATAAAAGAGGTGGGCATGTTTGAAGGATTCTACGATGCGCATAATAAAACCCGCAATTCACTTGTCCATCAGCCGCATTTTTAATGTCCTTGAGCCTCGGTTTGGGCAGTAGCCATTGGTGCTTTCTTTTGCCATTCATTCACCATTCACAATGCGGGGCACGAAATGATTCGAAGTAAGCAAAAAGTGGCAGCACCAGCAACAAAAGAATAAAATGAAAAGTTGAATAAAATATGCAGAAAAACTGGACTGTCAGGATGCACACGTGGCACATGGACACATGACGCATAAGGAGGACTTGGAAACAAAACAAAAAAACTCGAATAAACCGATTACTTTCATTTCGAATACGAGTACTCGTAGTTGTTGCATTTGGGCGACGACTGTCCAGCAGCTGATATGGTATTACAACTTGGCCAACAACTGCGGACAGGCACATGTCCTTGGTGGGTGTCCCTGCCAGGCCCATTTCTACCCTGCGATGCCCCCTCCTGCACCCACCCAGCATTCACAATTTGCAGCAATTTGCACGCGAAAAACAAGTACAATTTTTGCCCATGCCGAGGTCATAAAGAAACAATGGGGTAACACCTGCGGGACCGGTGTCTTCAGCTATGAATTTGTCTGGCGTTACATATGCGAGTGATATGCTACTGTGAATCTGTTGATCCCATCGGCTTTTACCATGAATACATTTTGTAGCGAGATTCGCCAATTCGCAGACAACTCTATAAATTCTATTAAGCATTTCAATAAGGCTGATTTACAATTGGCTTTATAATTAATATTATCTTAAAAGCAACAATTCCATTAAGGCCTATAAAATATATCATGAATTTAACATATATTAGTTTTAATTTAAATAAGGCAAATAATTGTAAGTTTGAAAAAAGTTTACTAAACGAAACTTTTTGAAAGCATATAGTAAATTGTTTGGACTCTCAACTATGGTAAAAAAGTCCGATATTTTGTCATAAACTCTAAAAATAAAGCTAGGGATTTAAAATTTAGAATGAAGCTTAGTTAGACTTATCTAGAATTTAGAATTGAAAAGTGTTATATATTTTTATAAATTTACATATAACGCTAGAGCCAAGCTCTCTGCATAGAGGCTTAAGAATTTTTTTTAATTTAACATTTTTACAATTTTTACTATTTTATATTTCCTTCCATAGAATTTGGTTAACGGAACTGGTTTCTTATGCATACCATTTGATTCAAAAATTATTTTATAAAAGAAATTTGGGTATTTTCCTTTTATGGCAGCTAGAAATCAATGAAAACAATTAACATTTATTACATTAAATTTTTAAGAAAATATAAAATGTGTGTTACATTCATACTTTCAGAACCGGCAAATTGCATTATCCAACGGATGTGTGTGGCCCACTGTTTGAGGAGGAACTGGAGTTCTGGGGTCTCGATTCCAATCAGGTAGAACCATGCTGCTGGTCAACTTATAGCATACATCGCGATACGCAAGTGAGTAGATGCCATATTTTAAGTGAACATTATAAAAAATGTATATTTTATTATTATGAAATCGTAAACAGAACACATTAGCCATATTAGATAAACTAGATATTGAAAATGAGAAGCCCACGGAGGAGCAAATAGCGAGACTGTTTGGCTTCGAGGAGGCTTTGAGCAATGGCGAGCTGAATTGCTGGCAACGCTTAAAGCCCAAGATTTGGGCCATGTTCGATGAGCCGTCAAGTTCAACGGGTGCCAAGGTGGAGTATAAAAAATCGTATAAAAGGAATATAAATTGTATTTTATTTCCAATTGCTTTACAGTTTGTTGCTGGCATGTCGGTATTCTTTATATTTGTTTCTGTGATATCATTCTGCCTGAAAACCCATCCTGGTTTTCGCGTGGATCTGCCCACCAGCTACAACGGCGACTCGCCCATATCTGGCCACGATCCGCTGACGCCGCCAATTAATCATAATGCGGCACAACAATCGCCACAATGGCAGTATCATCAGCATCTGCATCAGCATAGTATAACGCCACCTAGCGGCAGCATTGGACCCACATTTCGTGTCACGAACTACACGACCTACAGCAGCGGCAATCTGAGTGCCGCCCAGGCCACGCCCATTGCCACGATCAAGGGCAGCCAACACCGTCAGCGACTGAAAAGAAATCTCAACGGGAGCAGCCTCAACGACTTCATCGAGGAGAAGCTCCTGGGCCACAATGAGCGCAGTCAACATGGTTGGGTCGAGACCTACGGCCAACCACATAAGGCCTTCTTCTACGTGGAGCTGGTGTGCAATGTGTGGTTCTTCATCGAGGTCATCATTCGACTAATTGTGGGTAGCTCCATACTCGAGTCAACAGGGACTCGCCCTAACTATCTTGAATATTTTCACAGGTATCGCCTAATCTCTGGCAATTCATCAAATCCCCCGTGAACATCATAGACTTTACGGCCACGCTCAGTTTCTATACGGATGTCATGCAACGGATGGGAGAGTATACGGGTCTCTTGGAGGCCTTCTCGATAGTCCGCATCATGCGTCTCTTCAAGCTGACGAGACACTCGCCAGGATTGCGCATCCTCATTCACACATTCAAGGCGTCGGCCAAGGAATTGACTCTACTGGTGTTCTTCCTCGTGCTCGGCATCGTCTTCTTTGCCAGCCTGGCTTACTATGCTGAAAAATTGCAGGTTAATATCGGATTTTATTTAAGATTAGAGAGGAGGAATATTTAATATGTGTATGTTTTAATTGCTTAAAAGTAAGATTCAAATGTTTTAATAGTAGTATAAAATAAGTAGTATCGAAAATAGAGGTTAGTATCGGTATTAATTTAAGATTAGGTATGGTAGATTACAGGAGGAATATTCAATATATGATCACTTGGTCTAAGTACTTAAAGTTACGATCAATATTCTATAAAACAGGAGTAAAATTTAAGCTGTGAAATATTTATTTTAAATGAGAGTCTTAAAACTGCAGGCAAATATCCGATTTTATGTAACATTATACAACAGAATGAATATTTATTATTTAATCACTTGTATTAAAGTACGATCAAAATGCTTTAAAACAGAAATAATATGTTATCTAAAATAAGAATATAATAGTAATAATAAATTGCAGGTAGATATTTTATTTAATTTAAGATTATTGTACTGTATAGCTGCAGGAAAATTTAATCCATGATCACTTGTATTAACTGCTTAAAATATGGAATAAATTTAAACCTGTGATATATTTATTTAAATGATTATGAATTTATATTTAATTAATTTTAGTTTATTCATCTTATCTTAATTTCTTTTAATCAAATTACTAAATCTACTATACACACTATATACACATATATTATACTAGATGAGAGTATCGCTTTCTGAAAGTGTTTAATGAATTTATATTTTATTTAATTATAATTCGTTCAGTAATTTCTGTTGACCATTAAACTTGAATCACGAACGAAAGATAAACACAGAAGTAGAGCAAGAAATAATTCTGATTTAATGGGTAGCCCGAAGTCGAGCACACTCTTGCCTTGAGCGTTCTCACTTGTTTTCTTTTGCCTGCTCTCTTTTTTTGTTCATTTTCTTCTCGCAATTATCTTTGGCAGGACAATCCAGACAACCAATTCAAGAGCATACCATTGGGATTATGGTGGGCTATTGTTACCATGACCACAGTGGGCTATGGCGATGTGGCGCCCAAGACCTATCCGGGCATGTTTGTGGGCGCCCTCTGTGCTTTAGCTGGTGTCCTGACCATCGCACTACCCGTACCTGTTATTGTTAGCAATTTCTCCATGTTCTATTCGCACACGCAAGTGAGTAAACCAAAGGGAGCGCCGACTGACGAAAGAAGAAATTGAAGTTATTTGATGGCATCTAATTTGTTTGCTCTTCTCTTCTAATTCTCTTCTTTTCAGGCGCGCTCCAAGCTGCCAAAGAAACGGCGACGGGTGTTGCCCGTGGAGCAGCCGCGTCGGAAGCGGGAACCGCCTGCGCCGCATCGTGGACGGGCCAATGCCATCAAGCAAACGCCGCCGACGGTGGGGGGCGTGGTTGGCGCCCACACCACCGTTCAGGCGCCGACGCCGACGATGTTCAAGGATGCGTTTGGCGGCGCTAAAATCGGTGAGTATTGAACGTCTGTTTATGCCACACTCTGTTAACAATCTATATAACTATGTGTGTGTCTGTGTCTGTGCTTGTGTCTCACTCACACACACAAACACACACACACACACACAAGCTGACGCTGTAGTTGCTAAAAACTTGTTTATAATTTGTTGTTGTTGTTTTTCTTTTCCGTTCCGTTGTTGCTTTTTGTGTGCAGCTGTTTAAAGCATCCACAGACAACACGACAACACAACACAACAACACGACAGACAACTTTAGACTTGGTCCAAACACAACTAACCACATACACATTCAGATTCAAATCCACATATTCACACCCACACTCACATTCACACACACTTATCTACATTGCATGCTGAGCTTTTTGGTGTATATTGTGCTCTTCGGAGGCCAAACTAATTTCATTCAATTTATTGTTTAATTATTTTATTATTTATGCACCCTTTAGCCTCAGGACTCCAGCTGCTCCCAGTCTCTCTCTCTCTCTCTCTCTATCTCTGTTTTTCCCCCTAGGGAGTCTTTCACTAAATATGGAAATTTCCAAAGGATGTTTATTCATTCAGCATTCATTCAGCGTCTGGGAGCATCTGAAAATATTCAAACTAAGTGCTTAGTTGGCCCACAGCCAGTCTAATAAAAGTTGTTGTTCCTAAAACAATTGTTCAACGGCATCTTTAATACATATTCAATGTTTTTCGACGTCTTTGGATAAGTCAATTTTTCGGGACTTAAAAGTTTTTGCATAATTGTCAAACGCATAATGCATGCATCTTAGGACACTTTCATTGAAATAGGGCCAACTAACTTAACTATGATAAATATGAATTTTAATACTTATATGTACTACTTTTTTTAAAAAAAATAAATAATTATTTTAAGCATAACTTTAAATTGTTAATGCCTTTAAGTTCATTTTTAACATTTATAATTTTGCAACATTTATTATTTTCTATATTTTCCATGTAGGATTTTATTTAAATATATTTTACGTATTAAGTTTTGTGATCTAAAATAAAAATAAATATTAATGGATATTATTTGAATAACTTCAAACTGCCACTGGCTTTGAAAATAGCTACGATTTTTTATGTCTCATAAACTATATACATATCTTTATATGTAGTTATAGTAGGTATCTTCTATGAAAATGAAACTGAAGAATATTAAAATAAAGTTTTTATTCCTTATGACTTCAATTTGCTAAAAATCAAGTTCCACAACAATTCTTATGTAATTCTTTAAACATAATTGAAATTGCAATTGAGCTTAAAATATTTCAATTTAAATAAATTTAAATATTTTTAAGGTATTTATTGACAGTTTAATATATTATTTCCACTTAATTAAATAAGGTTTTGTGTTTCAGACATGCACACAAATTTGTAATATTTTTCATTTGTTTTAACTTGTACATAAAGAATCCTTACAGACCAACATCTATGAGTATATATGTATGTATGTGTACGAGTGCGTGTGTGTGTGTGAGTATGCTTTTTTTATGTATATGTGTATTTGTGTATTTACGTATACTTATGCAAATTTCTTAACCTTTTGCAATCTGTTGATGTTTTTGTATTGTTTGTTTGCAATTCCCCCCTATTTCTCTACTACTACTTCTCTATGTGTGTGTCTGTGTATGCGTGTATCTGTGTTATCATGTAACTGTAACTGTAACTGTTAACTGTAAACGTAACTGTAACTCCAAATGTGTATGTGTGTGTGTATCAGGCAATGTAAACGGCATGAATGTCATTGGCCTGCACCTGCACAGGCCGCCGATAACGACCTGCGCGGCCAACTGCCACGCCCACACGCACGCTTATACGTACGCCCTCAGTCAGAGCCATGGCCAGACGACGTCGACGTCGACGGCGACGCAACCCGGCTCCATCGCCATCGCCAACGCAACGACGACGCCGACGCCGCTGTCGCTGTCGCTGCCGCCGCCGCTGCTGGTGTCCGGCGGCGCATCGTGCCCCACGTTTATCAGTTGTAAGTGTTGTCTTGTCCAAGTCTTGTCCAGCGTTTTTCTCCCCTCTCTCTCTCTCTCTCTCTCTCTCTCTCGTCTCACTCTTGGCTACCCTTTAACCATAGAATCGCATGCAACCAAGCACGAGGCATGACTTTTTTTTTTCTAATTTTTTTTTGCTTTTTATAAATTTAGCATCCAGTTGAAATTTCATTTTAATAGCTTAGTAAAAACTTTTATGGTCCCACAATTAGTGTACGAGCTGAGGACGCGATGCTTGGGGGCTTGTTGAAATTTATCGCATGCTATAAATTTGAGTGCTATAATTTTGTCACTTCAGAGTATTCAGTCAATAAAAAGAGTACAAACTTTTTATGTTGGCTCTTGCATTCAAAAAGCTTTTTCGTATTTCATTCACATGTCCTTTGGAGGACCTTAGATCCCTCACTTACATTTAATTTTAATTACAATTTTATTATGACCAGTTTCATCCTGCCAAACTTTCACTCACACACATACACACACACATTTACAAAGAGCCCAAGCCTTTTACTTCGTAGAAAAGTTCATTTACCGTCAAACAAATTGAAAAACTTTTTCCATTTGGTCGTCCAGCAAAGCTGTGGAAAAATTGTGTCCAAAGTGCAGGAGCAAATTTGTTGCTTTATTCGATGTTGAAACATGTCCAAAATTTAAAGCTTCTCAACGCTCTTTCACGCTCGATTCTGCATTTTAATTAAACCAGTTGAAAGACTGCAGTTCAAGTCAAAAGTGGAAAGTCTGTCAAGTTACTTCAAGTTCCTCCAAGTTCCCAAAGATTCGAAAGTTTTTATTCTCAGTTGCCGCGACTGATTAACTTTATGAGGGTGACATTTTAACGGTGTGGGGAAATATTAGCCGGATAAGACGTAAATCTACCAAACAAGCTGATAAGAGTACGAGTACTCGTATCTTTATGGCCCAAAAAGGCCAATGACTCGCTTTAATATTTTGATGCTGTTTCGGGAGATAACCTTTGCACTTATTATGAAATTCCAATTTTTGTCAGTTGTGTTAACACCGACCTTTCGATCACTAGACATTTAAAAAAAATCTAAATAATCCAAATTTCTACGAAAAGCAAACTATATTTATTAATATAAACTTAATCAAAGTATCAGTAAGATATCAGCATATAGAAATCTTTAATCTAGATTTTCTGAATAATTTGATCAAATCCTAAGTTTTCTTTGAAATCAGGGCATAGCGAAATCTCTGCATTATAAAAGCTGCTTGCAATTATTTAAATTCATCAACATTTCATTATTCGAAACTGGATAGATCAATACATTTTTATTAAGAAAATATTAACCTGATGAGTGTCAGAATTGAAGCAAAAAACAGAAGTACTTTTAAAACAAGTGAGACATAGGGAAAATCGACTTAATGTTCGACAGAGAACCACATACGTAAGTATTTGCCTGAAAATTGTTTACAATTCATTGATGGAAGGTGGAAAATTCAGTTAATAAAAGTGCGAAATGAGAAACCTATTTTGGTCTAATGTGCGACACTCGATTATGAGTACAGCTTTCCTTGGATGGTAATACAGGCAGTAAGAACTTTAACCGAAGTTGGTCTGAACAGAGAAGGTTTTGGATACATCGGAGGGGAGAACTTTATTGCCTTAAAAGCAGTCCATCTGATTACAATCTCTAGTCCACATGAACTGCTGATTTCAATCAAAGATTCTCGATTTCTGGAAGATGAATTTAAATTTTTTTGTCAATAATTGTATTTTGTACAATGTCTATTGTATAATTTTTAGCAATATCAATGTCCCGTTTGGGACCCGCGGCAGACACTTTTAAAGGAGGTGTCAATAATGATACGACCAAAACCGATATAGCCAATTAATCAAAATTAATTAATCAGAAGATTTTGAGCTTGGCTTAATTTTTTTTTATGATTTTCTTATATGCTCACACACTTTTTTAGTTGAATGAAAATTGGGTTATTTTCTTTTTGTGGTCGCGACATCCAAGTTTTTGGCACAAGTTTCAATCTTTTTTTGCACTTGACTTAGGAGAGGGCGGAGGTCTACTCGACATGAAAAGGGCTTAAAAATAGCAAGTAAATCATTAGCAGGCCACACTTTTGTAGGCGTGAAAGTATGGCAAGGTTTCTGGCGACTTCTAGTGGTCATTAAAATGGGCAGCGCACCACAAAATGTGGCACAGTGGTGCACATTCTCATGCAAACTGAGGACCAACAATTTAAAATGAAACTGCTTCTCGCCAAGCAGCAAAGGGAACTGGAAGCACAACTGTTGGCAAAACATATTAAGAACACCTAGAGGCATTTACAGAGGGGCCAAAACGTATCCACAGCTCCTCATTGGCGCCTGTATTTATTTTTACAGCCATTTGGGTGGTTGTGTTGGTTGCTCCACTTGCTGCTCGGTGCGTGGTTCGTGCTGCCTGCCAGCTGCAACGCAAATTAATTTTCATACACTCACAATAACTAACATTGACATAATGTAAACTATTTAATCTTTTCGAAAATATTAATATTTTTAATATATATATTATTTTATTATATATTTTTTTTGTTTATACAATTATTTAATTTTTTAAAATAAATATAATTTATCTACCACAAAAACCATTTTAATTTTTTTGAGTGCAAGGGTATTTGAAATTCGACAGCTCGCACGCAGCAATTTTTTTTAAGTACAACAAGTAAGTTCTCTGTACGCATAAAACGAATAAAAGGGGTATAATAAAGCTATGAAAATGTAATGGAATATAAAAGGAGAAAACAGCGAATCAACAGTAAGCCAACGCTAAATGTAGACAAGGCATGAAGACATAAAGAATTTTCGGCATGCCACTCGAGAGTACAAATAATATTAGAGAAATTATAAGGAACAAGAAAGAGGTAATAAGGCTTCCAAAGATTTAATCGAGAAGTTCAACACATAAGACTCTCGAAGTGAACATTAGCAGAGGAAAGAAACAATTTCGGCTTGAGTCCAAAGCTGGTAGCTTTTGTAGAGTATCGCTTAGTCGAGCACCTTACACCTAGAGCCATCTTACTTGATATATTTAAAATTGTTGCGTTTTGCCTGGAAAACCAGAAAAAGTGAAATATTTTCACACTATTCGCATGCAATTTTGCTCTTTTCGAAGGAAAGTTTAAGTTTCACAGCCGTTGAATTTTTAATGGCTTATAAAAAGTCATGAGCCAGCGGTCAAGGAAAAAGAAAACTGCTGTGAATTAGTAACAACAATTACTATGGACTCCATGTACTGTTAAAAATGTATTTTATTTGAATATAAGTATTTTGTACTCAGTATTGCTTTGAATATTTTGTTTTATTTCAATATTTATATGACAGACAAAATAATAATCATAATAAAGGAGCTACTAAAAAATACCAAATTAACAGAACCTGACTTATACTTCAATTAATTCTCATAATATTCTTTAGTAAAATCGCACGTTGTACTCGTTTAACTAAATTTGTTTCAGCCTATTTTGTTCGAGTATTATTGAATGTTGCATGATTTCTTTTTTTTCTATAGAGCCCTCGAAGCCTATTGAAATAAAATTTCACTTTTGATTGCGCACTTATCAAAAAATATTATGCACATTTTCACTTCCGACTCAAAACTTTTGCCTTTTGATGAAAACAGTATTAAGCAATCGGTGGAAAAAATTGAAAAAATGATTTTACAACTTTTAGCAGAGTATTTTTTTTTGTGTTTTTTATGAAACTTTTATCAAAATATTTAACGAAAAGCGTATGAAAAAAAAAATAAGGAATGGAAGAAAATTCTCTGCGTGCTTTTTTAAAGTTTCGCACGACCACGAAGGATTTGTGATTGTTTGCAATTTTCCTTTTGGCAAAGTTTCGCATTTTGCGTTAACTTTCGTCGCGTTACATTGTTGACTTTTGACGCGCAACTTAAACATTATTCTGGTTTCTGTTTCTGTTTCTGGTTTCTGACTTCTGGTTTGACCTTTTAGCGGACTACTTGAGTGTGCCGGCGGTGCAGAGCCTGCAGCCGAGGGCGGCGACCACAGGACACGATTTCATGTTGCCGCTTCAGCCGAAACTTGTGGCGCCTCTGGGTGAGTTGATAACTCTCTAAACTTTTGATAGATAATTGCATTAAGTGGAGCAGGCAAAAGAGGGAAGAGTTGATACATTGTTGAAACCACTTGTGGCCACATTCGTTGCCCTTGGGGCATAGGAGCAAATAGTTTGTGGAGAATGCCTTTTCAAACTGTCGGACAAAGGCGTTCTCAAACTGCAGCTGCATTGTGGATGCCTATCCGTGTGTCCTCTCTGCTAAAGTTTGTCTGCTCCCGGACACTGATAACACTGTGAGGGAGGTCAATATTAGCACAGTGGGTGCCGTCAGTTTACAGTCGCCTGCACAATGTGCGGCTGATAAGCCAAAAGCGTTGACAGGCGCATTCACTTCCGCTTCCGCAGTCTCGAATACTCGTAGCTCGAATGTTTCCTCTCTGTCTCTGTCTCTGCCTTGCAAATTAAACTGCTCGACATATTTCCAAAATACCTTCTATTTCCCCTTCTCTCTTCCGCAGAGCGTAAGGATCAGCATCCGTTGCAACTAACCGCGCATAACTTGGCCTCGGATACGCATCAGTTGTATGCGAGCCACGCCCACAAAACCGGCACCGTACTGAGTGTGCCGCCCACTCTGAGCATGACCCACACCCAGATGCCGCCGGGTATGGCCAGCATGGGACAAAGGACACCGAATCTGAGCTATCGAGCATCGCATATCCACACGCATGCTCCCATCCAGCAGCCAATTCCACAGCAATTTCAGCATCAGCAAAGTACAACACAGGACTGCAATATCAAAATCTCTGTAGCTGGAACTGGAACGGGAACTGGAGCAGCTGCCAGCTGCAATGATGAGATGATGATGGCGCCCAAGGTGACGCTGCTCGATGATCTGAGCGATGAGGTCAACTCGTCGACGGATGATTGCGGTGAGTGTTGCCTCGTGGACGATAGCGATACCTACGAGGCGGCCAGCAACAACAATGGACCGCATGTCAATCAGGAAATGGAGCCGGAAAGACACGGCGCCGAGGACAGTGGCGACAGTTCCGGTTCCGCTGGCATTTATATGGGACCCACCCATTGATTTTCGGCCATTAAATGGAACTTTCCATTCTAACAATGATATGTAAATATGTGTGTGTGCTTGTGTGTGTATATGTATGTGTTTTGCTAGCCATTACCAGTTGGACAGAGACCAACAAAAGTCTGTAAGCAACTCTAATTCCATTCTTTCTTTCCATCTGACAAACCCAAAGCACTTTAATAATGTTGCTGCTTTTTTTTTATAAATCTTCTACCATTCACTATCAATTAACAAAGCAACGAACAAATGTTGACTTTTTTAGGTGACTGTATAGTCTGTTTATTCAAATGATAGATAATCACCCTGCATTTCTATGAGTCCCTTTTAGTTTTGTGGTTCAAGTTACCTCATTGTCATGCAAAAGCATCCATTAATCATGACATTCTTCTTAATAATGGCCAATTTGTTGAATTTCTTAGGATTTATTGACTCTCTTGTCGACTACGCTATGTTCTATAGACTATGATATGGTAACCTAATCCACAAAAAAAAATCACTTAAGAGCTTCCTCTTTATGTATATTTTTCCATCTTTCTTTACTTTAACGTACACTGCTCAATATTCTATAGATAAAACCTTTACACAAAAAAAAAAAAAATTCGGGATTCAATTACTCAATACCAAACAATGTCAAAAGTTCGGTAATCTCGGAATTTTTTAATTCAAGTACGAAATATTGGATTCCAGTACGTTTTATCAGTTCCATGTCCGTTGAAATTTTGATTATCGAGGCTTTATAAGTATTTGTTCAGTAATATCAATTGCTTTATGTTTTTTTGGCTAATTCAATGCTGAGTGGTTGCCATTTTATCCGCATATAGTGTTAATTTAACAATAATATTCTAAAAGCGTGTTATGTTTTAACAGACATTTTTTATGTTGAATATTTATTCTCTCATATTAATAGAAATCTGATCCCATTGCAATCATGTAAAGTAATGCTGAAATAACTTCTATACTATAAAGTAGAGTTCATTAATTAAAATATAACGATTTGTTTTTCTATACAACCTAAAAACCTTTCGGTAAGGGCATAAAATGTATTCGCATTGTATACTCGACTGCACTTGTTATATCATCTACTGACGTTGCGAGCTTAATAAATGTATGTTTTTGGGGTAACGCCCCTGACTCGAGACAAGTTAAACATGTCTTGGCCATGCTTCCTGCTCTCCATTCCGACATTTGTGTTGTCCTTATAACTGTCATGTTGACAACTGTCATTGACAGAGATATATGTACCCGTACATACTCGAATCTTTGTTTGTCTGTATCTCACACATCCGGCATGGTCTGGCCATTTTCACTGCCAAGACAAACGCCCAGTTGGACAATTGGACAGTCGGACAAAGCAAACATATCATCCATAAAAACGTGTCCACTTGCTGCGATAGTTTCTATTTTAGTTGCTGCTTCCATTTTCCGGAGCATCCTTGTGCTGTGCTCGACACCCCAAGGTGTTTACTGTATAAATCTTTGGAAATAACATGAAACTATAAATTTTAACACTTGAATAACCTGCATCAATTGGCATTCTTCCTTCTTCCTCTGAACCGGGAAGTCTAAATAAAAAGTGTGACTCGGAATGTTTGTCTGACGCATTGACTGCCGCCATTTCAATGAACCTACAAGTAAGCATGTAAGAAGGGTCTAGACGAGACAACTCGACCAGCGAATACCCTGGCAAATGTATTCCTGATTATACAGTCAAACTTCAAACTTGAATAAACTTGAATAAACAACTGATACAACAAAAGTTTTAAGCGATTCTTTAGTTGGAAAAGTTGAAGTTGAACAAGTTGGAACTAAACTGTAATGTGAACGTAGTACATACCCTATGATGTTGCATGCTTGACTGTCAAAATGGCAACAGGGTACAAAAACTAAGTCGACACAATGGCGCCGGCTTTCATAGCATTTCTTCCTTTTTCCCAGCTCATGATGCGATTTCTTTTCAATTCTTGCTTTCACACAGTCATATAAATACACATGCATACACATAAGTACATACATATGATTACAGATGTGTAGCATAGTCAGTTGTGGGGTTTGATAAGCGACGGTTTTAAGTTCAGACCATAGTCGACAATTCACTCAATTTTGTGGTTTATATAATCTTCTTATCTTATGTGTCAAAAACTTTGTGTAAATATTCAAGAAAATAAAAAGTTAAAGATGGATTTAGAGAAAGAAATAAAGATAGAGAATGAGTAAAATAGAGTATGTCCATATTAACTTATCTGAGGTTCAAACGTAATTTTTGGTCCAATACATATAGTTTATTGATGTGCGTGTGACTCTACGTAATTAATGAAAATTTTGAACACAATTCATATGAAAACTACAGTTGGGAAAAACAAAATAACCAATAGGATTGTATAAAATTAAAAACAAAACAAAATCATAGATAAATGTAAACAAAATGAAATTAAAAATGACATAGAAAAATATAGTAAGTAGATAAGAACAAATGAGTACAATGGCTCAAATCTCGTTACAAATTATTGAAAACTTTTTATTATACCTAATTGAAGGCAAAATTATAAATTTTAGACTAAAAAAAGAGTTTAATTAAATCTATTAAATTGTATTACAGTTAATTGAGTGGTCTTAAGAGCTATTAAAAATAATAACAAGACATTTGACAAATTTTTTTGTGTACGTGATATTTATTTCTGTTAAAAGCTATTATCTTCTGGGAATATCTTAAAAATCATCTTGAATACGTTCTGGACTTTTTCTACACTAAAGCAAATTTATAACTAGTTTAATTGATATGTAATTAAATTGCGTTATTGCACGGCAAATATTTAATTTTAGTATGTATCCAACCAGAACAGTAGGAGGGAATACAGTTAATAGAATTGTAAATCTTACGTATAAAGATCATTAAACTCACCCGACCCATCTACATGAATCGAAATTTAAACAAGGTGAATTAAATATAAATGTTAAAAGAATTTTTGATTATAAACTGTATGTAAATAACAAAAAAATTGAATTTAAACGAAAAAAACTAAAGAAAAACAAATATCTAAAAATAAAAGATGAAAGAATTTCTTATTAATCTAAAGCACGATTTCAGATAAGAGCTCGAAAGCTGTATTTCCAATCGAAATGTAAGTGAATAATATATGAATATATTATTTACAAGAAATTGGATAAAAATTTTTAAATGTTAAAAAAATTAAGTAACAAATTGTGGTGTGTGAATAACAAATTCCAATTTTAAAAATAAAATACAAATTTCTTTAAATATACATAAAATCAAGGTCGACAAATTTCTTCGGGAGAAAACGCAAAACACGTTTCCAATTTCAGCTATCACAATTTCAGACACAAGAATAAAGTCAGGTTGATTCTTCTACTCTTTGAAAAGGTAACTCAAATCTGTTTAAAAAAGTGTGACAGGGGAAAGATAGAATATTTAATTGGTAAGCATTTTTAAATATTCTTGAAGTCTTAGAATAGTTTGAATTGTAATGGAAATCATAAGTTTAATTTTGATAGTTGATTTTGATAGAAAACAACAAATATATTGAAAGAGTATTTATTTATCGGTGTTAACTCGATTGACGCTACTTTCTTGTTAATTTTAAAAGCAACCACAACACCCACCATTTGGCTATTAACTGCGAATCAGGCCAGGCTCCGAATTATAGCCCTTATATGGCCATTTCGAAACAAATTTATGGTTGCCACTGTGTGCTGGTGAGGAAAAAAAGCTCGGGACTGCAAGTGATGGCCTCTAATGTAGACACTTCAGCACACGCATAAGCACGCACACACACACACACAAGCATAGAGACATGTATGTAGATATGTTACCTGATATGGTATAAACCGTTTGCACATCAAAGCACAAATCCATTAGGCATAAAACCGCCAGGTAGGTAAAGCAAAAAAAAATCTGAAACGGAAAGCAAGAAGCTTATCTATGTAAGTAATTGTATGTATGTGTGTGTGTGCAAGCGTTGTATGTATGTTTGTGTGTGTGCTCCCCCAAGAGTGTGCTAAACTAAACGATTGAGAAGCACAGAGAGAGGCGACTGTAAAGCGAGCAAAAGATTAATGAGCAGCACCTGCCTGCCGACAAATTATATGGCATAATTCACTCTGAGCCCCATTCGCATATGCTGCTTCTCCTGGTCGCTTACCTCTCGGTTCCTTTCGGTTCGCCAAATCCCAACCTACTTGCTCGAATTTCATACCTAAAATGTATGTTCTTATGTGCTAGTATTCGTAAGGAGATTAGGTCTTTGAAACCTCTAATCTTCATAAATTACCATATAATTGGAAAACACAAAATTTCGTAATTTATATGTGGCCTATTTCCAGGACAGTTTATTAATCATTTCGTAAATTTGTCAAGATATGGAAGAGCATACATAAATATTCTATTTGTCAAACATTTTTTAATAATGATAATTGAAAGAAAATAAAATAATTATAACTATCATCAATATTTAATTTAAATTAACTTAGTACTTTGCATATACTTAACTAGAGGCGTGAAAATCTCATTTCAATGTGAAAAGATTGATTTATGTATTCTCGGTTTAATTCTTAGCTCTACATTGTAAGCTTAAGCAATCAAATATAAATTTTTTAGCCGAAACTGAGCCAAGTAATCAAAGTTAGCAGCTGAGTCCTGGGCCTTTGGCCTACTTAGAAATGCAATACAATCTGTGAATGTTGTTTTACTTATTTTGTGATTGTTTCGAAAGTGTTGCGCTACGACCATTTTATGCTATAGTCATGCATATCGTAGTAACTGTGATTGACGATGATTGAGCACTACACACACACGAACTGGCTAAAATTATTTTTTGTGGCTGCCAGCAATTTTGTGACAGACATTCTGTTGGATTGGATTATAACAAGTGCTGTTACTTCTGCAGCATCAGCATATAGAATACATATAGGCATTTTTGGAATAAGGAAGACAGTAGATGAGAAGATGAGTGAAGTTTGGAGATGTGTTTATTAAACTAATAAACTTGATTATCATAAAATATATAAATAAAATAGACCGCTGTCAATATGATTTTTTTTTCAATATTTTGTGTAAATTCATTTTGTACGTGAGATTTTTATCTGATTGAATTTATTAAAATATTATCACTTTACTTAATAATCTTAACAGTATTTGCCTTCATTATAAATTTCTTGTCATTTATTTATGAATTATCTGATAATTCCTTTACCGAAATGATTAGTGGTTTGTTTAATAAATATACTTATAATTATAATTCTTTACGTGTGACTTTATAATGTAACAATAATCTTTTTATATATATACCATATACCAGTTTGATACAAAGACGCCACATCAGTCAAATATCTAGTTTACATAATAGCATTTTTAGGCAAATCAGTTTTATAAGGTGTATCTTAATTGCTCTGACTTTTATCATTTGTACAGCACGGACAGTAATAAATGTGTTAGCGTAGACTCTGCAAATCAAGTTGCAGTCACAAATGGACACATCTTTAAAAAACTTCTACTGCCAACAAGAAAGTGAAGAACTTTTCTGGCAGCACCCGCAAATGTGCACTTTTTTGTTGTTTGTGTCCTCGCAACGAAATTTATTGTTACAGATTGCCGAAATGGGGGGAACGAATGCATTGAGGAAAGTAAATTTCCGTTTTGGTAGGGCATAAAAATCGCGCCGAGATCTGCAATCGCAATACACATTCCAAGTAGATACAGCTGGCAGTGGGAACGGAACGGAAATGCGAGGCCATGATTTGTTTAGTGGCCCTAAAATATCGAGGGACAACACTAGTTGTCTTCCTCATCCTCCTGCTCTTCCTCATCTTCCTGCTCCTCCTGCTTTGGCGGCTGATAACGTCGTCCTCTATTCCGGCGACGATATGTGGCCATCTTGCAGGCTCTCAGAGCTCGGCGCCTCTCTGTGCTATTCATGCAATAGACGCCATTCAGAATGCGCCAGAACTCGTTCCAGTTCCTTTTCAGCCTGCCCAAGAAATAGTTGCCACAGTATATGGTATCGGTGGCTTGCAGAATAAACCACAGCAGCGCACCACTCACCACTATGGTGGAAAGTCCCTGCAGCCAGTATTCTATTCCCCACGGAATACAGTCGGTGTTGGCAGCCGCTAAAATCAGTTTCCGTGTGGTTATAAACACCACCAACTCCACGTTACACCAAATAACCAGGGTCGAGATCTCGACCAAAAATACGCCTGCTATTATCTCAAACATCAGTTGCCAGTACTTTGCCATGTGCATGTAACGACCCGGATAGATATTTAGGTCCCACAAGAAGCAAAGGGTGGCCAACAGAAAGAGCCAACTCCCAATGGTCGGTGCAGGCGAGCACTGGTCCTCCGGCTGCTTGAAAAAGAAGGATATGCCGAGGAGCTGAAAAACGCCAGCAATACAAACAGACAAGGTCTCCATATGCCTACGATAATTACTAATTTGAAAAACACTTTTCACAAGACTCAATTATTCTTGATTCGCCATCAATGACACAATATGGAACACAAATGTGACCAGAATATTTTGTTTGGTAGAGTTTTACGAAAATGAAAATCACTTTTCAAACGATTTTATTTCAATTATTCTTAATTTGCATCAATATGGTCTGAAATAATTTGTTTGGTAAAGCTACTGAGGGATTTTGTGATTAGTTTTATTAATTGAATAGATGAAAATTAAATAAATGTATAGATAATTCGTAGTTAGATGGAGATCTTTTATGTTGATTGCCTTACACTTTTTTACTGTACAGAAAGTTTGGAATTTGTGGGAGAAAATCGTTTTCACAACTCAATCTAAACTGCTTGTTGTCTGATAATGGAAGGAACAATTAAATATACGTTAATATGATACGCTCGTTCTCTAAGCATAAATTTTGTTCTGCCTGAATTCGAAATTTGGTCAATTTGAAACCACGTGCACATACACGCAACTCACCTGGACTACACCAGCGGTCACGAACTACAAACATGACTAACCTAGCTCAGCCTGGATACAGAATGAGAATGAGTGTGTCTTCTTCCACGTGCAAGCCCTCGTAAAGCCCCCTCCAGGTAACTGATAGTTCATAGGACACACGTAGAAATGAAACTAACAGTGCCGCGAAGTCTAAAACACAGAGTATTAGCCAGAAACAAGCTAATGGGGACAGAAAAAGCTGCATACTGTACTTTGAATTTTGTTTCTCGGTTAATTGGTTAATATACATTATATAGCATATACATATGATAGCCTAATGAATGTAAAGAGTCGAAAGTGGAAGAAAAATAGTATATTCAGGTTTAATTAAAAATCAATTTACGAAAGTTAAGCAAATATGTGTTCTTATGGAATTATAACAGCTCAATCCAAAAATTAATTCAATCAACATATCTTTTTATAAAAGTTTCCTTTACAGAACGTAAAATATAATATTTCCAAAAATTGAAATGAAATTGATGAAATCATCGCTTCTTTTGCGTTCGATTTCTTCTAGAGTGATATTTGTGCATACAAAAACAGCACAGACATTACCACAAAAAACTGTAAATATGTCTGTAAAAAAAATTACTGCAGCAATTCTCTAGATTTTTCTTTCAAATGGTTGTTGACTGACAAAAAAAGTTATATTTTGTGTGATGCCCTTGTGGAAAAATTTATGACCCCTGCAATTTTTGCACGCTGCTGTAAAGTTAATTTAATCTTACAATTTTATAAACATGAGTAAATACTTACTGGTATTCTTTTAATCTATTTCATAACAAAGCTTGGCGTGTCTTGGTAACAAATCTGTTTGATTAAAAGCTCTTTTCAAAGAGTAATTTTTGTTACTTGCGAAACTATTTGGTACCTTACGTTCTTCATTAAATGTCAACGTATCAATTAGCTTAATTGGAAGGTGTAACGCTCACAATAGTTACAAAACCGTCCCCACAAGTAGACCCACATTTCGTGCTTATCGTCAATTGGTAAATGAACAAAAGCTGCCAGCAAATTAACATAACAGTTACCGCAATTAATCAATTGTGGCCCTAAGTAGCCCACGCTTAAAGGTGAACCAGCAATTATCCAGGCATGTTAACTGATAGCCTAGTTACCTGAACTTGAATTTAAACATTTTAGGGTCATGCTAACTGACAGCTACAGGTCGAGTCTACACATACACACACAGAATAACGAAGTCACTGTTACTGGCATTTGAATAGGGTTCAATGCTGCCTGTCTGGGGGGTCTGTCTATTTAAAAATTGATTTGTTGTTATTTACATGCCGCATTATTTATCTCTCTTTAGATCGCTGTGAGAATGATGTTGCTGCCTATCAAGCATTATCATTGTCAATGTTAATTGAGAGAGCCAGACCCTAACTGAAAGAGGGATTGAAAGGGGAGGGTAGGGAAGGGTAGGGGAGAAGGGCTGCTGCCATCGAGAATTCAATTTGTAAGTGTCAATGACAGTTTAGTAGATGTCGCCTTTACCTTTTTCATTCCCGCACTTGTGTCAGGCTGCCCATATTTATTGGCATTTTCTCCATTGAACCGAAAATCCCCCAGTTGATTTGGAAGCAACAAGTTGCCAGCCAGTTGATAAGGTGAACAGGGATCGACACTCAGCAAGGGATGGGGTTTGAGATAGGGATAGGAAAAGGTATGGGGATGGGAATTGGAATGGGAATGGGAATGAATGACACAGCATGACTTTTGTTATTGTATGTGATGTGCACCAAAAACAAGACATGAATGTTAACTTATTTATTACCATAATTGCTACAGCATTAGATACTGAAAATCGAAAGGGACAGAGAAGGAGAAACTGAGTGAGACAGCGTCTGATTGAAATATATCTAGAGATTGTGTGTAATTGAAACCATTCGTTTAGAAAAATCAATCAAAATTTTGAATTGACATTTAAATGGGTTGCCGTGGAAATTTATGTTTAACTTCTTGATGCAAAACGCAGTTAGATTTAACTATAAATTTGATACGATTTTAATTGTTTGTTTTATATGAAACATACTTTCGTCAATATGAGGAATATACTAAAAATAAATAAATAAAATTAATAAATTTAAAAAAAGTTTAGTTTTCTTTCGAATCGAGATGACAGGCCCAAACAAAATAAGCAGTTAATGATGATCGGGTATAACCTTAAGAAATATGAATTTTAACAAATATCTTAAATATCTATACCATCTGAAGCTGAATACTTCCAACAAACATTAAAGGTAAGTAAAACATAATTTTACACTTAATTAGCTTTAACAAATGGGAAATTTAAATTTGATGGATAATTTAAAGAACATTTCCAGAGAGTCAAACGCGATGACGCATTAATTAAAGATGCACACGTGCATTAAACGGAAACTGACGTAAATTAATAATAAATAAGGTAATGAGAAAATAATGATAACAATGGCGTCGGCAATTAACTAAAAGGCAACTTGAAAATAAGTGAAAAAAATAATTTGCGCATCTCCAACTCGATCCAACTTCATGTGCGTAATTTACCTGAATCATATTTGAGCTGATAGGGTTGTATCGACGAAGTCATGCACTTAAAATGTCAGAATATATTTGTGTTCGTGAATGTGTAGTAATTTCGCACGTGCAACTTTAATGAACTTTCACACTCATTACATACAATGGACCGCAGAGACTGAGAGGGTTGCGGAGAACGCAACATGCACATACATTCGCGCACACACACACACACCTCATCACACACACACGCCACCATACACACATTTTTACGTGTATGCATTAAGTGTTGAGTTTCTTCCGGTTTTGGCGCGTTTTTGTAACCGCACACAACTACAGCAGAAATTTATGTTTAAACGGATAAACGGCAAAACGATACCCAGTAAAATATAACAAAAAAAAATGTTTTTGCTTAATTTGCAGAGGAAAAAATGTGTATTGGTCACTATTATAATTTTGAGAAATATTTCTTGATATCAAGGCTGTTATTCTTATAGTTATTAAGGCTGATAAAAAATAAGTAAGTATATATTTTTCTATTTAATCAATAATAAACTCATTGATATTTATTGAAGCGCATTTTCTCGCTTCTAATTTTTGTTACAAGTTTCACCTATAGCATTTACAGGGTATTAATGTCCAGATAGAATCAGGAACTCAGAGAAAGATAAAAGGAGAGCCGCGGATACAAAGCACATGAGAGACAGATGGAGTTGTAGCAAATGAGATTGCGGTAACGAAATTCTTGACTTGTCAAATCGTGCGCATAAAACTTTGGCACAAAAAGGGAAAAGTTTTACCTCAACCTTACTAACGCCTCCCCAACTTCCGCCCACTTTTCTGTAACTGGCAGCAATATACGAATTGACCAAGATATGGAGAGTTGGAAACTGGCACTAGCGTTCATAACACAACAATAATAAAAAACAATAATACCTACAAGAGTAACTGATAACTGGGGAAGAAAACAGCAAAAATTTTGTATGTGTCATGTGTATGGTTGAGTACATGCTGCACACGATGGGGCCCCATTCACATTCTACGTGATCTCGTAAGCTTCTATCAGAACTCTTCAAAGGCGCCCATCACTTCCGGTTGCATTTCCCGCTTCGGGCTCGCCCTTCTTCCAGCACCTCTCTGAGCGGCCGCCGTCTCCGTCTCCATCGAGGTAAATTGAATTCGTGCATTTTTTGTGCAGTGCATACAAATTGCGAACCAACTGGCGGTGACGTTTATTTTGCCGTTTGAAGTCTTCCATACACTGTACGAAGATGCTACAATCTTGTCATGAAATATGTAACTCATACTTAAACTCTTCTGTATCGATTCTTAAAAATATTTGTAGCATACTTTTTGGGCACAATACTAAGGGTAGCAGAAAACCTGTTTAAATAAAATATACACAATTTTTACAAAAAAGAAAAAAAAAAAAAAGGAAAAGTAAATTGTTTCATGAAATGTGTAACGAATTGAAACGAGAAATTTATATAATTTGTCAGCTTTCAATTTCCTTACAAAATGAGATCAATAAATACTAACGACATACTTTTCTTTCATTTTAAACAGTTTTATAAAATAATTTAATTTAATTTTAATTGAATTTACCATATATAAAATTTAGTAATAAGTAATACGGTTGTTATTATAAAATTCTTGAAGAGCTAGAATGTAAATAATAACAAATAAATACATAAATAATTAAATAAAAATATTTCATAAGTAATGAATAATAATTCATCTGTTTAAATCTTTATGTTTGAAACAACTCTGCAATCATGTAAAATAATGTCTAAATAATTTATTTTTCCTTATGAATCGTTTCCACTTTATTTTACAAAAAATCGATTAGCAAGAGTATTTATAATTCGGCATTTTCCAGTTTATTTTGTGCTGCTCATGCTGAAAATCACGCTAATTGCAGTAAGGCAAATGCGGCGTTGTCATCAGCATTGCATATATTTTGTGAGCAGGGCAACGGCTGTCAAAGTGGTTGCAGTTGAGACCATGACTCCGCATTACCATTAATTTGAATGCGGAATCTCTCAAACGATTTGCAGGATCAGAAGTCACTTTCAATGTGTTCAAATAAGCAGATAAAAATCATTTATAATTCATTGAAGTAAGTGCAGAAAAGTGTAATGCATTTCAATACGTAGTGAAATATGCTGGAAATTATATCCGAGTAGTTTTTTGTTTATTTCTCTGTCCAAAGCGTGTCATATTTTGACTGCACGTCGCAGCAGCTGTCGCATCCTTGTCTGAATGCTTGTCCGCATCCGTAGCCAAAGTGTCGGCTGGAGCACAGAGCTACCGCTCTATATATATGTATATGTATATATATTATGGTGGCAAGCCCCTAGGTATACAAAGTCAACGCTGTCAGCTATTAGGAAAACAATAACAAACACTTTGACAACAAGAACATTCTATCCTGAGCAAAGATAAAGAGACGGTCAGCCATAAGCCGCACTGGCGATGACGATGACGATGCCGATGATGATACCAAAGTCCCAGACCCAGTCCCAGTCTCAGTCACATGCATAATTTATAGGCAAGTGCAGTACCGCAATGGAGGCGTCTTAGCACCGGACCTACTACCATTTACTGCTTGGGGCCTAAATTTGCATTTAAACACATTTCCACACTCGTGAGCATGAAATTTGTGAAGCAACTGCAACAACTCGAGATTGGCCAAAGGCAACGAACAGGAAATAAAACGTGAGCCGAAAAGGCTTTAAAAGGCATAAGGCACACCTCAGGCCAAGTTTGAGCAGGTGAGCAACTGCCGCAACCTTATGCTTTTATGCATAGCTAATCTACCATGAAAATTTGCCAAATTACACTAGTCTTCTCATTCAAAAACTGTTTCTTATGCAAATGTATATGGCCAAGGGGAAAATGGAGTTTCAATTGTCAACGATTCAGTTGAAAATATCCTTCATTCTGCTTGAACATTGTTCTTAAATACAAAAAAAATTAAAAAAAAAGTATTGCTTTTTATGGTTTTTATTACATTTCCATTTGTATTAGTCGAGAATGTTGCTATAACTATTTTAAGTTCAAAAAAATAATTTTAGATTAAATTAGTCAAAAGCTAAAACAGTTTCATCTCCACTTAAATTATTCAAATCAGATGGTTTTTATCACTTAACATTTTTGCAAATTAAATTGCAGTAGTAGTAATTCAATTATGCAATGCTTTTGCAATCAAATGCAACTGCTAAAAATTTAAATGATATTTTCGAGGCAATTAGTCTCAAAGCTTTTACTTGGTCATAGCAAACATGGTACTACATATGAAAATATCAAATCATATTCAGAGTATAAAGAAATGATACTGTCAAATACTTTACAGGCAGAGCATTAATTGTAGGGTATTTCAGTATCGGTGTACACTCTTCCTGATAACATGGATATTCGGTCTGTACTTAAAAATGGCTAATAAGGATAGCATCAAGTTGTCCATATGTACGTGTGTGTGTGTGAGTGTGTGGAGAAGAAGGATGAGGAGGAGAAAGAGTTGCAGGATTTTCTCTCTTCTGGCAGCCGTGACATTTCAGATTGCGCATTCGCCACGTTGTCTGGCGCAAACATTTCAATTAGTTGGCCTAACAAAATTTTAATAGTTGTCAACTGCATTGACTTGATAAATGCCAAAGTGCCACAAACTCAACCCTTAGTCTTCTCTGAGCTTCTGCTCTCTGAGCTCAGCCTTCAGACTTCAGTTGCTTGTGCCTGGAGAGGCTGTGCCTGACATCGAAACATTTAAAACACGATTTTCACATTTACCTTTCAATTTGGCATTGTTTTTCTCTTATTGCCACTGCTGATGTTGCTTTTGTCGTGTGTTGTTTTTCTTGTGCTCGTCTGGACGAGGTGACATATTGACAAAAGTGTCTAGCTGCAAAAATTAAATTACACTCACCGGAGCCTCAGATTCGATTAAGTTAAATCGAATTTTTGGTTTGGCTTTGCCAATAAAACACAAACTGAGTCATTGTGAAACAAAGTCTAAACCAAATATACCCTTTCCAACAGCCTTTTCTTCCTTTTTTTTGCATTAAGGGTGTTGAGATTTAGACTGCGCATCTTGAAGATATTTTCAATTAGGACCAAAGTTTAAATTTTAAATAAATTTATGTAATAAAAAATAGAAATTTATTTATTAATTTATTCACATTTTTGTCCTCTTGTAAGTACACATGTATATTTTGACTCTCTTTAGATTTCAAAGAAGATATACATACATTAGTAAAGTCAAGTCAGTATTTCTCTCTTTTTCTCCTAAGATTTCTATATTCACTACAGATCCGCTGTACTGTTTTTGAGATTTAATTCAACTATATATTTTGTTGGGTATCTGGTAGTTCAGAAATTAATTTTCTGCAAGAGTATATCATCATTGGTATTTCTCTCTCTCTCTCTCTTTTCATTTTAACATCTCTCCCTTATTGTTTTCATCTCTGGTTGGTTTTTTTTTTGAGCAACATAAATAAGATTTATATCAGCAATAAAATATTTCATGCCCGAGCAAATTTCAGCTGTGAACACACCTCATGTCAAACGAGCCAGAGTCAGAAAGCTTTCAAGCAGAAATCAGGCACTTTGCGAATACCCCTTGCCAGTTCGAGTCGGATGAGTTGAGTTGAGTTGCCCTATAAAGTTATTTATTTAAAGCAATAAAAAAAATAAAGGAATACAAGGACTGCAGCTGTTATGATGTGCTGGCATTGACACTGTCTTTTGCCAGTGTTATATATTATCTTTAACTAACTCGAATGATAAATTTGTTCATTTATTTGCTAGCTGTCACATATTCATTTTGTTTTGCCTGGAAAACATAGATTTTTTTTGTCAAAATTTAAACTAAATTAAGTATATGTCATTTTTGCCTTACAAGCTCCATCTAAAGCATTGTTTAATACATTAAAGTGTTTAGGCAACAATTAATCCCTACTCTAAGCTTGTTGTTCAACGGAAAGCCTATAAAATGTAAGACAATAGCCACAGCCAACAGGTGTAATAAGTAATTGAGCCGAGTTAAAGCTGTGTTATCATTGTCATCAGGCGCATAAACTTGCTCCATTGTTCAAACAGTTTAATGCCTCGGATAACAGGGCGCGTGATGCGACTGCTACGCACAGATACATAGATACAAAGATACATTCCCGTAGATACACATGCACCAACAGTTAAGTGGCATCCGGCCAGTTTCAGCCCTGAAGCAGACAGAGGATTGTGGTGTCTAAAATTGTGTGAGTAGCAACTATACATAGTTACAGGATGCAGGATGCACACACACTCACACACACACGCACACACACGAACGCTCTCTAAAGGCTCTAATGCAATTTCTGTCATTTTTAATGGTTTTATAAGTTGCAGCAAAGTCGTCTGACTATCGTTGGGAAACGCTGGAATACAAATTCTCATACTCGTACTCGTACTCGTACATTCAGCCACTTAAGCCTCTGTGGCAGCAGTTGATTATTTGGTGGACTTTGCTGCTTCAGCATTTGTCCAGGTATGAATTTGTTTGCTCTCATAATGATGGGTTTTTGGGTCGTTTTGCTTCGTCCTGTGCCGGACTCCTTCTCTTCTCTGATGGCATTTACTCCTCTCTGGACTTGACTTGATGTGGCTTTCACAGTCATTGGCCTCCGGTGGTAGTTGTGGCAATTACTGCATCGTTTGTGCCACAACCAAATGTGTTTAGTTTTGATTAGTTAAGTAATTGCTGACTTTGAATGCACATGAGTTGTTCTTCGTATTGAGAGCAGTTTGAAAACAACAATCCATAAGTCAAATTAATGATCATAGGATTACTCTATCTATATATATAAATCTCTTTGTCCTGACTGACTCACTGAGAATCAACGTGTAGCCCAAACGGTAAGGGATAGAAAGCTGAAATTTGCACATAACATAGATGAGATAATTTCATCGTGCAATAAGACGGCGTTTTGCGAAATTCGACCTCTAAGTGGGTTAAATCGGGGTCAAAGGTCACGGAATTGCTTAGTATGAAAAACTTTTTTGTTTCTTAAGATATCTCAACCAAACTCACAGATTATATGTTTGGTACTGTCTTTTACATTCTGACTAAATTTGGTCAAAGTCGGGTGACTATATCATATA